>CM055094.1:1560643-2003347 GCA_029204225.1 Diphasiastrum complanatum | reverse complement strand
TCAGCCATAGGAACTTGGCGCCGGCTGGATTCTGGTCACAGTGGCGCCGAGAGCGGCACCAGCACCGTTGGCGCCGGGAATAATAGGGGCGCTGCTGGCATCAGTGGCGCCGGAAGTAAAGCTTGTAAAGGTAGCTTTACAACACTATCTCAAGGATCACAGTAGCTGGATCTGGGTCAGATCTCACTATGGAATTCTCTGCAAGAGTTAACTCTTGCACTAAGTAAAAATTTCACTGTATACGAGGGTTCTGACCCACTATTTTGGCTTGATCTTCACCAGATCTCAATACTAACTCTCACAGGCTTCATCACTGATGGAAATGAACATTCTGAATTATCTGAGAGGGTCTGCGAGAGTTTTTACTGGAAGAATTTGCTGGATCTTCAATGTTTAGTGATTTTTTAGCACTTAAATCCAATTTTTTGCTCACTAGAATAAAACTAACTCTCGCAGGCTTTTTTGTGTCCTTGTCTCACTGAGATGGAACTGCAGAATCTTCTGCGAGAGTTCTTGCCCACTGGAACTGAAAATTTTGGTGTCTGCGAGGGTTCTCTAGTACTTTCCCATCTTTTTTCACTGGGAACTCTCGCACAGGCACTCAGACATCAAACTAACTCTCGCAAACTTCTCTGTATCCTGGTCTCACTAAGATGGAACTTCAGAGAGGTCTGCGAGAGTTCTGGTGAAGTTTTGAATTTTTTTGAATTTTTTCAAGGGTTTTTTGAAATTTTTATGATTTTTCTCTGATTTTTGCAATCTGCTTGGAACTAACTCTCGCAGGCTTCTATGCAGGTTTGGGACAGTACCTTGGAGCTGCTGCTAGTTATGCAAGGGTTAATTCAGACTGGTTTTGGAGATATAAAAATCTGATGAGATTTTAGGCTCTTTTTCCCTCCAAAATACAGATTGGTGTGTTTTTTTTTTGGGTTTTTGGCTGGTTGGTTTGGGTTTCAAGCCCTTAGAGGCTGTTCAGGCCTCCTCTACCCTCTCACACCTCCTCCGCTAGCTGTGAACAGTCCAAACACAAAAAAAATACAGAAAACTAACTCTAAACTCCAAAAAAATCTACCTAAAACTACTCTAAAAAGCAAGAAAATAGCTAAATGCAGCTACACTAGTTAGTATCCCCGGCAACGGCGCCATTGTAGGGTCGAAGATCTTGCGTAGTATAGCCCTCCCGCCTGTCAACAAGGGTTAGTTCCTAACTATGCATAGATGTTATTTTTAGTTAGTTCCCTACTTTGCATCTAACTCTACCTCCTGTTGAAATATTGGAAAAATCTATCTAATGTTGTAAGTAGGGGTCCTAAAAATGCCAAAGATGAATTGAGCTCTTTTGGCTTAGTAAAGACCCATCTTAGAATAAAATATTCAAGGTAGGTAGAAGTAGAAACTCGAGCTACCATAGGAATTGTCATTTGTACTTTGCATGCCACATTTAATGCATGAAAAGATTAGGTGGCACAATTAGACATATTGAGGTGGCTTGAATAAGTCTAGATAGCTTGAGAGGTGGATTCATAACTCCAATTGCAAAATCTGAATCCGAGTAGGCTCTCAAGTGCAAGTTAGATTCTTTATAAAGTATGCCAAAAAATCTAGTACTAGAGACGTATCTAAGCACTCTCTTGGCACTTTTCCAATGATGCACTACAGGAGCTTGCATACCTTCATTAGTTGCTTTCACAACATGCTCCATAGGGGGTGTCAATCCCCTTACAATCTTTCATACCAAACTTTTCAAGAATGGAAGTAGCATACTTAGATTGACTTATGAAAGTATAATTGTTACTTCTAGAAAATTCTATCCCAAGTATAAACTTTAGGAAGCCTAGATCTACCATCTTGAACTCAGTAGATAAATCAACTTCTACTTTGCCTATGCCTTCATCATCATTTCCTGTCATAATGATGTCATCAACATAAAGCACCAAAATGATGAGATATTTCCTTCATTACATTTGAAATATAAAGAAGGTTCATAAGCACTTAGTACAAAGCCAAGGGAATAGAGAAAATCATGCAACCTAGAGTACCAAGTCTAGGTGCTTGCTTCACGCCATATAGGCTCTTCCTTAAGTAGCACACTTTTTGCTCCTCACCAACCTTGATGAAGCCCACGGGTTGCATCATGTAGATTTCCTCTTCTAAGAAGCCATTCAAGAAAGCATTTGTCACATCCATTTGTTAGAGATCCCACTTGAACAAAGTAGCAATGCAAATGATTAATCTAATAGTTACAAGCTTAGCTACAGGTGCAAATGTTTCTTCATAATCCAATCCTTTTACTTGAAGAAATCCTTTAGCAACAAGCCTAGCCTTGTACTTACTAATAGATCCATCTTGATTGTACTTTATTCTATAAATCCACTTACATGCAAGTGGCTTCTTCCCTCTTGGAAGATTTACAAGATTCCAAGTATGATTTTCTTCTAATGCATCATACTCTACTTGCATTGCATCTCTCCAAACTTTAGATCTATATGCTTCTTCAAAAGATGATGGTTCTTCAAGCAATGTAACTAAGAAGGAGTAAGAGGTAGAAGATGTAGTGTCTTCATTTTGCTTTCCCTTGTCCACATAGGTGAGCCTTGAGGGCTCGGCCTTGCTTCTTGTTGATCTTCTCGGTCCCCTTTGACTAGGATCTTTGTCTCCATCCTCGGGTTTGTCAAGATCCTCCTTGAGTTTGTCAAGATCCTCCTCGGGTTTGTCAAGATCTTCAATGCACAATGGGTTAGATCCATTAGACAAGCTTTTAGCAAATTGTGACTCATCAAAAGTACATCCTGGCTTACCTTTACTTTCTTGGATATAGGATCATATATCCTATAGCCCTTGCTATTTTCTCCATAGCCAACAAAAATCCCTTTGAAGGAGGTAGCATCTTCTTTCCTTTTTGAGATCCCATCAATAGCACTACTAGGAAGTCCATTACACAACTGATTAACACAAGTTATAGCTTCTCCCCAAAATGAGATGGGAAGTGATGCATCAAGTCTTAAAGACTTTGTACATTCACATAGACTCCTATTTTTCCTCTCGGCCACCCTATTTTGTTGGGGGGTGTAGGAACAAGTGTATTGAAATTCAATGCCATTGATCTCACAAAAGTCTTTCATTTTATTGGAGGTGTACTCTCCTCCATTATCACATCTTAGTGCCTTGATGGAAGTACTAAGTTGTCTCTCAACTAGAGACTTGAACTTAATGAAAGCTTCATATACAAGACTTTTCTTTGATAGTAACTCAATCCATGTGAATCTAGTACAATCATCTATAAATGTTACATACATCAAGGCACCTCCATTACTTGCATGTGAAAAACTATGTACATCAAAATGTATGAGATCCAAGGGAGAGGGAGATCTTGATGAAGATCTCTTGTAAGAAGATTCGTGTGACTTTGCAAGGCCACATGCCTCACACATCTTTCCACACTTTTTGAAAGCTTTTGGTAGGCCAAGAGCTAGTTCCTTGCTTGCCATTGACTCCATGGATTGAAGATTAGGATGGCCTAATCTCTTATGCCAAAGCTCCACTTGAGATAGCTCCTCCCTAGCCAAGTTCACACTTTCATTTGCAACATTAGCATCCAACTTGAAAAGTCTACCTTGCTTAATGCCATTAGCTATGTACTTATAATTTTTCGAGATGGAACAAACTCCATTCTTGAAATGTACATCTAGTCCATTGTCCATTAATTGTTCTACACTAAGCAAGTTTCTTGAAATGGTAGGAACATACAAAACATTATCTAGATCTATCCTTTTAGATGTGCCTAAGCAAAGAGGAATAGATCCTATACCATCTATCTTGCATTCTTGATCACTAGTAGTGTATATTGACTTCTTAGAGTCATTACAAGAGAGAAGAGTAGAAAAATAATGCTTGTTAAAAGACATGTGGGAACTAGTCCCACTATCTATCCACCATGTGTCTTGACTTGAAGTTGGTGTAGATGCAACCATTAAGGATGTGTTGAATCCATCCTCATCTTCTTACTCTTGAGCAATGTCCCCTTGATCTCCATTTGCTTGTTGATTCTTGTTCAAGTAACATTCTAAGGCAAAGTGTCCTTTCTTCCCACAAAAGAAACACTTGAGCTTTGCCTTGGGAAGTTGATCCTCCAATCTTCATCTCAGCCTCCTTGCCTTGATTCTTCTTGAATGGATGTTGTTTCTTCTTGCCTTTGGATGTAAATTTTGCTTTCTCCTCTCCTCCATTAAGTGACATGCCTCCCATTCTTGTCTTGAGGTGTAGGAGTCTACTCTCCTCGGCCACAAGAACATTGTGGAACTTTTCAATGGATGGAAGAGTGTCTTGAATAGAAAATGATTGGACCAAGGTGGTGAACTCATCACCTAGGCCATTCAATATGATTTGTACTAGCTCTTGATCTTGGATTCTCCTATAGCACTCAATTCCTTGTTAAGAGATTTGATCCTAAGGACATACTCTTGTCCACTCTCTCCACTTCCTTTCATGCTTTGAAAGACTTGATTCCTTAGCATGAGGATTCTTGAAGTGTTATTGGATTCATAGATACTCTTTAATGAATTCCAAGCCTCTTTTGATGAGGCACAAGAAGACACCTCCTTCGAGAGGTCATTGCATACATTCAACATTATGCAATGTAGAGCTAATCTTGCTCTCTTCTTGTATTTGGTTTGTTCGTGGGCAGCTTGAGGCTCTTCCTCAACTCCTAGAACTATGTCAAAAAGGTCATGGATTACTAGAAGTGATTCCATCCTCACTTTCCAAATGGAATAATTTGTGGAAGTGAGTCTCTCACTTGATTCCAACAAATAACCACCCATGGATGACATTGTAGAATAAATGCTCTTATAAAATCACAAAGATTTATGAATTTTAAAGATCTATGAAAGGCCTAAAGCTCACAAGATTGCCTATAGCCTTGTCTCTATCAAACTAGCACACAAGCTTGAATGATACACAATTAGATCTGGACAAAAATTCCTAGCTTTCACTCTCACAATTTTTTTTTTTGCTTTACACTTTTTTTAGAGGTTTCACTTTAACTAAGGATCTGAACAAATCAGCCTCTTAGATATAATCTTAAACTCCAAAAAGAAATGCTTCAATGATCCAAAACTCTATTTGTCATAGGCATAAGCTAGATTGAATCTAGATCAATACTATGCTTCAAAAAGCACTAGATTTGGACTAGAATTGAGATTATAGGACCCAAAAACACAAGGTAACTTGAAATGAAAGTTTTTGTACAATTTCACACGGGTGAAAAGTACATACACAACCTCCAAGTCAATCTGATCCAAATAGAAACAAGATATCACTCTATATGAACTCGCCCTCACTAGTATTGGCCAAAAACAAATTTTGCCAATGATCTTTGCAAGTTTTATGAATCAAATGATCACTCTCTTACTCGGCTCTAATACCATGATAAAAATTTCTATTTTAGAACATTAATGATTGTACTTAACAATCATAGAGAGTTATTGGTTGCTTAATCAATGGATCTATCAAGTTCTACACTTAGATTTAAGCAAGAGCAATGGATCAAATCTTCATAAACAAGTGAGAGCAGCCTCACATGTGTGGAGTATTGTCCACTGTACGGCCTGCACCTGAAACAACAAGTACATAGGTTCTTGACAAAAATCATTCAATAAAATCACAATTCTATTGACTAGAAATCTCACAAAAGTGTAGAATGCAAAAGTCTCATCAATCTCATTAGCAAAAGGATGATCCTTTTATGGATCATGTACATCCATGAGTCTGGTAAAGTCTAGCAGGTCTTCACACGTGTGAAGAGTGCCAAATCACTCAGATCTATCCATTTGATCCATCCTTGATCCTTATCCAAAGTTGACCTTCTAGAATATGGTTGAAATCCAAAGAGCTAGTCTCCTAGAATCTAGGAATATTTCCTACAAAATAGGATGTAAGGAAAATGGTCAACTCTTATCTTCTAGAACTCTATAAACACATGTGAACATCCACTTGCCATGTGGGAGCATTTACTCATGCACATGCAAGGATAAGCTAACTTCTAGGTGACTAGTCAACTTGACCAAAAACTAGTCATATCATGTTCATACTTGACTTGATTGATACAAAATCAAAGTAGATATTTACAAATATGAAAAGTACTTTCTTTCACACATGGGAACAGGCTCCACACGTGTGAAATCAAATCATGAACATTGTACTCTTGATTGATTTTTATTTACAATAAAAAATGACAAGTGAGAAGAGACAAATTTCAACAGTAAGTTGTTTTACTAGTGGAGAATTTAATTAATCTAGTGGATGGTATTCTGCTACAGATTATGATCTACAAATGCTTGAGTATAGTTTTTTTTATTAGATCTCCAGTCATTATAGGGTGTAGGCAAATCTATTAAAATGAATGGATGTTATTTTCATATAATGCTAGAAATAGAGGCATTTAACTCAAGTGAAGTATCTAGGATACTCAGAGTTGAGTTTTAATCATTTTATATCTTAATGGTTATCTAGATATTCTAATTGAAGCTTTCTTCTTATTCGTTGTTGCCTTGTGTCAGGTAATTGGGCCTTAGATGTGTCGGCCTGCTAAGCTATTGTGGATCCCTCTACTGCTGGAGCTGGTTGAGGGCTGGGTTGCTTTTGGACCAGTGTAATGATACTGGTATTGGGCCATTTGGGTGGTTGTGTTGTTGGTGATGCAGTCCGAGATCGGGAACGCTTTGATTTCTTGGACCCTATAGGAATGTTCCAAGCTTTGTCGACAACTTGTAGGTGTCGTTGAAGGCTGGGCCCATTTTGTACCTGATGGAGTGTGATATCGGTCATGAGGTATCACAGGACTGTTGTCGGCTTCTTGTTTTTTACACAGTCATGAAGGCACTTCAAAGCAAACTGTGTCCAATCATAAAGGTTTTGGGCATGCAGTTGAGAATTTTCCATCATGTGGAATGAAGTCATTGGTACCCGTAGCACCTTTTTTCTCGGTCATTGTGTGGACCTGGTCAAGTACGCACATGCCACTACCAGTTGTTGATTATTGATTGCCTCAATGCAGTACCCATATTTATTCTTCCATTCCTCCACTGAGGGATCGATATACTTGAAATAAGTTGTCTGCTCAATCTTCTGGAGCGTCTTGGTAACAACATTTGGTCCATGAGGGAACCCGAAGGGATGCAAGTCTGTCGCCGCAAAAGATATATTATAGACATAGTTCCTGATAGGGGGAACCATGAGTTGCAGTAGCATTATAATTGGCATACGCCATGTGCAGCAAGTACGGGCTTTGATACCCAGTCAGGACAGGGACTTGGAACTCAATTGCCTTGAAAAAGAGCTAGGCCTGCTGGTACCAGGTCTGTATCTCGGCAATATCCAGGTTGCACATCTGGATGTCGATCTTATTTGCATCCGGGTCGTCGAAACTAAAGGGTGGCTTCGGCTTAGTCGAGATGTGATGGGTGTGTGTCGGTCGAGATTGAATGGAAGGTCGTTGGTCGAGATGGGAGTGGAATGCTTCGGTCAAGATGAGACTGGATGGCTTCAGTTGAGAAGTGATGGAATGGCTTCGGTTGAGAAGATAGCCATGAACAAGGAGCTTCTCAATTGCCAAGAACTCATGAATTATCTTCTTTATTCAATCAAGAGAGATGACAATACAATAAAAGCTCCCTCACAAGAGAGGGGGGTCCTTAAATAAGCAAGAGGACTGCCCATGTGGAGCCTAAGTGGTATTCCACTAATTTAGAAATTACAGGTGGAAATAGCCCTTCCATTAGAGGTCACCATCAAAAGGTGGCTCACTCTAAATATTTGAGGGGGTCTACACTTATTTACATTGCCTAGGAACATTACTAGCTCCTACATGGTCATTCCTTCTCTGGAATACACCATGTAGGCTCACATAGAAAATAACTATAATCCTAGCTAGTAATCCTCGGCTCTCAGCTTCTTCTGCTCATCTCCTTTTGAGACCTCCTCGGTCATGGGTGAGAGATACTCTGTGTCTTCAGCTTGGCTCGGCATCTGGGAATTCTCTGGAATCCGCTAACACTAGCTTATCAACAAAAATTGCACAACAGGTCGAATTACTCGATGGATCTTGTTATTACAAAAATTTGAGTTTCGATTGTTGTTCGAAAGGGCATTCAATATTTTTTAGGAGATCATTTATCCCGAATCCCTAATCTACCAACTCCGGACCAAGGGGTCAACAATCATTTACCCGATGCAATCTTCTTTCAAGTTGACTATACCCCCATTTGAAACCCGAACCTTATCTAAACCCGAACAATGTGCGTTAATCCTCTAAACAACACCTTATACGCTGATTGGAGGACAACTTTACAAGCAAGGATTAGATGAGATCATCCAATGATGTCTTACTGAAGGTGAAATAACCTTCGCTATATTCCTACTTCATAAACTAAGGTGTTGAAGCTGGTCATTTTTCTTCCGAAACAACCGTCAGAAAAATCCTTTTAGTAGGATTTTGGTGGCCAACCTTCTTCAAGGATACCCACACCTACATAAAGGCTTGCGATATTTGTCAAAGAACAAAACGCTTTCAAAAAACCAACTTTATGCCTTTACACTCTGTCACAACTGACCAAGCCTTCTAGAAATGGATAATTGATTATGTTGGACCGATTAGTCCCACTGCTAGGAACACTCAAGCTAGATATATTGTAAGAGCTACGGATTGTACTACATCAAATGGGCTAACTTTTCGCAATGTTGACGCTTGTTCTATCACAAAATTTCTCTATGAACAGGCTATTGTTCATTTCGGATGTCCTCTAGAACTTATAAGTGAATGGTATACACATTTTCTTAACTCTGTCATAGCCGATTTACTTTCAAAATTCTTCATTGTACATCGCAAAAGTTTCCCGTATTATCTACAATGTAATGGCCAGGCGGAATCCACCAACAAAATATTATGTGGTGCTCTAACCAAGACTGTGGAGTCTAGTCGTTTCTTTACTCAGTCTTTTTCTATGCAACCACAAGATTTCATTCTTTTTTTGAATTTTTGATGCACAATAATATTAGACAAAATTTGCCTAGACCACTTCACTATGTACGATTCATTTCACACTTTCGTGAATTCTAGTACAAAGTCAAACCTTTCAAATATTTAAAAAACTATTATTTCTCTTCAGATCCTCACTAACAGAATTCGTAGATAATTCGTTGAGCCTCAAAATTAGATGCATGATTTCATTGTCACATCCGCAAATTCTGATCATTTTTGTTTTTGTACTAACAGAGAATTCACCCTATTTTGGTACAAAAATACCTAGCAAGAACTCGTAGGACCCTAACTCCAACTCCTAGATCAACTCTATTTTTGTAATACCATTTCCACCCTTCCCCTCTCCAATAATCTCCTTGTGAAAATCAACCTCAAACTTTTCTTTGTTATATCCAAAAACGTCACAACATCTTCATTATAAACAACTCACTTCTTTGGAATGAAGATTGTCATCTTGTTGTCTCTAAACTTCAGGATCTTATGGTGTCACTCTTGATTTCTTTCTTCTTCATGATCACACCCTTCTGATACCATCCACTTCCTTGAGGTTATTGGTCATTTATCTTTTTTGCTCTACTTATTCAAAAAATGGACTCTCCGAGAATCATACTTGACCTTAAACCTCTCACCATGCTCAACTCTTCTTAAAGATCATTTCCAAAGTCATAGCTAGAAGATTCTCGTGCCTCTTCTTCCCTCCCCTAGTGACCTCCTCTAGTTCTTGATCAGAGAGGAATACTCTCTGTCCATAGCTTCTCTCCAGAGATCAGAGTCTGGTTGGCTAAGTGCCTCTTCGACTATCGTCAGTTCCTGTATCAAGAGACATGCAGACTCAGGAGAATACCTTGTTGGCTATGTGTGCACTCGGCTTGATCTTCTGGGAGGATTCAACTGATAAACCACTCCTGGGACCTGTTGCTGGGTAGCAGCAACGTCTTCGTCTGATTCGCTGTCAAAAAGTCGGTCGACAATGGACATGCTTGAGCCAAAAGCTCGGACAGTCGTATCAATGGTAGGTGATGAAAGTTCTCCTGGAGCAATATCCTTGCCTTTGATGTCGACAAACTGATCCTCGATAAGACTGTATCCCGGCTATACAAGATTTGCTAGGTATCAACATCATACAGCTTGTAGGTATTATCAGATGAAGTATATTCAATCAGGATGGTCTTGAGACCTTGGAAGTCCAATTTCTTCCTCGTGTCTTTTGGGATCTACGCGTAGGCAATGCATCCAAACACTCGTAGGTTCTTCACAGAAGGCTTAGAGCCTGTCCACACCTCGTGGGGTGTCTTGCCTGAGAGGGCCTTGGTCGAACATCTGTTCTGGACGTAAGCTGTAGTGGAGATAGCTTCCACCCAAAATCTCTTGGGCAGCGATGCATGCACTAGCATATATTTGGCTGATTCAACCAGGGTACGGTTCTTCCTCTCGGCTAAGCTATTAGACTGAGGACTGTAAGGAGTGATGAATTGCTGCTCAATGCCTTGTCTTTGGCAGTACTCCTTAAACTCAGTAGAGATATTTTCTCCACCATTGTCTGACCTTAGGGCCTTGATCGTCCTTCTAGTCTCCTTTTCTGCATGCTCCTTGAAGATTTTGAAGCAGTCAAACTAGTTTCTTAAAAGACAAATTTTTGTTCGACGAATTCTTAATGTCTAGTTAGTAGTTGATTCTTTTCTTTGGTTCAACCACTTATCTACATTTCTTGAACTCAATTTTGATAAGTCTTTAGTAGAATTGGTTGAAATTGCATTTTAATTTTTCTTTGTGTTCTGTTCTCTACTACCACCTCCTGTAGGAAATCAAAGTGCCAAGATCCTTCTAACATTCAATCTCCATATACAAGAAGAAGAAGAAGAAGAAGAAGAAGAAGAAGAAGAGGGAGAGGGTTAGGTGCCCTCAAGGAGAGAGAAAGTAGTAGCAATGCTTGAAAGGGAATGAATTACAAATGAACAATGAGTACATATAAATAGGCCTTCCAAGGGCCTAGAGTCTTCCAAACTCTAGGTTCTAGAACCTTCCAAATCCACTACTAATTATAGGGCACTCCCAAAAGTCAAGATAGGGTCCCTTAACATAATTAGACTTTACTTGGACCCACGAGTTACCACTAGACCAAAATTGGGTCCAACTTAACTATAACTATCTTAACATGGTCTAAATAATAAACCTACCCCATGGTTACACAAGTCTCAACCTTTTGGGTCAAAGTACCCTATGGGAAACTAGCATTATCATTTATTATTTCTAACACCTTCCTTAAATGATAATGTAAAAACATAACATGACATGAAGTAAAAAAATTGCAACAAAAATGCGAAGTGTTGCATGCTGCCCAAAACTCCATGTAGCCGAAAAAGAAAAGATGCAGCTTGTTGTCCAGGCTTAATGCCGCCAAAAAAAAGAAAAAAAAAACACTTCAGCTTGAAGTAGGCGAAATCTCAGCCCCAATTATGCCCGATGTAAAAGAATGTAGAATACGAAGTGCAACAAGTTGAAGAGTGAAGACAAGCACGCTCCATCCAAAGTAGGTAACCAAAAAACCAGCCACAAGCCGAAATATGGATTTGCAATCCATCAATGGTTTCCACATGATTCCATAAGTCTTCTTACCACAAGAAACATAAAGAAGAGTATGATACTCTTTTACAATCACATCCTCTCGAATTTTACTATCAATGATCTACTCACCAACACTAGGTAAGGCAACACCGTCATCATAAGAAGTAAGTATCAAAACAAGAAAATTAGCATAAGGTGCTAATTTTGGTGAGGCATGTGTGTTTCCTCCAAGATAAAAAGATGCTTTGCTATCCCGCAAAGATTTGGATAGCCAACAAGAGGGTGTAGCAGGCTATCCAACAGCCACAAAATCACCAACACTTTGTTGTCCAAAGTGTTTCAAATGTGGACCTTGTTGTCCAAAAACCTTCCGCAGGCCGTTCCCGATGCATAATAGGATGCTTACGATGTAACATAGGCTGAAAATGATCAATAAACCATGGCTGAATTTGTTGTCCACCATCTTCAAGAAAAAACTAGCAACTTGCCACTTTGAACACCCAAAAAATCTAGCAACACGCCACTTTGAACCAATGTAGTGATTGACATGATTGTTTTCCTTCCTCCATTAGTACAAAATGGATTCAAAAAATGCTTGAGTTCAACCTTTTCCAAAACATTAACTTGAGAAGCTTGCTCATAAAGTTCTTCACTAATGCATCCATCATTTGCAACAAATAGCTCAAGAGAAGAAGAATGCTCTACCATACCAACATTCTGATGCAAACTTGTACTTCTAGAAAGACAATGATCAAATTTTGCATGTCTTTGCTCTTCTACCTTCAAAGAGGATGAAGAAGAGAGAAGAAAGCATGATGATGAATCATTTATTCGGTACATCTTTAAAAGTGTTTCCCAAGCACTTTTAGAGGTCTTGCAAAATCTCAAATGATATAAGATAGATCTAAGTTACCGATAAATCAATGAAAGAGCTTGATCATCACGTCGATGCCAAACCTCAACTTGCAACTCCATGAAGAATATTGGTGTCATCCAACATATCTTCACCCGAACAAGTACGAATTGCTCCCAAATCTCTTGCCATAAGAACCAGCCAAGAAGATAAACTTTTTCAAACCCTAAATGTGCAAGTATCAAATCTGAAAAATCAGCATTGGAATGTGTCAAAATCACACATTAGATGGATGTAAGAAGTTGTCCTCCTACAAGCCTTGTGTGCTAAAAATTTCAGCTTGAAATTGCATTACAAACTCAAAAGACCAGCAAGCAAAGCATGAGGTTAGCCTCCAACAAAGGTTTTCCTAGAACCCTTCTTTCTTGCCAAAAAGTGTGAACAATACACACAGAGATAGGGCTATTGCAAACACCTTACAAATGGTAAAATGCCGTCCAATTTTCAGCCTCGGAATGTGATCGGATCATCACAAAACGTCAGCGCCTTCTTCCACACCTAGAAACAAGCAAAAAGAATCGGATCTTCACTATGTAAAATCAGCAAGGGTGCTGATTTTTCAGCCAAATCAAAAGATAAAAATTGCTTGTAGATGGGGGCCCTCCTGCAAAGGAGCAAATATGAAAAACAGGACAACAGCGGACAAACGGAAGTAGGATAAACCTACATGGATGTGGGCGACCTAAAAGCAGCCCCGAAGAAGATAATTAATGGCGCCTTCCTACAACCTGAAAAATCAACAAACAACCAACTAATTTTTGGGCTCCCAAAATCCTATTATCTCCTTTGATATGTGGCGCCCTCTTGCAAAACGGAAATGAGTCAAAATTGAACAGATCTTCACTCCAAAAAATCAACAAATGTGCTGAATTTTTGTGATCCCTAAGTGAAGACGATCTCTTTTGGTAGGGCCCCCTAAATCAAACATAGAAGATCCATGGCTCTGATACCATGTAGGAAATCAAAGTGCCAAGATCCTTCTAACATTCAATCTCCATATACAAGACGAAGAAGAAGAAGAAGAAAAAGAAGAAGAAGAGGGAGAGGGTTAGGCGCCCTCAAGGAGAGAGAAAGTAGTAGCAATGCTTGAAAAGGAATGAATCACAAATGAACAATGAGTACATATAATTAGGCCTTCCAAGGACCTAGACTCTTCCAAACTCTAAGTTCTAGAACCTTCCAAACCCACTACTAATTATAGGGCACTCCCAACAGTCAAGATAGGGTCCTTTAACATAATTAGACTTTACTTGGACCCACAAGTTACCACTAGACCAAAATTGGGTCCAACTTAACTAAAACTATCTTAACATGGTCTAAATAATAAACCTACCCCATGGTTACACAAGTCTCAACCTTTTAGGTCAAAGTAATTTATGGGAAACTAACATTATCATTTATTTTTTCTAACACCTCCTCCATTCACTTTCAGTGTATTTTCTCTCAAGATTTTTCATTTTCCTATGGAGTTAGACAAGGATGTCATCTTTTTTCTTAATTTTGTGTTGCCACTGAATTGTTGATTTTAATTCATCCTATTCTTTTTATCCATCCATTTTCAAAACTATCCATGGTCCCCAATCTTTTGGTGATGACCTTGTTTGCATTTATGAACTCCATGAATCCTCAATTTCCCTTTTGATCAATGAAGTCTCCTCGTTTTGTCTACGTTGCTCAACCTCAAGAAAATTAATTTACTTCTTTTCACACACGAGGACTTATGCCCTATTGTTATATTGTCTTATGGCTCAATTTTCAAACATCTTGGCTTCTCCTTGCGAGCTTCACTTTCCAAGAGAGATAGATCCAATATTGGAGCCTTGCTTGTGTCAACTCCAATCCTTCATTAGAATCCTGTTGATCTCTTTCCCACCTTAATGTATTGGAACATATCATCTCTTTCTAGCTTACTTTCTCTTTCTCTGGTCACTTCTCCCTCCATATTACTCAGCCTTTGCCAAGACTTTTGTTCCTATGGAACAATGGCCCCAACTTTCTTGATCTAGATATCTACTAAGCCTTGATCAAACATGGATAACTAGGACCCCCTTATCTCCCTCATTCTTCTCTTTAAAAGCATTCATCTCAACTTTACTTCACCCCAGCCTTGGGCTCTTACGATGACTTCCATTTTTCTCATCTCATGTTCCTCTGGTTTTACCATCTCTCTCTCTCTCTCTCTCTCTCTCTCTCTCTCTCTCTCTCTCTCTCTCTCTCTCTCTCTCTCTCTCTCTCTCTCTCTCTCTCTCTCTCTCTCTCTCTCTCTCTCTCTCTCTCTCTCTCTCTCTCTCCCCCCCCCGCCCCCCCCCCCCTTGATTGCACCCACACTACATGCCACCTATCTAGATGCCTCCCTCTCTTTTTGATATTGATCACGTTCTTTTGAGCATAAGAGATGTCAGTGAGTCAATTCCATCTCCCCTCTTGAGCCCCTTTGATTTTTTAAAATAATTACAATTAACTCTAAGCATCTTGATATTATCAAAGAGAACCTTTTGCAACATTTTTGGTGAGCTCTTTTTACTTGGGCTCACAACAGTGACGTTATCTACTCCTCCAAGCTCTCTTGAGTTTGCTCTGAATTTCGTCTATTCATTCTTGATTCCAATTTTCTTTTGGATGCCTTCACCCATTGTGATCCAAACAAACTCACTATCTCTCTTTTGGACCTCAGCAATTTTGGTAGTCTTTAAAGCATGTGACAAGATGCTTAATAACTCTTACTCTGTGATATTTTGAGATTTCAAGGAAAAAGACTTCATCTTCTCTTTGGTTCAATGCTAAATGGTGAGCTAACGAGTCTTCTAAGAAATGGAATTCTAGATTATTTGCAAAGCTAAGCACTCTAAGATGAAAATCCTTGCCCTTAGAATTATCTAGCATAATCTTCTTGTCAAAGTCGAATATAGAGCAATCCTCCATCTCATGTTTGCACTAAATGCAAAACATCTAATGAAAACGTGAAACATCTCTTTTTCTTTTGCCAATTGCCTCTTTGAAAATCCACCTATGATCTCTTTATTGCTAGATTTCATGTTAAGTGCAACTCCCTACACCGCCATCATCCACAAAATTGTAGCTGAAAATTTTGTGCATAAGTTATATAGATATTGCATGATTCTAGACCAATAAGGAACCAAGCTTCAAAGTAAGCATCTAGCAATTACAAAAGCAAGCTTCCAATTTTAGGCTCTCCCTAGCTTTAATTTTGAGATTTTTTAAGAATTTGTAGAGCCCCTTGAACACATATTATTGGCCTTTCCCGATTTCCAAAGGAATGCCAAAATTTTATAATAAGACATTGCCGCTGCATCAAAAGTCAAAAGGGGCAACGGTAGTGACGTCAGCGTGACCGGCACTGACTCTGCCAGAATTTTGTTTGGGGCGAGCTGGCTATGACACGTGGAATATACCTCAAGAAAACTTGCCACGTGGCATTGAAGTCTCACACATTCGAGCCTTTCAAACTTCAAAATCCAGCAGGGCCGAGAACACTGCCAAGGAAGGAGATAGGTACAAACCGTCAGCAGACGTCAAATGGCATGTGACCAGCTACTAGATAACGGCTACCGTAAATGGTGATTAAATGACTAAAAAATGGCGGGTGGGACCGGGGGACTCAAACCGACGCATATATAAATTCCATATTGGAACATGGAGGTTGACTGATGACGTGGCAATGGCCCCTTGGCCCTTTGGAAGTGCGCAACGGCCATCCCATAATTATACCCATATGGATATGTACCACCTATATAATATTTATATATATACATATATATGTATATGAGATTTATATCTTATATATTACTAGTAACGCCTGCCCGTCCAACGACGAGCAAATTTAAATGTGAGGGCGGCAAGCCCATGCCCATCCCCCCTGCCCGTCCCCGCCCCCGCCCGTGCCTCCCTTGCCCGTGGCCTTGACCCTTTTCCAGCCTCTTTTTTTTGTTAAACATGGGTTCCCGGGCAGCTCACGCTGCCCGTGAGAGCGTGACGTGCAGCGTGAGCTGCCCGGAAACCCAATTTATTTTAGTATATATAGATGTATAAATTTTATCCAATATGAATGGCCCTTTATGGTGTATTGGGCCTTGGGAATGGGCACTCATAATTATAGCACATACAACTCAATTTTTAATCATTGGATTGGATAGGTAGGCTAGTGATAAAAAGAAATAGTGGATTTGAGGGGAGAAAAGCTTAAAAAAAGGTCATGACTTTTTTTGATTCCGTGGAATGTGATGATGCTCTATGATGATGATTTGATTAGAGTTGAAAAGTTTTTGTGATATATGATTGCACTTCAAAAAGGGTTGTAGGCTTCTTGGGTGCTCTCAATTTTCTTTTTTTCTTGCTTACAAAATGTACAAAAGTGTGGACTCTAGAGTATCAACATAATAATAATAATATCAACACGGTAATACCCTAGAACAAAGGCTCTCCACTAGATCAAGCATAAGGCTAGAAACAAAGAGAGAGCATATGTATGCCATACAAAGGCTCTCCACATAAAGTACAAATAAAGTTAGCATCAACAAGAGAGCATATATGTTATACGGTTGAGACATGGGCTATAGCTACCATAGAAACAATGTTATTCAACTCAGCTACGATGGGGAACAAAACTTGCAAACTTTGTGACATGCTTAACAATTTGTTGGATTTATTTCCTCTACTTGTTTTGTGTATTGCAGATCATGCTTGGTAGCAAAGGACTATTTGAAAGATCGTTCATGTATTGGAAAATCTTTAAGTTACGTTCTTCCAAACAAATCTGCAAGGGCATTAATGAAAAATTATCGCTTTGAGAAGATGAAAAATAAAATTGCAGGGATGGTCTTGAATAAGGTGCAAACTTATCTAGATGCAAATGTAATATAAGGTGCATGTAATCAGGTTGGAGTTAGCAGAAATGCTTATTCCATTTTTTTTAGAATTGTACAAGAAGCATTTTTTCAAGTAAAGATTAAGAAAACTTATTTTCCTCGTCCATATCAAGTAAGATTAGCAAGAAATTATGCTAATGAGGGAATGTTCAAAGTGGTTGGCCAATCATTTCATATCACTGATTTATATAAATCTGAAAGTGGTGAGCTAAAGTACAACAATTGCAATAATATTTTTCTTGATATATGTTTTAATGTACATTATTCGGTTCTATAAAATTAATGATCATCAAACAAATGGAAAGTTGATTGTTGTGATGAAACTTGATGAATCTGAAATCATCAAAGGTCAGAAGTTGGAACGGGTGAGTATCACTTTGATGAGCAAAGTATCAAATGATCATACATTTAGTGTTCAATCAGAAAATCATATATGGTGGATAGCAGCATTCTAGATACTTTTCTATGACGTGTTTTCTATTGCAATTATATTTCTATTACAATTATAATACTTATGATTTGGATAAGTAAGTTGTCGAAAATCAAGAGGACAGGCAGCAGAAGCTTGAGCGTAGGCGTGTGGGAATGGAAACACAACAGTTAGCAGCAAAAATATTCAAGGTGAATCATTCATACAAAATTGCGCAAATGAACAATACAATAGTGAGACAAAAATTGCACTCTGATTAATATCAACAGTGAGTACAATGCTTGAAGTGATAACTTCAACTTGATTGTTGAGCGTGATTACGCTGGCTACAGATGACTTTGATTATAATGTTAAAAACAACACTTACATTGTTTGAATCAACTTGTAGTATATATTTACAAGTGTCTTCAAAAAATATCTTACAAGCATTGAATGCTATTACGCCAACCTTTGTATATGTACAAAGTGGGTAACTGCCCTTGGGATATTTTAGCGGTCCAGCTGTTTTTAGGATTGATGATAAGTTGGTGACGTCGGTCTGCCACTGTTGGAAAAACCCGAAAAATGCGAAGGTACCTTTGAACAGAGAAAGCATGTAAATCTTGAAGGTGCGAAAATCCCGAAGGTGCCTTTAAAACGAAGGCAAAGAAATGCGAAAAACCCAACAATGCCTTTAAAATGGATTTTGGTCACAATGTCGCATTTTTCTCGAAGGTGCAAAAAATGCAAAAAAATCCGACAGTGCCTTTAAAATGGATTTTGGTCACAGTGTCGCATTTTTCCCCAAGGTCCGAAAAATGCAAAAAACCCAACAGTGCCTTTAAAATGAATTTTTGGTCACAGTGTCGCATATTTTTCCAAAAGTGTGAAAAATGCGAAAAAGATGACAGTGTCTTAAAAAGAAAATATTTCAAGGAAAAATGAAGTTTGGAAAAATGTGAAGGTCCGAAATATGTTGTCGGCCTTCGACTGTTTTCAGGATGCTCATTACTTGAACGATTTGTTAAGCCTGAGCATAAGAAATCTAACACTCCCCCTTAATGTGGATCCTAAGAAACTTTGGTCAGACTTAACATATTGTTAAATTTGAGATGTTGCTCCTTTGATAGAGCCTTTGTGATGTAATTTGTTGTCATGTAGTTTGTTATGGAGAAAACCAATGCTACTTCCTTGCTATGCACTTTCTCTCTAAGGTAATAATACCTGATTTTGATATGTTTGCTTCAAGAGTGAAATCTCGGATTGAGAGATAACTCTATTGTGCTTTGATTGTCACAAAAGATTGTTGTAGGAATTGTTTGTGCAAGGTTCAGGTCTGCAAGCAGTTGCCTTAGCCAGATCGCCTCTTTGGTTGCATTTGTGATAGCTATATATTCAGATTCCATTGATGATAATGCAACCGAGGTCTACTTCCAACTATTCCATGAGATTAGGCCTTGGTTGTATAAAAATACAAATCGATATCCCTGCCCAATCCACATCTGTGTAGGCTTCAAGGACAAATGTTGAGAGTTTTCATTGCTTGGATGTACTTCGTGACCTTTCTTAGCGCTTTCCAGTGAGTTAAGCCTGGATTTGATAGGAACTGGCTAAGTGTACTGATCGAATATGCAAGGTCTCTTGGTCGCGTGTAGATCATTGCATACATCATGAGCCGATGATGGATTGAAAGGGGTAGCGCTTCATTTTCTCTTTTTTTCTCTCAATTTGAGGACTGTTCATTTGATAATTTCAATCTAGGGTCGAGTGGAAAGTGACTTGGTTTGCAGTTGGCCATACCATACTTTTCCAGCATGTTGTTGAGGTATTGGTGCTGATTGATGAAAATCAATCTGCTGGGTCGATCTCATTGGATCTAGATTCCGAGACAATAGTGGGCTGGACCCATGTCAGGGTCCATGTCAATCATCTTTTCTTGGGCAAGCATGCATTTGGTATCCTTCATCAAATTCAGATCGTTACTGAATAGTAGTGTATTATCTACATAAAGAGTGATGATGATAAAGTAATCTGATACAGACTTGAAGTAGACATTCGAGTATGCTGAGTTTGGAACAAAACCATTCTCTATAAAAATTGTGTTGATATTCTGGAACTAGGCTTTGGGTGATTGTTTTAGCCTGTAGAGAGCCTTGTGGATTTTGCATACAAGGTGCTTTTAATTGCGCTTGAGTTCGTATCCCTCTAGTTGCGACATATAGATTTTCTCTTCGATGGTTTCGTTGAGGAAAGCTGTCTGGACATCCATTTGGTGGACTTCAAGGTCTGCTGCGGCTGCAAAGGAGAGGAGTAGGCAAATCAAAGCATGTTTGACAACTGGGCTGAAGGTTTCAGAATAATCAAAATCTGAAATCTGATATTTGAAAAAAGCCTTTGGCAACTAGTGTGGCCTTGTAACGATTTATCCTTCCTTCAGCGTCGTACTTCATCTTGAATATCCATTTGCATGGAATTGAATTTCGGTCTGTTGGGAGCTCAGTGACTGTCCATGTTTGATTCTCTATCAGAGAATTGAATTCGGTGTCCATCACTGCTTTCCACTGGTCAGCATCAGGAGTAGACATTGTCTCAGAAATGGTGGTTGGTTCCTGCACAAAGTAGCAGGCCGGATCATCCATAAATCTAGATGGAGGAGGTTGTCTGGACCTTTTTCGTTGACCTTCTGGTTTGAACTTCGGTCCTCTGATGTGTGTTGACTCATTGAGGTTCTGACTCATTGTCTAAATCAATGTCATTTTTCAACAGTTGAATCCTTGGATCAAAATTTGGTTGCTTCATCCTTGGGTCAGATTTGTCAGCAGCTTTTTCCTTGTGGTCGATGAACTAGTCTTCCACAAAAATGACATCACTACTGGTGAATGCCTTCTCAGTATCCAAATTGTAGAGCTTGCATGCCTTGTGATCTGGGGAATAGCCGATGAAAATTGTTTTTCTGCTTTTGTCATCTAGCTTTCTTCTTAGATCTTCAAGGATTTGAGTGAAAGCGATGCATCAAAACACTCTAATATTTTTGAGTGCTGGTTTTGATCTTGTCCACACCTCATAAGGAGTCTTGCGATTCAAGGCTTTGGTGATGGATTGATTCTGCAAATAGACATCTGTAGTAACAGCTTCTGCCTAGAATTTCTTTGGAAGAGAGGCATGGGCCATCATGCTCTTGGCACTTTCGATGAGTGTGCGATTCTTCCGTTCAGCTATACCATTGGACTGAGGTGAGTAGCTGGTTGTAAATTGTTGATGTATCCCATTGGCCTTGCACAACTCCTTGAATTTTGTGGAGATATACTCTCCCCCTCCATCTGTGCATAGAGACTTGATCTTCCTCTTGGTCTGGTTTTCTACAGGCGCCTTGAACTGCTTGAAGAACTTAAATGCTTTGGATTTGTTCTTCATAAAGTAGGTAGTAGTCCTTTGAGAGAAGTCGTTGATGAAGGTCAGAAAATAGAGAGATCCCCTTATCAAAGCAATCTACATTGGGCCACAAATGTCGCTATGTACAAGGTCAAGCAAGCCTTTGGAAGTATGAACTGAGTTTGAAATAAAAGGGCTTCTTGCATGCTTGCTGATAATACAACTTTCACATGGAGAAGTTGGCTTGTTGACAGAAAACAGATCTTGTACTAGTCTCTGAGCAGACATTTGTTGGATACTATTAAAATTGAGGTGGCCAAGTCTGAAATGCCACAACATATCAGTTGATTCAAAAGTGGTTGTGTGAAGAGCTTGACTATTAGAAGAGTAGCAGTGGCTGAGTTTGTAAAGATAGCCACTTTTTCTTCCAAAGGCTAGAACCTTCTGGGATTTGTCAAGAATTGTGTAGCCGTATATATCAAATTCGACCTTTCAACCTGAATCGATGATTCTGCTAACTGAGAGCATATTCTTGGTCAGATTTGGAATGTGGAGAACGTTGTGACTTCACCTTTGTGGAATTCGACTTTGACTATTCCTTCACCTTTGATTGAATGTGATGAGTTGTCTCCAAGTTGCACAACTCTTGTATGGGTGAATGACTTGTAGTCCTTGAACCAGTCGCGATGGTGAGTCATGTGTTGAGTTGCTCCGGAATCTAGATACCAGGAATTGATATCCTATTGTTCTCTAACTTTGGTCATGAAAGTTTCTTCATCTTTTTTTTGTTGCTGAATTGAGTGATTGGTTGTAGAACTGTGTGCTTGTTGTTGGACTTGTTTCTTCTTTTCGTTGTTGTACTTCAAAGTTCAGCAGTCCTTGATTTAGTGGGCAGTCCTCTTACAGTATCTGCAGAATAGTTTCTGCACTGGTTGGAATGATGAAAAACTTGAATTCGATCCTGAACCAGAATTTGGTCCAAACTGCATGTTGCTCTTCTTGTCAGTATAACTTGACTTTGTAGATCTCTTGGATCTAAACTTCTGATTTTTCGAATATAGAGCTTGAGGATCCGATCTTGAGCCTGAGGAGGATGCCGATCTTCTGATCTCCTCTTGTAGAAACAACAATATTACTCTTGATAGAGTGAGGTGCTCTTGGGTAGAAATTGACATTACCCAATTTTTGTAGGCTTCAGAAAGACTCAATAATAGAGTCATGAATGCATCAGAATCGTCTATGACTAAGCCAGTTGCAGTCATCTACTCCATAAGATTTTTGAAAGTATTGAAGTGACTCAAAACACTCTCTACGTCAGACATTTTCAGGGTGAAGAATTGCTTCCTCAAGTGTAGCTTAGAAGTCACATCCCTGATATCGTAGAGGATTGCTAGGATGTCCCATACATTTTTAATAGTCTGAACGGCACGTATGTGGCTGATCTGAGTATCCTTGATGTTGAGGGTGATCATGGAAAATGCTTTGCCATCTCTCAATCTCTACTTGGTGATGTTGGCTGCTTCACCTTCTAGTTTGAGCTATGAGCCATCAACGATGTCCCACAATTCTTTGGCTAGTAGTATAACCTTCATCTTGAATTTCCAGAGATGGTAATTATCTCCATTGAGTTTGTCAATGAGAGATGAACTAGATGATGGATCCATTCAGGTTGAATGAGATTGTTGGTAGAAACAACGATTGTCGGAATACTGTTGTTTGCACGTTTGCTAGAGAGACATCTTGGTAGAAACAAGACTGATAATCCGCATTCGAAATGTAGATTATTGAGATGTCTGCTTTGATACCATGTCAAAAATCGAGAGGACAGGCAGCCGAAGCTTGAGCGTAGGTGTGTAGGAACGGAAATGCAACAATTAGCAGCAGAAATATTCAAGATGAATCATTCATACAAAACTGTGGAAATGAACAATACAGTAGTGAGACAAAAATTACCACTTTGATTAATATCAATTGTGAGTACAATGCTTGAAGTGATAACTTCAGTTTGATTGTTGAGTGTGATTATGCTGGCTACAGATGACTCTAATTATAATGTTAAAAACAAGACTTATATTGCTTGATTCAGCTAGTAGTATATATTTACAAGTGTTCTCAAAAAATATCTTACAAGCATTGAATGCTATTTATGTCAGTCTTTGTATATGTACAAAGTGGGTAACTGCTCTTGGGATATTTTATCGGTCCAGCTATTTTTAGGGTTGTTGATAAGTGTGAAAGATTTCAGATCCTTAAGATCCAATCTACTTGAATGATCTTTGGTTAGAAAGAGAAATACACTACCAATTTCACCAATGTAGAAAAATCAGCATCTACACACAATTTGAGATGCAAACACTAATAGAACTTGATCAAACTTGAATGAAATGATTATGTACTGTTGCTATCCATACAAAACCAGCAAGCTACTGTATTTCACACGTGTGGATCCAAAAATAACAAATATAGATCATTCTACACATAGAATTGCAAGCAATCACCAAGATAGTGCACCAATGGATAGTAGAACCCAAGAGAACCATGTATAAGCATGAAATGAGATAGAGAAGAGAGAAGATGACTCTCTCCACGAGTTACATCCTTTTATAGCAGGTCCAAACCCTATTTGGCCACTTGGCTTTCCCACCAAAATGCTAACCCTACCAATTTTGGGTCTAGATTCAATGTACCCAACTTATTCAAATTGAATCTACTCAAACTCGCATTCTATATTTCCCACACTTTCAAAAAGTGTCTATTCAAATGAAATTTAGACTAATGAACTTTGAAAAGTCAACCTCTAAGTCTAAAACAAGTTTTGGCCTCAATATGCCAAATATGGAAATATTGCAAAATGTGTTGAAACTAGTTGAATCTTTCACACTCCCTCTTCAACTAGTTTTAGCATAGACTTTGATAATACTCCAAGTGAAGTCCTATGCTTCATGAACAAGTCTTTTCCCAATGCTTTGGTGAGGATGCCAGCTACACATTCCCTTGAAGACACATGTTGAAGCTCCACCTCCTTTGCAATGACTCGCTCCCTCACAAAATGATATTGTATCTCAATATGCTTGCTCCTAGCATGAGAGATAGGATTGGATGCCATTCTTTGGGCTGATTGATTGTCACAAAAGATGATTGGGCTCTCTGAAAAATCCAGAAAGTGAAGATCCTTGATCATCATTTTGATCCATACCATCTCCTTTGTGCAATGTGTAAGAGCTTTGTACTCGGCCTCACTAGTTGACAATGAGATAGTGGCTTGTTTCTTTGACATCCATGATACAGCTCCATCACCTATGAAAATACAATAAGCACTAATGGATTTCCTATCCATTACATCTCCAGCATAGTCTGAATCTGAAAATCCAAAAAGATTAGGTGATGATCCCTCATACAAAAATGCCAAAATCTCGAGTTCCAATGATGTACCTCAAAACTCGCTTTCCTAGCTTCCAATGCTCCTCACTAGGATCTTGCATGAATTGACTCAATCTTCCAACACAATAGCTTATATAAGTTCTAGTAATGGTTAGATAGATGAGTGAACCAACTAGCTTTCTATAGAGAGTAATGTCCTCGAAGGATCTTTCATTATCTCTTATAGTTAGCTTTACATGAGACTCCATAGGTGTATCAATAGCTTTTGCATCTACCATACGAAATCTTTCTAGAATAGAATTAGCATACTTCTCTTGAAAAATGAAAGTAGATTGAGAAGATCTAATGACTTCTATTCCTAAAATGTAATGCAAATTACCAAGATCATGCACCTCAAACTCCTTCTTAAGAGCATTCTTGATATCCTCCACATCTTGATTGTCTCCACCACTCAAGATGATATCATCCACATAAATTAGCAAGATGGTAACATCATTTCCAACAAACCTATAATAAAGTGAATGATCGTACTCACTCATAACAAAGCCTTGAGAGAGTAAAAAAGTGTTAAGCTTAGCATACCAACTCCTTGGTGCTTGCTTAAGGCCATACAAACTCTTTTGTAGAAGACACACATGATTTGGCTTTGTTGATGAAATGTAGCTCTCGGGTTGCTCCATGTATACTTCCTCCTCAAGATCACCATTCAATAATGCATTTGAAATGTCCATTTGCCATAGATCCCATCCATAAAGTGTATCAAGTGAAATGATGACTCGAATGCTTACCATCTTTGCCACGGGTGCAAAGGTCTCATCATAGTCAATTCCTTGTTGTTGAGCATATCCTTTTGCCACTAACCTTGCCTTGTACTTGTTGATAGATCCATCTTGGTTTGTCTTCACCTTGAAGATCCATTTGCATCCAATAGCTTTCTTGTCCTTAGGCAACTCCACCAATCTCCATGTTCCATTCTTCATAAGAGCTTGATACTCGAGATCCATTGCTTGGATCCACTCCTCTTCTTTCCTTGCTTGATCTACACTTGTAGGCTCATCCAAAGAGGTTAGGAAAGCAACATAATTTCCATAAACTACTTGCTTACCCTTTTGATCATATGTGAGCCTTGAAGGTACTTGTCTTTCTCTTGATGTTCTCCTTGGCTTTTGACTTGATGAAGGTCCATCATCACCACCATCCAAAGTAGGATCCTTCTCATCAACATCAAGAATGTTAGATCCATATACTTTACCATCAATCATGCTTGAAGACACCTTTGGAATGTTTCCCTCATAAAAAATGACATCTCTACCAACAATCACTTTGTTAGTAGAAGGAATGTAAACCTTGTAGGCTTTACTCACCTCACTATATCCAACAAAAATACCTCTTTTTGAAGATGGATCCTCCTTGGTCCTATCATCAAGAGTAATGTTGACATAGCATGTGCATCCAAAGGTTCTTAGAAAGTTGACACTCGGCCTTCTCAAAAGGTGTCCTTCCATCCAAAATAGCACTCGACCACCTATTGCACAAGAAATTGGCACACAACAAAGCTTGATCCCAAAATGGTTTGTCAAGATTAGCACTTAACCTAATAGCTTTAGCACTTTCACATAAAGTTCTATTCTTCCTTTCAGCCACTCCATTTTGTTGTGGGGTCTTTGATGTTGTATACTCCCTCTTGATCCCATGCTCATCACAAAAGGCCTTGAGCTTGTTAGATATGTACTCACCACCATTGTCACCTCTCAAGCACTTGATCTTTGTGGAGAATTGGTTCTCCCTTGCATTCTTGAACTTGACAAAGACATCATACACTTCATCCTTGCTCTTTAGTAGATAGATCCAACAAAATCTACTAAAATCATCAATGAACGTTACATACATCTTAGCTCCACTATTGCTAATTGTAGTAAATCCATGAATATCCGAATGTACAAGTTGAAAAGGCTTTGTAGATCTAGAAATAGATCTAGTATAAGGTAGTCTATGTGACTTAGACAAAGCACAAGACTCACAAACATGCTTGTCATTACTTAAAGAACTTGGAAGACCAATCACAACCTTCTTCCTTGCCATTACCTCCAATGACTTGAAGTTGAGGTGTCCCATCCTTTTGTGCCAAACCTCTTGAATAGAAATTTGCTCCCTTGCAACACATCCAACTTGGTTAGCAATAACACAAGCATCAAGTTTGAACAACTTCCCTTGCCTTTTACCTTTTCCAATCAAGACATCCTTCCTTTTGATCAAACAAGCATCTCCATCAAACTCCACCTTGAGGCCCTTACTTAGCATTTGACTCACACTAAGCAAATTTTTGGTAATAGATGGAATAAACAAGACATCCTCCAAATGAACATTCCTATTTGTAGAGAGAAAAATAGGAATTGTGCCAATCCCTTTGATTGCACACTCACCATCATTGGCCGTGTAGATCACCCTCTTGTCATCTCCATATGCCAACAAAGAAGTGAAGTACTCTTTGTGAAAGGTCATGTGTGAACTTGCTCCACTATCAATCCACCAAGGATCTAAATCTCCATTATTAACAAGCATACATGAAGACATCACAAAAGCATCATCATTTGCATCTTGCACATCCAAACCATCCTCATCAAGAGTAAGATTACCTTGCTTGTCTCCTTGATCTCTCTTCTTCTTGTAGCACTCACTTGCAAAGTGTCCTTTGATGCCACAATAGAAGCACTTGAGCTTTGATCTATCCTTCTTTTTGCCACTTGAAGAAGCATCCACTTGATCTTGCCCTTTAGACCACTTGCTTTTGGTTTTGCCCTTGAATTTGCCCTTTGTGAACATAGCATCCTCTTGAAGTGTTGATGTAGATCCACCTCTTGCTTGAAGCCTATATTCCTCATTGATCAAGATCTCTTGAAGATCCATCAAACTTGGCAAAGTCTTTTGAATAGCAATACTTTGAACAATGTTAGCATGAGCATCCAACAAGCCATTAAGAATCACTTGAATAAGCTCTCCTTCCTTAATGCTTTCATCTATGCAAGCTAACTCATCATTCAATGCTTTCATTCTTAAAACAAAAGTACTTGGACTTTCTTCATTCTTTTGCAAACAAGAAAAGATTTGCCTTCTTATAGTCAACACTCTAGAAGTAGACTTGGATTCATAAAGCTTCTTCAATGAATTCCAAGCTTCCAAAGATGATGTGCACTTACCAACTTCCTTGAGAAGTTCATTGGTAACATTCATCTTTATCATGTGTAGAGCCTTCTTGGCCCTCTTGTCATACCTCAATTGATCTTGTTGTGTTGCTGGTCTCTCCTCCAAACCTACAACAATATCCAAAACATCATTCATCTCAAGAAGTGACTCCATCCTCACTTTCCATAATGAATAGTTACTTGAGGTAAGCCTATCATTGGCTTCCAACATGACTCCAATTGAGGTTGCCATGTAGCAATGACCTGATATTCTCTTTCAACCTGCTTCAATGCACAAAGCACTCCTTTGAACAACAACAAATGCTTTCAAAAGAAATCACCAAGATTTGAAACTATCTCACAAAT
Source organism: Diphasiastrum complanatum (assembly GCA_029204225.1). Taxonomy (NCBI): domain Eukaryota; kingdom Viridiplantae; phylum Streptophyta; class Lycopodiopsida; order Lycopodiales; family Lycopodiaceae; genus Diphasiastrum; species Diphasiastrum complanatum. The sequence continues at coordinate 1,975,236 of CM055094.1, read as the reverse complement.
TCTCTTCTAGCACTTATCCAAGCAAATCAACACATAGAATCATGGAATCTTGATCAACCTATGATCTACCCTCGATCTAATGACTTTTGCCACTTCCTAAGATTGAAACACACTCAAATGAAGTCCAGCAACCTCACTATCTAGAGATCCAATCAAAATTAGGGTTTTGACAAAATCACAAAAAATTGACTATTCCAAATCTACATGCAAATGCTGAAATTTTGATATGCAATCTATAAGCCACCACTTAGGTTGAACCAATGATCCAAAAATCGGCCAAATCCAGTATGTGAATTCAAAAATCAGAATTGAACAAGTATATTGACCTATTTAGTGTTTTGATCTACAAAAGATCCAATCTACAAAAGCAAAAAATCCGATTTTGGTGTAGAATCCTCTCTAGCATGCTCTAGACTTGATATATTCACCAAATCATTGATAGATCTGATTTTCTCCTTCATAACCTGAAACACAAGCTCTGATACCATGTGAAAGATTTCAGATCCTTAAGATCCAATCTACTTGAATGATCTTTGGTTAGAAAGAGAAATACACTACCAATTTCACCAATGTAGAAAAATCAGCATCTACACACAATTTGAGATGCAAACACTAATAGAACTTGATCAAACTTGAATGAAATGATTATGTATTGTTGCTGTCCATACAAAACCAGCAAGCTACTGTATTTCACATGTATGGATCCAAAAATAGCAAATATAGATCATTCTACACATAGAATTGCAAGCAATCACCAAGATAGTGCACCAATGGATAGTAGAACCCAAGAGAACCATGTATAAGCATGAAATGAAATAGAGAAGAGAGAAGATGACTCTCTCCACGATTTACATCCTTTTATAACAGCTCCAAGCCCTATTTGGCCACTTGGCTTTCTCACCAAAATGCTAACCCTACCAATTTTGGGTCTAGATTCAATGTACCCAACTTATTCAAATTGAATCTACTCAAACTCGCATTCTATCTTTCCCACACTTTCAAAAAGTGTTTATTTAAATGAAATTTAGACTAATGAACTTTGAAAAGTCAACCTCTAAGTCTAAAACAAGTTTTGGCCTCAATATGCCAAATATGAAAATATTGCAAAATGTGATGAAACTAGTTTAATCTTTCACAATAAGTTGGCAACCTCGGTCTGCCACTGTTGGAAAAACCCAAAAAATGCGAAATGCAAAAAAGTTGACAGTGCCTTTAAAATGGATTTTGGTCACAGTGTCGCATTTTTTCCGAAGGTGCCAAAAATGCGAAAAACCTGACAGTGTCTTTAAAATGGATTTTGGTCACAATGTCGCATTTTTTTCAAAGGTGCCAAAAATGCGAAAAATCCGACACTCTCTTTAAAATGGATTTTGGTCACAATGTCGCATTTTTTCTGAAGGTGCAAAAACTGCGAAAAACCCGACAGTGCCTTTAAAATGAATTTCTGGTCACAGTGTCGCATTTTTTCCGAAAGTGCAAAAAATGCAAAAAAGATGACACGAAAATATTTTAAGGAAAAACAAAGTTTGGAAAAATGTGAAGGTCCGAAATATGTTGTCGGCCTTCGGCTGTTTCCAAGATGCTCATTACTTGAACGATTTGTTAAGGCTGAGCATAAGAAATCTAACATAAGTAACAAAGTACACATTACTTGCTCTGTTACAGGTTTTGAAAGAAAATCATGGACTTCTATCATGTATATTTTCACGTACAAATAATGGAAAGATCATAAAAGAACATATGGAGGGTCAAAAACTTGCTGTTGAAAATCATGGTGGTTTTCAAATTCAGCTGCCGATTTGAAAATGTTGAAATGGAGGTATAATATTTCTCATGGGGCAACATCCAAGCATCCATGTATTTACTGCATGAAAGATTGCTATGATTTGAATGTGGGACGAACAAACCAACAAGAGAACTAGAAGATCCAAATCTAAAATGTGTTTTACCAATACCCTTAAAATATGTACACACATGCACATTGCATGCTGAGGTACATAATATTAAAAATCTTATTTATCTTCATATTTTATTTGCTTGAAATACAAAACAAGAGTCTTTGGCCAAATCAGCTATCACGAGGTTAGAGAAAATCATTTCAAAAGTAGGACTACGTAAAGGAGATGTCACAATTGAGGAAAGTGACAGAATGTTAGGAAAAAAACCCTTCGCATTAGGCATCTGATCTGTGGGATTCATAACTAAGGGTGAACGCCTTAAATTCTTATCTGAAACAGGAGAAGAGAGGATAATAGTGGAAAAGAACAATGCCCGCTGAATATTCCTTGAACCACCAAAAAACATTTCTCCTTGTTGTTCCGCATCCATCACCTTTGCTTTTGAAGGCTTTGAAAGAAATTAGGGAAGTTGTGAAATCAGGGTTTTTGCGGGCTCCTCAGCTGTCAACATTTCATCCTCATCATTTCTTCTTTGAGCGTCAGAGGAGTTTGCGTAACAATGTCCTCCATGACTAGAAGAACAACTTCATCTCCTATAGGTGGATCTATCACTGTATTTCTATCCCTACTCTTCTTGTTGATAGATTCATTGAAGTCAAACCTTATCCCATAAAAGGGACATATGTCGGTGCAAGCGGCTACGCCACAACATGTTAGTGCTAAACGCCTGACCATGGCTTCTTGCATGTGTAAGCCCATGCGTCGGTGTGCTAGGAATTGAATAGCTAGGAAAAGGCAATCTAATGTTGAAACCTTGTGTTGGGGGTGTTATAATAAATGTTCCCCTCAATCTTGAGCTATAAAGCTGTCAAAATATTTTGAGATGTGGACCACAATTTTCCAAGTGCCATTTGTAACTTAATTTCAAGAAGATTTGACTTAGGCCACAAGAGACAAATTGTAATTAATTAATTAGCATGCTGCCACATGGGCACCACCTAGTAAAACCCAAGATGCCTATAAATAGGCAAGTGACTGGACTTTGAAAGAGATCAATATTATTTTGATTCAAGAAAACTCTACTCAATTTTGGTGCCTCTCTTGTGTCTTCTCTCTCTCTCTCTCTCTCTCTCTCTCTCTCTCTCTCTCTCTCTCTCTCTCTCTCTCTCTCTCTCTCTCTCTCTCTCTCTCTCTCTCTCTTGTAAAAATTACAGCAAATAAGGATCCTAAAACACTTGAAATGATGAGGGAAACAATATATTATGATTTCATAAGATTAGCACAAGTTGAACCATCAAAATCCATCAAAAATCTATGCTTGAACCTCACTAAATGGCCCAAATCCTTGAAGAAGGCTTCACACGTGTGAAAGTACGGCCTCCCACAGTCTGAGTACTGTACACCAGACCTACATTCAATCCTATAATCATTAGTAATCACAAGTACTCAAACAATTATGAACATAGAGAGCAATTGCACCATTATGAGAGAAAAATCATGAAATTGCTTGATTGATTTTGGTGAGATATCATCACCTATATATACATGATCCATCACGGTTTTGGGCAGGTATGAGTAGCCCTAAACCTATCCCTAATTCTAATTTTGGTGGACCTTTCATCCCTACCAAGTTAGGGTTGGAATCTTGGAGATCCCTCAACAATGCAAAAATTACCAAAAATAGCTCCTATTTTTTCTCCCTTGTATCTAAGCATAATTTGGACTCATTCCAAAGGTTCTAACACTTAGGTCTACTTGAGAACATCCTTATGAATGGAATCCTATGCTATTTGGCACGTGTGACAAGCCACATCATGACCATCTAACTATTTACAAGTCATATGACCAAAACTAGTCAAGTTAGAATTGTGAATTTTTAACATCTCTCTCTCTCTCTCTCTCTCTCTCTCTCTCTCTCTCTCTCTCTCTCTCTCTCTCTCTCTCTCTCTCTCTCTCTCTCTCTCTCCATGGTTATGGAGGTGGATCGTGGTGGATTAGTGTAGATGGTTGATATTTTAACATAGATGTGGATGATATTTTAGGGTAGTTAGAGATTAAGATCCGTCTTTCATTTGTCTTCATATTTCAAGCTTGTGCATAGTGTAAATAATATAAAGAATCTATGTTAGTTTATATCCGTTGGATCTTAGCATGAATAAGTTTGGTTTGATTCATTTCTTGATTGATTGAGCTTGACTTTCTCTCATTTTAGTTTTTATTCCATCCAAGATTTTATTTCTTTTTCTTTCAAATCCTTCTTTTACAAAAAAAAAAAAAATAGGCATGTAAGATTCTTACCTCATGGATTTACCTTTTTTGAAAAAAAAAAAAACATTGTTTTTACAAGCCTCAAAAATAATGTCAAGGCACGTTGACTGTCGCGAATTGTTCTCCTTCGACCTTCATTTCGTGTTCGTGTTGCGACAAAGTTGCAGGAGTTCACCATTTCTGACACTCCCTCTTGAACCTTGCAGCTTTGTACGTTTAATCCAATTGCCTTTCTTTGCTTGGCAAAGAGTGGCTTGTCGAGCGGTTTCATGAGCAAATCTGCAATCATATTTTTTGATTTTATATACTGGACCTGGAGCTCTCCTTTCGAGATCAAATCTCGAATGTGGTGGTACTTCAAAGGTATGTGCTTTGTCTTTGAATGGAAGACAGGATCCTGGGACAGATAGATGGCACTTTGAGAGTCCATCTTCATCATGCTTGGCCCTTCTTGAGGTATCCCGATTGCCTCCAGCATCATCTACAACCACACTACCTCATTTGCCACCTTTGAAGCTGTGACATATTCAGCTTCACAAGAAGATTGAGCCACCAAGGTTTGCTTTTTGCATATCCAGCTGATTGCAGCTCCGCATGCTATTGTACATCCTCCAGTAATGGACTTGATGTCATCTTTGCAGCTCTCGCAGCTCACATCACTGTAGTGATGCAGCTCAAATATTTTTTTTTCGTTTTCAGCTCTGTAGGTTAATCCCATATTCTGGGTACCCTTCAGATACTGTAGGATTCGTTTGGCCATTTGCAAATGTGCCAAGCCAGGATTGGAAGAGAATTGACTCAAGGAGTAAACAGAGAAAGCCAGATCGAGTCTGGTACAAATTGTGTGGTACATCAGATTACCGATTAAGTTCTGGTAGAGTATACTTGCCATCTTCTGTTCTTCCTCTTCCATTTTTGGGCAATCCTGCTTCGTGAGCTTGGCTCCAGCTATCATTGGTGTGGCCTTTTCTTTGTAGTCGATTATGTGGTACTGCTTTAGCACTTTTCTGGCATATTCTGACTGACTCAAGTGCATTTCGTCCTTTGTTCAATCTCTTCTGATCTCTAGCCCTAGGCATTTCGTTGCTTCTCCAAGATTTGTGATTTTGTAGCTTTCAGAAATCTGACTCTTCGTGTCTTTGATCAGCATCAAGGAATTTCCTACCATCAGCGAATCATCCACGAAAATGGTCAGTATTGCAAAATCCTTTCCTACTCTTTTAATGTAGACATTGCAGTCTGGTTAAGTAGGATTGAAGTCTAGAGACTTCAGAAGACCATCAAGCTTTTTATACCAGGCTCGTGATGCCTATTTTAGACCATAGATGCATCTCTGCAACCGATAGACATATTGTCGATTGTCAAGGTCTTCATAGCCTTCAAGCTGCTTCATGAAGATTTCCTCCTCTAGATCTCCGTGGAGAAAGGCTATTTTCATGTCAATCGGGTGAATTTCTAGATTGTGCTGTGTGGCGCATGCAAGGAGTAGCCTTATGCTTGTCATCTTGACCATGGGCGAATATGTGTCGAAATAATCAACACCATATCTCTACGTGTAGCCCTTCGCGACAAGCCTTGCTTTGTAGTGGCCAATGGTGCCATATGATTTCATCTTTTTCTTATACACCCACTTGCAGTCGACTATTTTTCTATTTTTTGGCAGTGGCTCTAATGTCCATGCCCCGTTTTGCCTCATCAACTCGATCTCCTCTTACATTGTCTGTAGGGAATCCAAACCCAAATAGGCCTCCAGTACAACAAGCACCAGTGCCTACAATGACAAAGCCTTGTCCTCAATCTATGATATTGGCTGCTGAGGAAAGTCATCATGTTATGGCATACCACGAATACCTGGACAGACAAGAGAGTCAAGCAAGCATGTCATATCCACCTTACAATTTGAGGGAGTCTATGACATTGGGACCAGTTGTGCCGATCTACGAGAATCCATTATATCAGCAAGATTTATCTTGGGATCCTCTGATGGAATGCCTCGACTATCCAATTGTCAATGAACGAGGTTACCAGGAATGGCCACCAGACCCTTATGGATATTATTGAAAATCTGGCAAGTCCAGGTTCTTGCTGATCAACAATCAATAAAGCCTCAGGTTTTACGTAAGCGAATTCTATCCACGTTTTTCCTGAAGCACCCATGTCCCAACAATAAAAGAACCGACAACAACGCCCCTTCATGACAGTTGCAGCCTAGTGACGAGGGACCGGCACTACTTTGGGCCGTGGACCTTGTTGTGGGTATTTCCTGCACAATAATAAACAAGTGGGTCCCACCACTTAAAATATTGTTGGCGAAGTCTTAACTAGTGGGCCTCGCCACAGTACATTGTACAATTAGAATAATAACTGCGAGGGCACCGGCTTCCTACATGTATAAAACCGACCCAGTGACCACACAAATCGGATAAATATAACTTGAATAAAAGGACTTTGGGCCTTAGTAGAATAAATTAATTAAAAATCCCAAAGTCAAGTTCATAAGGTTCTAAGTTAAAAGGGAATCTCTCAAACTCACATGAATCATGTGAGTTTGGCCCTTTTCCTAATGAACCATTAAATTGAAGTTCATTTAGTTTGAAGGGCTAGGATGCCATTGTAAATAGGCCAATGAGAGCCAAGATGGCCCTCCCTCCTCAACTATATAAGGAGGCCATTTTCCATTATACACATATTCCATTCTTCACAATAAAGCTCTCTTCTTTTTAGCTCTCTCTCTCTCTCTCTCTCTCTCTCTCTCTCTCTCTCTCTCTCTCTCTCTCTCTCTCTCTCTCTCTCTCTCTCTCTCTCTATCTCTCTCTCTCTCCCCCCCCTTCCCAAGGGTGATTGGTGCATAGCTATGGGTAGGCGCACAAGCCCCCATAGCCCCAACCATCCTTGGTGAGCTCTCTTCTCTCTCTAATCTCTCTCTCTCTTCTCTCTCTCCTCTCTCTTCCTACGTTGGGATAGAATAGCTTTGGGTAGGTGCTCGAGCCCCAAAGCCTTTCTCAACCTAGGAATTCTCTCTCTCTCTCTCTTCTCTCCTCTCTCTAAGTAGCGACCTAATAGTTTGGGGAAGGTGCTCGGCCCTCCCAAGCCTCTCGCTACTTGGAACTTCTATGATGACTTCAAATCCAAGAGAGTAATCTTTGGCTGAATTTTTCAGGATGCTCATCACTCAATGGATTTGGTCTTGAGCATTGAAATCCAACACTCCTCCTTAATGTGGATCCTAAAAAACTTGGATCTTCAGAGTTAGCATGTCATTAAATCTGATATGGTGATCCTTGGATAATGCCTTGGTAAAGTAATATGTTGTCATTAACTTTGTCCTGCAATAAAACAATGACACTTCATTGTTTTGCACTTTTTCTCTAAGGTAGTGAAAGAGTGAAATCTCAAGTTTAGAGAGAGTGCTATTGTGCTTTGATTATCACAATAAATTGTAGTTGGATATTCTTGAGCAAAGTCGATATCTGCAAGCAGGTTCCTTAGCCAAATTGCCTCCTTGGTAGCATTCGTGACAACTATGTATTCTGATTCAGTTGATGATAATGCTATTGAGGTCTGCTTTTGGTTGTTCCAAAAGATTGGGCCTTGATTGTATAAAATACAAATCTTTCTCTGGGTCTGGTTTTTAGCAGACGCCTTGAACTGTTTGAAGAACTTGAATGCTTTGGATTTGTTCTTCAAGAAATAGGCGACAGTCCTATGAGAGAAATCATCAATAAAAGTTAGAAAATAAATAGCTCCTCCTATCGAAACAGTCTGCATTGGGCCACAAATGTACAAGATCAAGCAACCCTCTAGAAGTATGAACTTAATCAGAGATAAAAGGACTTCTAGCATGCTTGCTGATAATAAAACTTTCACAAGGAGAAGTCGGTTTGCTAATAGAAGGAAGATCTTGCACTAAATTTTAAGTAGACATCTGTTGAATACTATTGAAATTTAGATGGCCTAATTTGAAATGCCAAAGCATATCAATCGATTCAGAAGTAGACGTATGAAGAGCTTGGCTATTTGTCGAATAACAGTGACTAAGCTTGTAAAGATAGCCACATCATCTACTGAAAGCTAAAACTTTTCAAGACTGGGTCAATGGCTTGTAGTCCTAGAACCAGTCTTGATGGCTTGTGTTGAGTTATTCCTAAGTCCAAGTACCGGGAGTTGATATCATGCTACTCTCCAACCTTGGTCATGAAGGCTGCTTCATCTTCCTCTTGTTCCTGGATTGAGTGACCGGTTGTAGCAGCATTGGCTTGTTGTTGGAACTACTTCTTCTTCTCGTTGTTGTACTTCAAGATTCTACAGTCCTTGATGAGATGGCCAGTCCTCTTATAGTATTTGTAGAATAGTTTTTGCATTGGTTGGAATGATGAAGTCCTTGAAGTTGATGATGCATTTGATACAGGCTGCATGTTGCTCCTCTTGTCAAAATAGTCTGACTTTGTAGATCTCTTGGATCTGAACTTCTGATTTTTCTTTGAATAGAGGATCCGATTCTGAGCCAGAGGAGGATGCATTTCTTCTGATCTCATCTTGTAGTAGCATCGAAATGACTCTTGATAGAGTGAGATGCTGCTAGGTTTGCATCACTATAGTGGTGCAGCTCGAATCCTTTTCTTTCGTTTTTAGCTCTGTAGGTTAATCCCATCCATAAGGTTATTGAAAGTGTTGAGATGGCTCGAAACACTATCTGCTTCAGACATTCTCAAAGTGAAGAACTCTTCCTCAAATGAAGTTTGGAAGTGACATCTCTGATGCTGTAGAGAGTTGCTAGGATGTCCCATGCATCCTTAGCGGTTTGAGCAGCATGAATGTGGCTGATTTGAGAGTCTTTGATATTGAGAGTGATCAAGAAAAATGCCTTGCCATCCCTCTGTGTCCATTTGGTGATGCTGGCTGCATCAACCTCTAGTTTGACCTCAGTGTCATCAACGATGTGTGGAAAAAGTACAAAAAGGACCAAGAGTGGATCCTAATCTGATCCTCAAGAGGGATTGGATGTTAGATTTACTTGATCTATCAATCTACATAAGATTAAGATCAATCTAGATCAATTCTAGACATAAAATCCAAACAAGAACAATCATTTATTGAAGGTAAATGTACTTGCTGGTTTCACACGTGTGAAACCCTGTCAGGTTAAGGACTCCAACCTGAAAATCAAGTACACATTGATAGAACCTCAAAACAATCAAAACAAATGTAGACAAATGGAGAGAATCACTCAAAATTGCTTCCAAAACCAAGATTGGTGTCTCACATTGATTATGGCCAAATGTGGCTCTATATATACAATAAGTGGGAGCTCGTGGTACTGATCATCCCTATCATCCCACATGTGTGAAGGTGATTTGTCATATGATGATTCATCATGCAAAACTGACACTTGGAAAAAACCTTCTATTTTGAGCACTTTTGGTCCATTTTCCTTCTATATAGAGATCTACTTGGAAATCTTCTAGAAGTCAAAATTCGCCTACTTAAGCTTATTCCACACATGTGAGCTATCCTCTACACATGTGGTATGACACCTAACCAAAGGATGTGGCTCATGCAATCAATAGATTGATGCCATGTGTCATATGTCTAGAAAACTAGTTTTTGGCCTTTTTAGCCACTAGAACTTGAATTAAATCATATGTACAACCTACATGATTATGGTACATGACAAGTACATTATTTTCACATGTGGGAACAGGCTCCACACATGTGTAATCATCTATATACAAGATTTTTGGCCTCTACCAAGCTTATTTTTGCATTTTTCACACGATGTCCCACAATTCTTTTGCAAGTAGAACTACTTTCATCTTGAACTTCCAGAGATGGTAGTTATCTCCATCGAGTTTGTCAATCAGAGATGAACTAGAAGATGGATCCATTCTGATATAGAGAGTGAGAAGACTTTATATTGGTATCAGTATGTTACGGCCCTAATGGTTTATCAGTGAGTCATTGGGGAACTGGATGACGTGGCCCAGATAGGCTGCAGAGGTGTCCAGTAAGGTGTCACAGTGCACTACTAGTGGTGCATGGGCCTTGGAAGGTATAAGTATACCTATTGGGCTCTCACTAGTGTATGCTTGATAGCATGACTGGTGGCAGGATGTTGCTGGTGTGATGCCTCATTTCTCTCTGAGTGATTGATCCGTAGCTTGGGGGTTAGATTCAATATAAAGTCCTCAATCCAAGGATCCTATTCTAAGCATGCCAATCACAAGCAACACAAGGGAACCTAATGGTGGACAAACCAACCATTAGGGTCGTAACATAATATGATCTGCACCCCTTAGAAACTCGTGTGTTTCCTGTTAAAAAGGGAGAGAAGTAGGAAGAAAAGAGAATTATCAAGGAGAAACATCGGTCAAAGATTCAAGGTGGAATCTATTATATCGATGATGGACCTATTTTATGAATCGAAAACGATAGGACATTTAGATATTACAGAAAACCTTTATGGATTATAGTAGATTTGTGGTTTGAAGATTTAAAGGGGGGAAATTTAGAAAGTACTCTTGCGGTAGAAAAGTGGCTGATAACAAGTCCGATTGATTTGTGTCAGAACTTGGAATTCTATTGCAAGATAGGTGTTTGTTGAAAACTGTTCCTTGCTGGAAGCAATCAACTTGATCTCAATATGGATTGAGATCCGTGGGTTGATGCAAGGGAAGAAATTCATGCTAACTATATATTCTTTTGAGTAGTCTCCGGACCCCGGTTGAGATTTTGGATGTGAAATAGCACTCTTTGAGAAATATTCTCTCTTAGAGGATAACCAAGTTTCAATATAAAGTCCTCAATCCAAGGATCCTATTCTAAGCATGCCAATCACAAGCAACACAAGGGAACCTGATGGTGGACAAACCAACCATTAGGGCCGTAACATACTGATACCAATATAAAGTCCTCAATCCAAGGATCCTATTCTAAGCATGCCAATCACAAGCAACACAAGGGAACCTGATGGTGGACAAACCAACCATTAGGGCCGTAACATATAATACAAGGGAACCTGATGGTGGACAGACCAACCATTAGGGCCGTAACATATTATACAAGGGAACCTGATGGTGGACAGACCAACCATTAGGGCCGTAACATATTATATGTTACGGCCCTAATGGTTGGTTTGTCCACCATCAAGTTCCCTTGTGTTGCTTGTGATTGGCATGCTTATAATATGATCCTTGGATTGAGGACTTTATATTGGTATCAGTATGTTACGGCCCTAATGGTTGGTTTGTCCACCATCAGGTTCCCTTGTGTTGCTTGTGATTGGCATGCTTAGAATAGGATCCTTGGATTGAGGAGTTTATATATGTTATTGAGCATCTAGTTCATTGGAAAGGATATGATGATGAGGATTCTTGGAAATTAAAAGGTATTCTAAGAAAGAGTTTCCCGGACTTTGAGTTCTGAGGACAGAACTAAAATAAGGAGGGAGGTATGTTACGGCCCTAATGGGGGGTTTGTACCATTAGGGGACCACCTTAGATGTAGGGGCCAGGCCTAATTTGGGTAATAGCTGAGAAGGACCTTAGGCTATGCCCGCATGCGGTATAGGCATGTGTGTTGCATCCTAGTATGGGATAGGATGTACATGCACTGTGTCTATGCATGGGTCTTTGCTATTATGAGTTAGGGGTACCTACATGCAGTGGACATGCATGGGGGTTCGGCATGATCAATTAGAATACTTCCATGTGGATTCAGTGCATGGATAGGTGGGGTTGGCTATATCTTTATATATACCCTCACCAGTGCCTATGAGGATCATGGAAGAGTCTGTGGCCGTTATGTTGTCAGTCTGTGAAGCGCTCTTCCTGTGGCTTGCCTTTCTCCTGGATTGCTCGGGGGCTAGATCGGATGGTCTAGGTTTGGTTGGGACGATTTTGTCTACTACAATCCTCCCTTTGATATTCTAAAAAGCTCTAGAATAAAACGTCTCCCAGGACTCCCAATCGAGATAGAGCTTCCTAGAACATCAAAGGGAGAATTGCAGTAGACGAAACCGTCCCAACCAAACCTAGACCATCCGATCTAGCCCCCGTGCAATCCAAGAGAAAGGCAAGCCACAGGAAGAGCGCTTCACAAACTAACAGCATAACGGCCACAGACTCTTCCATGATCCTCATAGACACTGGTGAGGGTATATATAGAGATATAGCCAACCCCACCTGCCCATGCACTGAATCCACATGGAAGTACTCTAACTAATCATGCCAAATCCCCATGCATGTCCACTGCATGTAGGTACCCCTAACTCATAATAGCAAAGACCCATGCATAGACACAGTGCATGTACATCCTATCCCATACTAGGATGCAACACACATGCCTATACCGCATGCAGGCATAGCCTAAGGTCCTACTTAGCTATTACCCAAATTAGGCCTGGCCCCTACATCTAAGGTAGCCCCCTAATGGTACAAACCCCCCATTAGGGCCGTAACAGTTACCAACAATGATCAAGATAACAATAGCAATGTACAATAGAACAAAGTAGTAGTGTGGACAAAAACTTGCACTTTGATTGATTGAAAATGAGTACAAGAGCTTGAAACAGTGTGAGACAATTAGCGCAAAAATTGGCTTCAGCTGATAATCGTTGAACTGATTGATTGTTTTGCAACTTAGTTACTTAACTAGAATATAGCCTGACCAATCTGATAAGAGTGCTGACGCTATACATTGATGATTGCATGTCAGTGCTCAGTGCATTGGGAGCATAAAATCTAACTACTTAATTTATTGTAGTCGTTATGCATTAGATGGCCGTCTTTTCTAAAAGTAAATACATTTACAAGTTAGGTGGACTGTCAGTGATGTACTTGAAGTCGTCTGACAGTTCATGGATCGATTTTTCTCCTAATGAGGAAGTCGATAAGTCAGGTACTTCGATGTGTCAGGTACTTCGATGTGTCAGGCACTGCGATGTGTCAGGTACTTCGATGTGTCGGGCACTTCGATGTAGGTTAACATTGATTATATATACATATATACATGGCGAAGTCAAAGTTGATAAGTCGGACTTCGGACTATGATGACTTTGAAGCCAATAGAGTCGTCTTCGGCTGAATTTTTAGGATGTTCATTACTCAAGGGATTTGGTCTTGAGCATTGAAATCCAACAAGATAGCCTCAAGATAACATCGCATCAAAACCCTCCATTCCAATATGCACATCTAGGATTCACCTAACGCCATGTGGATAGCCTCACCATTCAAAGAATTTTGTTCTTGGCATGGGCTAGAACTATAAACTAGTTCATTTGGTGCAGTGTCTTGGCACAATAGTATAAAATGCACTATTAGGCAGTGATTGAGTTATTGCACCCAATTTGTGAGGATGCATAGCAGTTATTGATGTCACTAATCTCCCAACATTATCCAAAGGGACAAGTTTTGAGACTCTCTCTCTCTCTCTCTCTCTCTCTCTCTCTCTCTCTCTCTCTCTCTCTCTCTCTCTCTCTCTCTCTCTCTCTCTCTCTCTCTCTCTCTCTCTCTCTCTCTCTCTCTCTCTCTCTCTCTCTCTCTCTCTCCCCATTTTAGCCTTTCGAAAAAAATGCAAATTGTAATTGATACCCTTCATAAATTAGAATTTCAAATTTCAAATTGCCTACTAACATCAGTACATTGTTCTCTTGGAATGCAGTCGCTTATTTCGGAAGAAGAAAATTGTGACAAAGCGTGATAAATACTTAAGGGCCATAAAAACAATGACGTGATGCCAAAAAATTCATGGGGTCTCAAGTGATCCACTTGGAGTCATGAATGGCGACAATGTTGTGTGTTAGAGAGAAAAAAAACTGTCATTTGGGTGGATAACATCGGTCAACATTTACATAATGGAATGGATACTGAATGACCTTTCACTAGGCCATCTAGACATAAAAATGACTCGATCTGACGACACTACTCTTCAGGTAGGATTCTCAAATGGAAAGGTCATTGGAAATTCCATTCCCCATTATGTAATGGATTTACTTGAAAGATTCCTTCACATTTTTTAAGATGATTCAATCTTGCAAATGTTGACATTCGAAAAAATCGTACATTGAGGCTGTGTTCATAAGAGGCCATGGATACAAAGTTAATTAGCAGAATGTTCTTGTGAAAATATCTTTATAGACTTTAGATTTTATAACATGCCAAAAAAATAGGTGACATCACTACCAAATATGCAAAAAAAGAGGCATGGCCATTTTTCAAAGTTCATAATGTGAGGCTCATTAAAGGGTTGTGAAGAAATTTGAGAAGAGAGATTTTGACACATGAAACGCGTTAAGTGAGACTCGTAACCATAAAAAGGGGTCTTTCTCGCTATTCTTTATACACTTGGAAAAAGACTTTTTAATGACCTTTACAATTGGTTCAACCACCATTCACTTATTTCCACCTAAAGACCTTGTCATAGTTTTGTGGTCATTTTGTCAAGTGCAAAGGTCACAAAAAGCACCATTCGTGAGTAAATTAGGTTTGTTCATAGAGTGAATTATCAACAATATTATTAGAATGAGTTTTTTTAAAAGAGCCCATTAGGGCAATATGTAACTTTGAAAATTACACAAAATGCCATCAAGGTCTTAAAAGAAACCATTCCCTTATGCAAAAAATGAGTGATACGCCCGATTTTTTAATTGCATCTTTTGCTCAGGTAAGGTGAATGAGCCACTCCTTCAGCATCCATGCAACCTATGTTTTGAAGGCTTCCCAGCCCTTCACATTCGTTTTTCTCTTTTTCTCTTCATCGAAATGCATTTTTGTTTTAACCTTTTTTCGATTGAAAGGTGGCTAATGAGAAAAATCTTGAAAGCACCCTTCAAATCAAGTGAAATAGTTAGTATTGAAGGTCAATTCTATTTTGCACCTTTCACCAAGAAAGTATAAATGCCCTTCAAAACAAAGGCTTGCCTCCATGTGTATATATGTGCGCTTGTGTGTGTGTGAGTGAGAAGAATGTAGGCTGTTGTGGAGAAAAAGCATTTGTGTTTTAGAAATTTCTAGAGAGAGAAAAACAATGTATAAAATCACACGATTGGAAGAGGGAGAAAGAGAGGAGCGCCAGAGAGAGAGAGAGAGAGAGAGAGAGAGAGAGAGAGAGAGAGAGAGAGAGAGAGAGAGAGAGAGAGAGAGAGAGTGTGTTGGGTGTGATGGAGAAAAACTGATCCTTGCATTCTTATTGGGCCACGCATGCCCAAAAATGTCTTTGACGTGCAGTTGAAATATTATGAAGTGTGGTTGAAAGGCACGTGGTTGTGGAAACTTCTAGAGAGAGAAAACATGCAGAAACGTCTGGAAGGAGAGAGAAAACATATATTTGCATGGGGAGAGAGATGAGCGTGCTGCATGAAGGGGAATTTTTTAATTAATTTAGGGTTAGGGTTTTTTAGAGTTTGTAGAGAGAGAATAGCGATAAAGTGAGGTGTTGGGGGGAGAGAGAGAGAGAGAGAGAGAGAGAGAGAGAGAGAGAGAGAGAGAGAGAGAGAGAGAGAGAGAGAGAGAGAGAGAGAGAGAGAGAGAGAGAGAGAGAGAGAGAGAGAGAGAGAGAGAGAGAGAGTGCAAAAATTTCAAATTTTAGGATTTTTTAGGTTTGGGGTGAGAAATAGCAATTGTGAAAAATACAGATCCTAAGTGGATCTAAACTCCAAGATCATTGGCTTGAATGCTTGCACTCCAAACTACATAAGCTAGGAATTGGCAACACATTCTATGCTACCTAGAATGCAAAGAACTTGATCAAAAAGCATTTATCACAAATGGAAACTTCCATAAACATCAAGTGCGGCCCAAAATAGCATTATACAGTCCATAATACATCAGCCTATCACTTTTGGAAAGCACCTAAGATCATACACAATAGCTTGAAGACAATACACACAACAATGCTCTCAATGGAGGAAGAAACAATGACAATGATCTATTGATCTCAATGAAGCATACAAAAGGTTTCTCCAACCTGTTCTCCACGACTTCCCTACTATTTATGGATGAGGAAGATGACTCTCTCTCCTCTCTCTAGAAGGTACTTGACCCTAGATATTCCCTATATAGGAAAAATAGCTAAAAATGGCTTATATGACCAAAATACATCAAAATGGTCTCATTTTGAAGGGTATGAAGTTTGACACTTCATCATACTGAAAAAATACAGTAAATAAAAACATTGTGGCCTGGTTCACACGTGCAAAACTCCAGAACCAAAACTATTTACAATTTTAGCCAATTTAGGCCTCAAACTAGCTAGGAAATGTTGACAATTTTCACACTCCCTCTTCAACATTGGATGCTAGTTTCAACATAGTCTTTGAGCACATTCCAAGATTAGATCTATGCATTAAATATAGGTCCTTTCCCAATGGTTTGGTGAAGATATCAGCCACACACTCCTTTGAAGAGACATGTTGAAGCTCCACCTCTTTGGCAATGACTTGATCTCTCACAAAATGGTGAGCAATCTCAATGTGCTTGCTCCTTGCATGAAAAACAGGATTGCTTGCCAAGCTTTGGGCTGAAAGGTTATCACAAAGTATGATTGGAGTCTTCTCTGGTTCCAGCAAGTGAAGATCCAATAACATCCTCTTGATCCAAAGAATCTCCTTGGTGCATGTTGTTAATGCCTTGTACTCGGCTTCGGTGGAAGATAGAGAGATAGTTGGTTGCTTCTTTGATAGCCATGAGACCACTCCATCTCCAAGATAGATTGCAAAGGCACTTGTTGACTTCCTATCCATTTGATCACCTGCAAAATCTGAATCTGAAAATCCACAAAGGTTAGGTGTAGTACCTCCATACAAGATGCCAAAATCTCTAGATCCCGAGATGTATCTAAGTACTCTCTTTCCTAGCTTCCAATGAGCCTCACTAGGATCTTGCATAAATTGACTTAGTTTACCAACCACAAAGCTTAGATCAGGTCTTGTGATGGTTAACCATATAAGAGATCCTATTAGCTTTCTATAGAGAGTAATGTCCTTGAAGGATCTTTCATTACTTCTTGTAGTTAGCTTTACATTTGATTCCATAGGAGTAGAAACAACTTTACAATCTTCCATATGAAACCTTTTTAGAATAGAGTTAACATACTTTTCTTGACATATGAATGTAGATTTAGAAGTTCTAATAATCTCTATTCCTAAGATATAATGAAGTTTACCAAGATCTTGAATTTCAAACTCTCTTTTGAGTGCCATCTTGATTTCATCTATATCTAGATTGTTACCACCACTTAAGATAATGTCATCAACATAGATCAAAAGTAAAGTGATATCATTTTCATTCAATCTAAAGTAGAGAGAATGATCATACTCACTCATAACAAAGTTTTGAGAAAGTAAGAAGGAATTGAGCTTAGCATACCAACTCCTTGGTGCTTGCTTTAGCCCATACAAACTCTTTTGGAGATAGCACACATGATTAGGCTCATCATGTGAAACATAGCCCTCGGGTTGCTCCATGTAAATATCTTCTTCAAGATCACCATTCAAGAAGGCATTAGTAACATCCATTTGCCACATATCCCAATCATAAAGAGTTGCAAGAGAGATTAGGATTCGAATAGTTACCATCTTTGCCACGGGTGCAAAGGTCTCATCATAGTCCATACCATATTCTTGAGCATACCCCTTTGCCACCAACCTTGCCTTGTACTTGTTGATTGATCCATCTTGATTTGTCTTGATCTTGAAGATCCACTTACAACCAATTGCCTTCTTGTCCTTTGGAAGCTTTACCAACCTCCATGTGTTGCTTTTGATGAGTGCTTGATGCTCATGATCCATGGCTTGGATCCATTCCTTCTTTTGAATTGCTTCACCTACACAAGTTGGTTCATCAAAAGAGGTAAGAAAAGCAAAGTTAGAGTTGTCCACCACTTGCTTTCCTTTTTCATCATAGGTTAGCCTTGATGGCTTAGCCCTTTGCCTTTGAGTCTTCCTTGAAGTTTGCTTTGGAGTGGCATCTCCATCTTCATCCAAGACATCTTGCACATCATGATGATTAGTAGGCACATCAACATCAACATCAACAACATTGGAAACATTCTCTTCATGAAAGATGACATCCCTACTTATGACAACTTTCTTTGTAGAAGGAATGTACACTTTGTAAGCCTTGCTTACTTCACTATAGCCAACAAACACACCCTTCTTTGATGAAGGATCTTCTTTAGTTCTATCATCAAGTGTGATATTGACAAAACATGTACATCCAAAGATCCTACAATGCTTGACACTCGGCCTTCTACCATAAAGAACCTCATGAGGAGTTTTACCATCCAAGGAAGCACTTGTCCATCTATTACATAGATAGTTAGCACATGCTAAAGCTTCCCCCCAAAAAGACTTAGCAAGATTAGCATGTAGTCTCATTGCCTTGGCACATTCACAAAGGGTTCTATTCTTCCTCTCGGCCACTCCATTCTGTTGTGGAGTCCTAGGACTAGACATCTCCCTCTTAATCCCATGTGCTATACAAAAGTCTTTGAACCTATTTGAGGTGTATTCCCCTCCATTATCAGATCTTAAGCATTTGATCTTTGTATTGAATTGGTTTTCCATTTCATTCTTGAACTTGACAAATGCAGCAAACACTTCATCCTTACTTTTAAGAAGATAGATCCAAGTATACCTACTAAAGTCATCAATGAAAGTTGCATACATCTTTGCCCCACCATTGCTAGTTGTACTAGAAGAATGAATATCAGAATGCACAAGTTGAAAAGCTTCTTTAGATCTAGAAGTAGATCTAGAATAAGCAAGTCTATGAGATTTGGACAAGGCACAATGTTCACAAACACTATTGTTTGCAACAAGACTTTTAGGGAGACCAAGAACAAGCTCTTTCTTTGCCATTACCTCCAAAGATTTGAAGTTGGGATGGCCCAACCTCTTGTGCCAAACTTCTTGGTTTGTCAATTGCTCCCTAGCCATACATCCTTCATGATTAGAGATCACACATGCATCAAGCTTGAAAAGTTTACCATGCCTCCTACCTTGAGCAATCAAGGATCCACATTTACTTATCAAACATGCATCTCCAATGAACTCCACATCAAGTCCTTTGTCAATCATTTGACTTACACTAAGCAAATTCTTAGTGATTGAAGGAATGTACAAGACATTTTCAAGATTTGTTTTCCTATTTGTTGAAAGGGAAATAGGAATAGTGCCTATGCCTTTGATGTCACATTGACCATCATTTGTAGTGTAGATGATGTTACCTTCTCCCTCATAAGACAATAAGGATGTAAAGTATTCCTTATGTCTTGTCATGTGAGATGAGGCTCCACTATCAATCCACCAAGGATCATTATCATCTATGTTGGCTAACAAACTTGAAGTCATAACAAGTGATTCACATGTGTTATGTTCTTCCTCATCTATTGTAAGATTTCCTTGCCTCTCTCCTTGCTCTCTTTTCTTCTTATAACATTCATTTGCAAAATGACCTTTTATCCCACAATAAAAGCACTTGAACTTTGACTTATTGTTCTTAGTAGAAGAGGAAGAGGAAGAGTGATCATCATGATCAAAGTTACCACCTTTGGACCATTTCCCTTTGCCTTTACCTTTGCCCTTGAATTTGCCTTTTGTGAAGAAAGCCTCTTCACCTCCACCTTGCAAGGATGCACCATCAAGCTTTGATTGCAACCTATGTTCTTCAGCCAATAAGATTTCTTGCAAGTCAACCACACTTGGCAAGACTCTTTGAATGGCAAAACTTTGCACAAGGTTAGCATGTTCATTTAGCAAACCATTCAACATAACTTGGACTATTTCACCATCTTTTATGTTCTCATCAATGCATGCTAAATCATCACTTAGGGACTTAACTCTCAAGATAAATGCATGAGCACTTTCACCCTCTCTTTGCCTACTAGAAAATATTTGTCTCCTTAGGGTCAATACCCTAGATGTGGACTTTGATTCAAAGAGCTTCTTTAAGGCATTCCATGCCTCACTTGCACTTTGACACTTTCCAACTTCCTTGAGAAGTTCATTTGTAACATTCATTTTAATGATATGAAGAGCCCTTTTGGCCTTCTTATCAAACCTTTGTTGCTCTTGAAGTGTGAGAGGTCTCTCTTCAATTTCTGCAACTATGTCCATGAGTTCATTCAACTCAAGTAAGGACTCCATCCTCACTTTCCAAGTAGAGTAGTTTGATGAACTCAACCTTTCACTAGACTCTAACATGATCCCACCATTGGAAGCCATGATTCTAATGTTTCTTCAACTTTTAGGTTTTGTCCTAAAGCACTTAGCACTCACTTTTCTCTCAACAAATGATAGATAAAGAGATCTATGAAGATTTAGGACCCTAAAACACTTCTATCTTGAACCTAGATGGTTTCCAAGCATAGAAAGGAAGATTGAAACACATGCAACACTTTGCACACACTAAGAATGGATTACAAAATCAAACCAACCTGAACACACTCTTGCTTAAGCTCTCAAACTTTCCAGCAAGTGACCAAATCAAGTTATGGTGTGAAGAGTTACTTGCATTCTTAGAAAATACCCAAAACTAGGATGCCAAGATTACCTAGTAATGAACAAACTTGATCAACATATGATCAACACACTAAGATATTGATTCAACCTGTAAAACCACATGTAAACCACACTTCTAAAAGTTTATAAACTCCAGCAAGTGATAAATACAAGATTTAGAGGTGAATGAATGAGCACACTTAGTGAATCACAAGACTAGCTTCACTATCTTGTCAAATCTTGGTGTTTAGATGTAGATCTAAGATCACTTCACATGAGAATGTTCCTCAACCTGTTAAGAACCTGAAAACACACTTGCATAATGGTTAACACCTTCCAGCAAATGCTCCAATCAAATTACATAAGGAGAGTTACTTACATGCTCAACAAAGTACACCAAAATTTATGCCAAAATTGATGACAATCTTTACAATATGCTCTTCACAATGGAGCTTACAATATGTTCACCCAAAAAAGGGGATCTTTCATCCAAATGGGAGCTTTGCTCAGCCTTTAGGAGAATTACAACTCACTCAAAAGAGCATTTGTCATCCACTTAAGGAGAAGTTTCATCCACTTAAGGAGAGTGTTCATCCAAGAATGGAGATTGTCAACAATAGGATTGAAAAGAACATTGTTAGTATTGAATATGCACAAGCCTCACAATCACAAATGATTAGGTGTTATGATCTGATCCAAAATAGTTTCTTTTCAGCCTCTGATCTTCAATAGACCTGAAATATGCTTTTGATCCACAAGTTCAACTCACAAAACAAAGGTTAGTAAGATTTGATCAACAAAGCAATGCAAAATCATGCTAGAACTTGATCAAACATCCAAATATCACCAAAAATGGAATACTTACTGTAAATAGAAGCCAACCAGCTCTGATACCATGTGAAAAATACAGATCCTAAGTGGATCTAAACTCCAAGATCATTGGCTTGAATGCTTGCACTCCAAACTACATAAGCTAGGAATTGGCAACACATTCTATGCTACCTAGAATGCAAAGAACTTGATCAAAAAGCATTTATCACAAATGGAAACTTCCATAAACATCAAGTGCGGCCCAAAATAGCATTATACAGTCCATAATACATCAGCCTATCACTTTTGGAAAGCACCTAAGATCATACACAATAGCTTGAAGACAATACACACAACAATGCTCTCAATGGAGGAAGAAACAATGACAATGATCTATTGATCTCAATGAAGCATACAAAAGGTTTCTCCAACCTGTTCTCCACGACTTCCCTACTATTTATGGATGAGGAAGATGACTCTCTCTCCTCTCTCTAGAAGGTACTTGACCCTAGATATTCCCTATATAGGAAAAATAGCTAAAAATGGCTTATATGACCAAAATACATCAAAATGGTCTCATTTTGAAGGGTATGAAGTTTGACACTTCATCATACTGAAAAAATACAGTAAATAAAAACATTGTGGCCTGGTTCACACGTGCAAAACTCCAGAACCAAAACTATTTACAATTTTAGCCAATTTAGGCCTCAAACTAGCTAGGAAATGTTGACAATTTTCACAGCAATGTAGTGACGTGTTGGGGAGCGGGGGAGAGAGAGAGAGAGAGAGATTGATTGTGTCTTTCTGAGTTGCTAGAGATGCGTCTGGCTTTCCAAGGGAATGCTCAAACTTGAGACCAAAAAAGCTTTTGTGTTTTCTGGGATGCTACATATGGAATGTAGATGAAAAGAAATCCTTTGGGTTTTCAACTTTTTATGTCAGTCCTGAAAAAGTAGAAAGTAACAAGTATACATAGACGATATGAGAGAAAGCGGGTGGCGAATCAAATGAGAAAGCGTGCGGCGAATGACGTGCGGAAGCGCGCGATTGAACTGCCAACAACGCCGTTTTTTGTTCGTGAAGTCAAATGGGAAAGCAGGTCGCGTCGTCGCGAGTCCAGTGTCCGGCCTGGGCCAGCCCACAACGCCGCACGCGTCCGCCGGCGCTCGGTTAATGGCTGCCGCCGACGGTCCAAGCCTTACCGGGGGGCGGGCCCGCGTTTTATGAAGCATTCCGGTGTGGACCATGGTCCTGGCCTGGCCGGCCCCGGACCCAAACCCACAGAAAAGAAAAAAAAAAGAAAAAAAAAGGAAGCACAAAGATAAAGGGAGAAGCGAAATGAATGCAAAACCTGAGAAATATCTGAGAGAGTGTGAGTATTAATAGTGCCTCACTGCCTGGCACACTCCTAGAACAGAAGAGAAATAGCGATAGACGCAGAACAGAAGGAGGGAGAGAAAGAGAGGGGAGCTGGAGATGGAGATCGAGATGAGGGGATCGAGGTTTAAGCGTATCTGTGTGTTCTGTGGAAGCACCAGGGGCAGGAAGAGAAGCTACAGCGATTCGGCTATCGATCTTGGCCGTGAGCTGGTTTGCATCTCTTCTTTTCTATCTGTGTTGTTGCGTCTCTTGATGTCTCTTGCATATATATTTCCCTTTCTGCTTTTGTTGCTGCTCTTGGGTTGTCGGTGATCCTTCGCATTCGCCTTGCTGCTTCTCTTTGGTCCTTGGTGATCCTTCATTCTCCTTGCTGCTTCTCTTGTGTTCTCGGTGATCCTTCGCATTCCCCTTGCCGCTTCTCTTGGGTTCTCGCTGATCCGAAGAGTTTTCGTTGCTGCTCTGTTGCTTGGGCCCAGTGAACGGTGTGATAGCCTTTCAACTGGGTGCTTCATCAATCAACATCTGTAACTGGATGCTATCCAACTGGTGTTTACACTGGCACTATTGCCACCTATTTTGACAAATTCAACTCAATGTGAAAAAACGAACATTAGAGCTCTCTGATCCCACATGCAAGATTTATCAGTAATAACCTGATTTGCAGTAGAAATTTCGAAATGGTCTTATATTTGGATGCCTTAATATCACTTTAGCTGTATACAAAGGCAATTTTTTCTAGTGCAGCTGCTACGATAAGCCGTAGTAGATTCGGTGATTCCTCAAGACATCAAAATCTAATTCGGATCTCTGAATATCATTTTTTTTGTATGCAAAGGCAATTTTTTAAAAGTGCAGCTGCTACTATAAGCCGTAGTAGATTCGGTGATTTCTTAAGACAGGAATATCTAATTTGGATGCCTAAATATAATTATAGCGGTATGGAAAGGTATTTTTTTTTAGTGCAGCTGCGACGATAAACCGTAATAGATTCGGTGATTACTCAAGACAGCAAAATATAATTGCCAGCCTGTTGAATTCCAGGCTCTTTTACTAAAATACTCTTATATTCTGCTCCATGTTGTCATATTCATCGTATGTGGTCTCTTTTGTGTTCTTGCTCGATTTCTGTTGCAAGCGATTGCAGAGCGAAAAGAAATTATCAAAAGCTGATGTTAATATGTTCTTCAGGTGAAGCGAAAGATTGATCTCGTATATGGAGGTGGAAGCGCGGGCCTCATGGGGCTTGTTGCACGGAAAGTATATGAAGGTGGTGGTCACGTTACTGGGTTAGTGAAATCCTGAACACGATTCCCATCCATCTACTGAGTTTATCTATCTACTTTGTATGAACAAAGTGTCAGTAATCTCTCATCGTTTGCTTAACTAAATTGGGATGCTTCAGTTGTTATATTCTGCTCAATTTCTCGTTCTTAGCGTATCATTCCTTTCAGTATTCACATTTATTTCAAGTATAAATTTGATCTTTAGCATGCCAACAATTAGTATACATGGCACTAATAGTAGGTATTCCAAGTGGGTTAGCTTTGAATTATTTTTGACATTCTGTTCTACTGTCGAATTTTGGTATGTTGACAGTGTGATCCCAAAGGCCCTTATGCCCTACGAGGTATGAAAGGAACTCCACTCTTTCCTTCTTTCTACATGAGTGCTCAAATGATTCGGAAAGTTATTTGCTTCATGAAATTGAAAGCAATCAAGGTTACCTGTTAAACACTTTGCAGATAACAGGCCAATCTGTTGGCGAAGTACATGCAGTATCAGATATGCATCAAAGAAAAGCTGAAATGGCTCGTCAAGCTGATGCCTTTATTGCTCTTCCAGGTGAAACATTTGCGTCAGTTCAGCCCTTCTTGTTCTATACATGCTTTAAGCTGAGGCTACTGTTACCCTTTGTGTTTCTAGTCATTGCCTGCCCTTTATTTGTCCTCCTATCTATGTTCAGGTGGTTATGGGACACTGGAAGAGTTGCTAGAAATAATAACATGGGCACAACTTGGCATACATAACAAGCCGGTAATCCTTCTGCTCCTTGGCAATAAGTAGTTGATCTATCTTGAAGTTGACTGCTGAAGATTTTAATGCAATTGGAAGTAAGATACATTTTAATTTGTGATGGTTAGGTTATGTAGTTCTTATTTGTTGGATTATTCAGATGTGCCAACATGAGCACAGTCGTCTTACCACCCTTGGCATTGAACATCCTTTGAGATGTTTTGTTTCCTCATGATCGTCTGGTCTTTTGCACAGGTAGGTCTATTGAATGTAGATGGGTACTACAACCCTCTCCTGAACCTGTTTGATAAATGTTCTGAAGAGGGCTTTATCAAACCCATCTTTCGAGAAATTGTCGTGTCTGCTTCATCTGCGAGCGAGCTTCTTCGCGGATTAGAGGTAAATTAAAGAATTGCGTCTTTACTTTTATGCACCAACTTTGATCAGACAAACATAATAGTAAGATTGTAGTCTGATCCATCTATGTTAGAATACATATGTGTTGCCAGATACTACGCGAGTGCAAGAAAGGCATGCTTTTTTCAATCTTATTACAATTTCATCTACTGTCGTATCTCTTGAACTCTTATAACTATAATATCTCTGTAAATTTTCATGGATATTCCTTCATGATGTAATCTGTTCCTGACAATCTCACGTTGAATTCAGGACTATATTCCTATGCATAATGGTGTTGCTCCAAGAGAAACTTGGGAAACGGAGCAATTATACTCCAAAGTATAATACACACTGAATGCATTACTCTGTACAAAACTTTTGAACAATGAGGCTACTTTTCCCACCAAAAAAATTGGAAGGGTAAATCATTCGTTTTTTGTATTCATATGCATACCGGCCCAATTGAAATGGAAAAATCAAAGCTTATGATTTCTTATAATATTTGCCACATCATTTTGGTCCATCTTTAAATTGTGATTTGCACCCTTTTTTTCTACCAATCTTGGATTGTTTATACCTCAAAACAGATGTGCATAGCAAATCTGTATCTGCAACACCTAAGAGCTTACAAGTTACAACTTAGTTTTTATTTGCTTTGTTTATTCTTATCTCATGTTGTGAGTTTCTTAATGCAATTAAGAGCTCTATAATCTTATAAAATTCTCCCCTATCTTTAATTAAGAAAACAAAGTCTAAATGTAAGCCAATTGAGAGTAGACATTGAGACGAGTACACAATTGCCATTAAAGAACAAGGTGATCGGATGCGATTACGAAAGGCCCTGCATGTTGTTATGATTTTGTAGTACAGTGCACCCTGGAGAAATGTTAGGCCTGGGGAGTAGGATAAAGAATGCAAATATTAATTATGGAGGGAATCAAAGACAAAACATTTATAGAGGTAACATATATAGAGAGTTCATTGTAGCTTGATTTTTGTTGTTTATCAAAATTGATCTATTAAAATTAGCCATAGAACAAGGGTTCTTGAATTGTGCAAGATTGTTTGGTAATTTGAAAGCAAAATATGAGGGATGGTGGTCGGACCAATATGTTTATGTGGTTTGACATTCGCAAGGACACAATGAAGTGTTTGTCCATATTTGGTCTATTTGAGTTCCATAGTTGGTTGTTGGTTCAATGCATGCAATTCGGAATTTATAAGATGACAATAATTTGTTGAGTGTTTGGAAAGAGGTGGTGTTACCTAACGCATTTATATTAAAGTCGCCCAGTATTACAGATGGAATATTTGTTGGCAAGTTTTGTAGCAATTGTTATAACGTTTCGAAAAAAGTTGAAAGGTTTGTGTATGGTGATTTGTAGAGAGCTATGATGTGTATTGCATGTCTTGTGTAATTGTTGAAAGTGGCTATTATGAATTCAGAATTGTTTACAATGATTTCTTTGTGTGCATTCAATGTCAAAGAGGGTTTGTATAACAATGACGAACCATGTTTGCCAGGGCAAGGTAGGGAATGAAAGTTTTATTCGAAGTACTTTTCAGGATTTCTTTCATATGTTTCTTGTAAGCATACTATGTGAGATGCCATAAGATTGTAATCTGCTATGATGTTTTTGTGATGTGCATTTGTATTATTAGATGTGTTTTTGCTTTGTTTTGTATGTTTGCAATAGTATTACACAAATTTGCAGTCGTCAGTAAACGGTGCATTTCTGCATGTATCTCACGATGAATGTGAAAATGTTCATTTCTTAGCGGTTGTTACAAAGAAAGGTTCTGTTTTTCTTTGATTCTAGACAGTGCAGTATATGTTAGCCCATGTTGTGTAATTCCAGTGGGATCAAATGCCATCTTGTCAAGAGTGAGTCCTTGTGCTCGGTGTATTGTACGTGTTGTAGCTGCTTGGATTGGGAATTGTTTTCTAGTAAATTTATTGTTGATGTTTGGTCCGATTTGAATTTCTTTCACAATTTGATGTATTGGTGTCCATGTATGCTCAATATTTTCTGCGTACAAATGTCCGAGCCTGTGTCTTGTGCGTCTTTCGATTTTCATGTTCGTAAATTGTACCAACATCACAGCTTCGTTACATTGTAGCATTGCATTTTCGAATATGCCTTCTGCGCCGTTCACAAGACTGTCTTCAATGTCATAATTTCCAGCACATAATTCAACTACGATGCCTTTTTTTATTTTAATTTGCACATGCAAACCGCTCATAAAAGCAAGATCGTTTTGCAATGAGTGTCTTGATCGTAATGCAGTAGTTGTAAAGTCTTTTGCAAGAAGGATGTATTCCATTCCTTCGGTTTGTTCGAAAATATGATTACTATGTCTATTTGTGAATTCATTCTTGAAAAACAGATGTGGTATATTTAGTGGAATTGGATTGCGATGAAAACATTGATAATTAATTTGTTCTATGTCATTGCTTGTGTGTGTTCCATTCTTGAAACGATTAAGGATCGCAACAAACAGGTGGTCTTTTTGTCGCATTACTTGTTTTAGTTCATAGCATTGGATTTTATCTTGCCAAAAGTTGGGTGCAAGTGATTCGATACTATGGTTTTCATGTTGGAAGACCCACGAGTCACGCACTGGACTTACTTGGTAAAGGTCACCAGTAATGATAACGTCTAGGTTTTCAAAAAATGAATCATGTCTATGTTTTATTTGTCGTAAGCGTTGATCAGCTTGGCAAAACAATCGGTTCCCAACCAAGGATATCTCATCAATGACAAGCAGTTGTAGATGTTTATATGCTTTTGTCAATGTGTCTAATTTATCACAAGGCAATGGTGCCGTATGTTTGTTTATTGGTATATTCAATGCAGAATGCAAAGTAGTCCCATTTATGTTAAATGCAACTTTTCCTGTGAAGGCAGTTAGAAGGACTTTTGGTTTTCCTGGGATGATACCTATAAGACGATTGTAATGTCGTATCAGTCCTTGGACAATTACTTGTGTTGTGAAGGTCTTGCCAGTTCCGGCCCCTCTTGTTAGGAAGAGATGCAAAGGTTTTGTTGGATTCAGTCTTTTTCTATGCATGCATTCATAGAAGATGTGCTTCTATTCTTGGTTCATTTTTTGGAGTTGTGCATAATAGGTTTCATTTGGAAGCATTTCAAGGTTTGGTTGTATTGTAACGTTTAATTTTGCATGTGAAGGCATTTTTTGTGTAGATGGTAGGTACATATCTTTTTGCATATCATATTGTTCAATTGATATCTCAGTTCTTTCTATAGTGTTGAAGTTGTATTGGGCTGTATCTTTATTGGGTATAGTATTTAGTTCTATTTGATCCCAAACTCTTCATTTGTAGTTGGGTTTTCAAATAGATGGTTATAGTTTCTAGAATTTCTTTGAATTTCCTTTTGGAGTCTGATGTAAGTTTGTTGCCAAGTTTCTTTTTCAAGTTGGATGGTTGTTTCAGATGTTCGAAATGGTACATATAATGTTATTTGTTCTCTATAGTAGTTATTAGAGTCTCTATGTTTGTTGAATTTGACATGGCGTATGATAGAGTCTTTTTTTGTACGGGTGAATTTACTATTCGTTATCTTGTACTTTGATGCGATATGAGCTAAACATAAATCTTCTAAATTTGTTGGTCTGTTATTGTATTTGTCTATGATAGATGCACTTTGTACTTCTGTAGATTCAGGATCCATGTTTTGTAAAACATGTTTTGGTTTCAAAACAAATGTGCGATTATCTTCTGTGCATGTATTAATGAATATAACTTTTCTAGAGAGGTGTTGCAATGGAATCGATAGCGTAATGAAAGTTGCCAATTGAGCTGGCATTTGTTGTGCATTCAAAAATGTGTTTCGTAGTTTCCTTATTCGGTCACAGTCATTGGTAGGATTTAGTACATTATTTTTTATGATTTCATGTAGAGCCGCAGTTATTGTATTATCCATTTTTGTCAAATATGATGTACAATAACTTGCGGCAACGTATGGTTCTAAGATATATATTGTATGCCAGAGACGTGCAAGTGTTTGATTGAAATTGTTTGTTCTAATGTCTCGAGGTTCGCGTTTCAGAAACAATGTTGGTTGTTGAATTGTTGATCGAATTGCATGTAAATAGGTTTGTTTGTTCAATTGAAGCATTGTTAGAAATTCGTTGAATGACATATCCATTCCTAGTCCCATATGTTGCAAGTGTTTGTTTATCGAATGTGATATGTCTTGTAACGTTTTAAATTTTTTTGCAAATTGTTCTTGTAAAGGCATCAATATAGTTGTTCTTCTCATGGGAGGTTTCGGAAAGTGGAATCGACAAATAGAATGACCCTTTTTTTTGCAAGTACTACGATGTTTGTGTGTTTGTATATCTCGCATGTTTTCAGGCAGACTTGTTTTGTCACATGCGATATATGTGTCAATGTAAGTTGTAATTTCATTTATAGAACTTGTGTACAACTGAGGACTATCTTTTATCCACAAAAGTGCATGGTCATGCTCACTACCTCTATGTTGGAATTCAGTTACAAATGCAAAATCTGTTACTGAACCAAGAATGGAATGATCTTGCCGAATCAATTTCCGGAGGCAGTTCATTCAGTGATTGTAATATCTTGCACAAGTTATAGGATCATGTTGAATAAGGTTTTGTATATTGCTTTCTTCTAAACGTAAGTGTGTATCTGAGGCATGAATATTTGCTAGGCTATGTAAACATGTAACAAGGTCTGGCCAATGTGACTCAGCACTTGTGAACGTTACAAATAATGTTGGTGGTCCTAGTTGTCTGATCATTGCAAATATGTCCTTTTTTGTTTTGTCAAAATAATCTGGTGATGTGCATAGCATTCCTAGATCTCTGTATCCAATATCAGATTTCATTATTGTGGCAAATTTTGAAGTGTCAAGCATGTCTTTTACTTTAAGAGTACGTCCGTAAGTTTTTCCTTTTCGTATACGAAAGCGTGCAGTTGATAAAATGAACTTAATTTGGCATTTCATAGTTTTGTAAAATAGATTTGGAATGTGAGTTGCAAAACACCTATCATGGTGCATGATTTCCCATTGTGCAATTTGTTGGTATGTATTGTTTTCGCAGAGCATTTTGTGTCGTCGACATCCATAAAACAAAGTTGGGAAATTCAATTCCTCACTATCTTTGTCTTGAAATAATCTCAATGGTTGATAACCTTCGGCTGGGGCTATTGAAATGATTTTGTCTTCAAAATCTTGTATTTGTTGTGATGTTAAAAAATTATGTATAAGGGTATCTGAAATCGTCTCATCTGCAATTTCAACAAAGTTCATGGTTTTTTTATCGAAAAAGTTAACGGTTGTAGGACTAGTTGGTGGTATGACATCGCTATTAGTATTATGTAATCGATATGCAAGTTCATTGGCTTGTAATTGTTCTTTCCAATTAGGAAGAATTTGTATGGCCAATTCAGTATACAAGTTTGTTTTGCAAAGGTCTTGCAATGCAGTCATTACGATATCAGGTCTAACTAAGCCCGAAGCAAAAACTGATTTATATTCAAGCTTTTGCTTTATTTGTATAGCTACAATGAAATTTGCATCAAGGAATCGAGGCAATGTAGTTTGAATCCTATCCAAGTTACTAGGTACGTCAACAATGCTTCCGTGCAAACTAAATTGGCCAAAAACTGGGTGCAGTTGTTGAATCTGTGCAAATGCAAGTCTAGGTGATACTAAGCGTTCTTCTAATTGGTTCAGTTTTTTGACGGTCGGTATTTTTTTGTTCATTGATACATTTATTGGGAATAGAAATGGCGGCATTCTTTTGGCCTTCAAATATTTATAACAATTTATGCAAGTTCGCATGGTATGTTCATTTGCATAATCAAAATGGTTTTGTTTTAATTGTTTTAAATATAGACTTCTTTCTACTGGTAATTGTTTTGTTTGATGCTTGAAATTGAGTTTTCCACAACTAAGGCATACATGTATAGGTGTGTCTTTTATTTGTCGAATATACCTTTGTTGTTGCTTATTTTGAGCAACATTATGATTTGTATCTTGAGAAATACAGTCATGTGCAGATGGATTATTTGGGAGTTTGTAATTTTGTCTTTTTAAGTATCGTATATATCGGGCAATTGCAGGTATTCCAATATGTGCATGCAGATCAATAGTTGAGCAAAATTGTTTTGCAATTTCAATACTAGAGAGCTATTTGTTATCATGAATTAATTGCGAAATTTGTTCACGGTATAAAGTTGCCCATTCAAAACAGGTTCTATTTCCAACATACGGTTGAATACATGTTCTTGGCATTATGCCATGAAAATGTTGTGCGTTTTGTTTTTTCAAATATTTGATGTGTCTCGTGACTTGTTTTGCGGTCAAACATTCGCTTGGGATTTTCATAGTTCCCAAAAAATAATTCGCAATTTGCTCAGTTTTCAAAGTATTGTCAGCCATTATTTTAAGTAATTCACAATTCATATGAACATGCCAATAGAATTTTGTATGTCGTTTTCTTTTCTGGTTTATTGTTTTACTGATTCGCATGATTTCCGTATTGTATTCAAAAGTTGGCCTCTCAGTAGCAATACCAGGAACTGCCTGTTGACTATTGCAAACCATCATTTGAGAACTTGGTATTGGAGGCAAGTATTGTTTGTTTTGCGCATCATACAATAATGTTACTGTTTTTGAAATACGAACAGGACATGTTTTTATACTATCCCATATTTGTTTGAGAGTGCTTGACAAGACAATGATCAGATTGATGTTTAAAGCCAAACAAGTCCAAGTGAGCAGAAATTCGTCGAGATATACATTAGTGTACTTTACTTGTGTTTGATCTTTGATAAGATATTATGTCATAGATAGTGATATTTTGTGCATATTTTAAAATCGATCTGTATCAAAATATTTTTGCTGCCAATGAATCGCAATTGGGTCTCTTCTACCTAAACATGTTTCAAAATATCGTATAATTGCTTGAAAGCTGATTTCTTGTGGCCTACTTTCATGTTCTAGTGCCATTGCCAAACTCTCAAAAAAGTTGTTGCCAGTAGCCATTTTTGTATCTGTTTAACAAACATGTATTGGGAAATCGAAATTTTTTTGGCTTTTCAAAAACAAGTTTTAAATATTCCCTTATTGAAAAACATATACATTGGGAAAAAAAAAACTAATACAAATATCGTACAAGCTGATTTTACATAGCGCAATATTGTTTTGAACAAAAGATAGCTACTTTGAACGCACTATAATAGAATCAAAGATATGATACAAGAACTTACATTTGGGGGTTTTAATGTACTAGAAATTTACACTTTATATAGTTTAAGAGATTTGCTTTAAAGTTAAATTTCCAAACCATGTAAACCAAATTGTCAAAACATAGATCGTATACGCAAACATGGGAAATTGCCAAAGATGCAGTTTACTTGAAAAACTTGCATTTCGAAAGCAATAATACAGCCACGAACCAACTATGCAAAAATGGAAGCAACTTTGTAACGTAATTGTTGGAAGATGGACAAGAATATGTCAAATCAACATTTGTAAGGAAAGCAGTTGGCGCAATTGGTAAGAATTGTATCGGAAGAAAACTCCCATAATGTCTGTGGCTGTTTTAGTTCATTTATGCAGAAGTGACAGTTTGGTTCATTTATGCAGACAGAAAATTTATGGCCAATTTCATCGCTTATCAGCAAATCAATGACAAGGAACCAGATGGATGCCAGTGGATACCAGCCAACTGGCAATCACAATTGATGACCTAATTTCTTAGTATAGATAGTTAATCATATTCATACAGATTTCATGTAAGCAGTTTAATATCAGCAAGTATTGCAAGTTAGCTCTCTATCAAGCTTTCAAGCTTGAACTCTCTTGAGCATTCTAGCTCAATCTTTTAGAGTTATATTTTAGAGTTGCTATTGCGCTATTGCTTATCAGCATAGCTGCTTATTATCAGACTTATCCTCAGTTACTCAGAGACAACTTAGAGTGCGTGGTTTCTATCCGCTATTGTTTTGCGCTCATTAGAATTTGATTTTTTCTCTGAATCAATACTGTCTTTTATTGCGTTCAGTATATGTCAGAATGCATGCATCTCTGTATTTCCTTTGTAATTGATAAAATTGTCTGAGAATTCAATACTTCATGTTTGGCTACGTAATCACCTAGTATCTAGCGATTTCAAAGTTAATTGCTAAAGATTGAACGTGATTCCCATCAGTACTGCTTTGTTCAATTTTTTATAGGCGTAGTCATGCACTAAAAGTAGGAAGTTTCCGCTACGATTATCTAACCTATTTCTGACATGGTATCAGAGCAATTTCACTACTTTTTTATCTGATTCCTTCTTTACCAGAGTGAAAGCTCTAATACTTGGTATCTTTCATGATATCAAATTGATATCAAACTCTTCAGTTCTTTCCAACCTTTCAGTATCAAAGAATTGATTTCGTATTGTTGGGATTACTACATCTTAGCGTCATCGATACAATTGACAGACTAAGTTCCAGATAGATTCACAAAGTAAAGTCGGTCTCATCGCAGACAAGCTGAATGGATCCAATTATCATTTGTGAAAATTTAAGATGAAAACCTTGTTAATTGCCAACGAATTATAGGATGTTGTCATAGGTAGAGAAGTAAAACCTAAAGATGAAAACTCAAAGTGGAAATCAAAGGACGGTAAAGCTTTCGCACTTATTATCCTCAATATATCAGATACACAGATTGGACACATAGATGAAGCTAAAACGTCAAGAGACGTTTGGGACATCCTGAACTCACTATATGACGTGAGGGATGTAACTACTAAGTTACATCTATGAAAAAAATTCTTCACATTCAAGATGTCTATTGGTGATACTCTTCAGAGTCACATTAACCAGTCTAAGAGTCTCTTGCAACAGATGGCCATTGTCGGATCAGTCATAGATGATCAAGACGCAATCATGACATTGCTTTCAAGCTTGCCCTCTACATATGAGAACTAGGTGATGATCATATCAACAAACTCAGACTTAACTCTTACTAGATTTATCACTATGTTGCTGCAAGAAGACAATAGAAGAAGGCAAGACACATCGTCTGCTTACTCCTCTCAGGCTACAGAAGCAGAAAAGCTCCAAGAAGACTACAATGAATCAGAAGCCGACTCAAAGTCAAGAACAATTATTGAATCCACAATCGATGAAGAAGATGTTTTGCAGGTATTACAAGCGCAATAACCATGAGATCAAGGATTGCCGAATTCTCCAAGTGAAGAACGCAATCAAGCAACCTGATCAACAAGCAAACACAATCTCATCATCTCCCCAGGTCGAAGTGGACGAAGGCGCATTTATGATCAAAGAAAGTATTACTATGGCATCATCGCTTAGGACACGTGAATCATGCATCTATTTTGAACATGTCCAGACAATGCATGGTTCTTTATCTCGACTATCCTTCATCGATCTCTCTATCTATCATAGTTGTATTTTTAGAAAGCAGGCTAGGATTCCTTTTAGATCAAACCATATGCATGCGGCAAAAGGTCTGCTTGATGTTGTTCACACAGATATATGTGGACCGATGCAAAATCCTTTATTGTTAGATGCAAAGTATTTTATTATCTTTATTGACGAGTTTTCCAGAAGAACAGTTGTTTATTTTATCAAACAGAAGTCAGAGGCTTTCATCAAATTCAGACAATTCAAAGAGCATGCTGAGAATCAAACTGGCAAACGAATCAAAGCACTGAGGTCAGATAATGAGGGAGAATACATCTCCAACGAATTCAAGGAATATTGCCTCAACAACGACATTGAGCAACAATATATTACCTCCTATTCACCTCAATCGAATGGTCTTGCTGAGAGAAAGAATAGAACCTTAGTTGAATTGACAAAGTGCATGTTATCACATGCGACACTTTCGAAGTCCTTCTAGACTGAAGTTGTTTCAACAACAACCTATATTCAGAACAGATGTCCTACTAAAGGCCTCTCAGGCAAAACAACATTCAAAGTTTGGACAGGTACCAAACCTTCTTTATCAAACATACGAGTTTTTGGATGTATTGCCTTTGCACAAATACCTCGTGATCTCATGAAGAAGCTCGACTTCTAGAGTATCAAATGTGTTGTCATCAGCTCTTGCATATCCTACAAGACATCTACTGCTACCTTTACCTTAAGATAGGGTCTCGAGGTCGAAAACTAGACATCATTGTATACCTAAGAAAATCCTCTGGCAACAAGTTGGGCTTTTCTTCTATCGATGCTTCCGTCTGCTTTGTACTTGACTTTGAAAATCCATTTGCAATCAACTATGTTTTTGCTAGCAGGTAATTCGACAATCGTCCATGTCTGGTTCTTGATAAGAGATGAATACTCTTTATCCATAGCTTCTTTCCAAAGATCGAAATCATGCTGACTGGGTGCCTCTTCGACAAACATCGGTTCTTGAACAGGGTAGGCTGCAGATTCGTCGATATACTGGTTGGGTGGTCTGCTAGTTCTTGAAGATCTTCTGGGTAATAGAAGAAGTTGATCGTTTCTATCATATTGTAGTTGTTGAACTACAAAAGCATTATCTTCTGACCCACCGTTGATTCTCGTCGGAAGTAGAAGAGCTTGGACCTTCAATGGGAATAGTCGCCTACGGAACTGGAAAGTTCAAAGCGTCAGGAGAATCTGACAGGTCGTCTACATGGAAACTGCCCTTTCCTTTGAGGTCATCATTTGATCTTCTATGAAGATGACATCTCGGCTAGTGAATATCTTCGACTCGATGGGATTGAGCAACTTGTAGGCTTGATCATCATAGATCAATGGAGTTATCAAAGAAGACATTTACATGGTGCAACCCGAAGGTTTTATTATCGAGGAAAAACACAATCATGTGTGCAAAATCCATAAGGCACTTTATGGCTTGAAGCAATCTGCTCGAGCATGGTTTCAAAGGATCGAGACTTTTCTTATTGATCACGGCTACACACCTAGCTCTTCAAATTCAAACATTTACTTCAAAGCAGTGTAGCCTTTTATCATTATCACTTTATATTTGGATGATACATTGCTTTTCAGCAACAGTACTGATCTGATAAAAGAATCTAAGACAATGCTATCTTCCGAATTTGACATGACCGATCTGGGCGAAGCTCATTTCTACCTTGGTATACAAATCCATAGAGACAAAAAATAGAAGTTGGTCTACATTACACAACAGAAATGCATCTACAACATTTTAGTCAGATATAATCTGATCAATTGCAAAGTAGCTCTCTCGCCAATGGAACCAGGACTCAAATTGTCAAAGTACTAGTGTCCCCAAACAATTCACGAGAAGCAACAGATGTGTGAGTATCCTTACCATTCTATTATAGCTAATAATTCCAGTATTCATCGAGACAAAATGCCCAAAAATTTCAGAATTGAACTCTTTAAAACGTTTCTTGTAAGCACAAGTACAAGGTGGAATGTTGTCAACATTGAAATCACAAAAAACTTGAAAGGGTTTATATCACTCATGCTTCAAATGTGGAAACTAAGACCAACCAAATATGATAAGCTCAAAAGTTTCATCAATGTGACCAAAAATTTGAAGTAAGATTTCAGCATATAATTGTTTAACATCAATCCTCTCAAAGCATCTGTTATAATAACGTAAATGCAGAAAAAACTTTCCTCTGTCTCTTCTAACCACTAGTCGTCGTCTACCAGTATTACTGACCTCCAATATCCTTGTTTCTTCTATGTCTTTCTGCACATGGATCAATCAGAGTAAAAGTTCAGCTTTCTGATAGGAAGATCTCCCTTTCCACCACTGCTTTGCCCTTCTTTGCCTTTGTTTGGAAAGTACTTCCTTTTTCTGTTATTTCCACTTCCTGATATGACTGATCTTGGATTGTTTAGATTGAAGGAACCCGTTTTTTTGCTAGTATTCTAGAAGTATTTGTCTTGCAAGGTAGAGAAGCTAGGTTTTTTCAAAAGGCGTTCAATTTCTTGAACGTTTTCAGCGTCGCCAAAGTGAGCAAGGAGCTTAGCAGTAGGGTTTATGGAAAGTTCAATGGCAGCATCAATCATGTATGTTCGGATAAACAGAAAGACAAGGTGGGACTTGACAAACTCTCTAGCGGGTTTATGCAACCAAAGGAAAAAGGCATTAAGCTGATTTTGCAGAGACGCACCAGGAAAGAAAATGGAAAGATTATTTGTTATATACCAGATAGAGTGATCAAACCATATGATGAAAGAATTGTTTTTGTATTTATCACCGCATCTACACTTAAAGAAGGGTCTTTTCTCGTTCCAGATTCTAGCTTGATGAAGGTTCATTCGATTAAAGCCAGTGTCAAAATGGCCTCTAGTTCTAGCCCAGGTCTGCTCAGAAGGACATCTTGAAGGTTCAAATCTGTTCATCTTGATAACAATATCAAAGGCAATAGGAGTATCAAAAGCAGGATTCTTATGCAAAGCAGCAAGCTTGCAAGCTTGGACCTCTTCATTAGTGAGATGAACAAGACCGATCCAGAGTTCAATAGAGATAGGTGCAAGGAAGTTGACAGAGGGAAGGCTCCAAAGTTTATAAGTAGTTTTTGCATATTTAAACTCAATGATACGACTAGGTATCAATGGTACTTGGCAACTATTGGCTTGACAAAATTCAAAGGCAGGTTGATTTCCCACATCACAGATTTCTTGTGAGAAAGACTCTAATTGAGAAGCACTATCTTCATCAAGGTCCTCGGTAAAAATCAAAGGGTGCGGTGAAGTAGGACCGGTAGAAGGGACAGGGGAATCAATAGAGGAATCACCATTTTCTTTTTCCAGGCAAGCAAATACTTTTTGAATATGCGTATTACAAAATTTTTCCTCAACAGCTAATCATTCAGCATAATTGAAGAGGTCCATATGATTTTTTTCAATCAGCTAAGGGATTCCTTCTTTTTAATAAAATTCGTATACATATTGATCCAATCCATGATGTTCATCAAATCAATAAGACAAAGAATTTTATCATCTGGGCTAGCAGCATTACAAGTAGTCATATCATAAGCAGTAATCAAATTGTGAACTTCAACAACTTTTTTCATGCAACATATAATGGTCAGAACAAGAGGACTAAGAGGACGAAGGGGCTCCCCATAGCCAAGAGTCACCGTATCATGAAACCATCATATGGACTACATCATACAATAAACCTTGCTAGCCATAAAATACAAGTAAAGATAAAGGTTTGGTGCTACCCCGACCAAAGGGTAGCCGGGGTGGCATCAGAGATGCTAGAGAGAGAGTAACAAGATTTCACATAGTCCCTCTTGACAAGTCAAGACCAAACCCTTTGAACCCTTCAATTTATAGCCTAATAGGTAAAAAATACGGCTGTATAAAGTATAACAGTCCAGAGTACCATAAAGCGAAGCAAGTTCTAAGACACCCATCTGATACCTGCCACCATCCCACACAACAAAACTGCACAAGTTAGTCGCGTGAGGAAGACATGTGTCATAACTGAGCATAAGCTGTTATCCATATCCGAAACAAGATTCACTACTTTATCAGCTAGATTGAATTAACAACAAGTACGTCCAATCTTCCCAATCATTCACTTTCTAAATTACAACATGTTCCACTCTTTAACGAAACCGTATCAGAGCAGAAGCCATAGTGATCAATAAAAGAGCAAAAAGGAACATATTAGGTTCACAAGTGCATTCCATATATAAGCAAATATTTTTCATTACACAGATGGACAATGACTTGACATTGGTCACAGTGCTACGTACTAGAGCACCTCCGTGCTATACTAGCTCCATGGATTCCCCATATCACCTTTTCCGGGAATCCAAGCACCGAACTACTTGGGCAGTTCCATGCCATTCAAGTGTACCGTGGTCGAGTCTTATAAGAGTACATGACTTAACTTATAATAACTGGACTTAAGATGCCGAGAAAAAAAAAATTTCAATACTTCATGCATATGTTAATCAATACGCCTACATGATTATCAGTTATCAGATATAATACCTGAAACCCATTACAAGCAAGATTTATAGTATCATGACCAATGTATGAATAATAATGAGTAAGGCTGCTCACCGTATTGCATATTGCATATTACATCGTACCTGAATGTGAGTTGAAGTAATCTCGTGCGAACTATCCATCTTTAGCTGCTTACTCAAATCACCCACGTGCTAAAAGCATTCACACCGAAACTATAGGGTTACCCAGAATGTACTTTTTAAAGCTTCATAGTGTCATCACCAATAATTGTTTGCTTTTCTGAAAATTAGTGACGTGACTTTTGGGTTGTGTGCATTCCCCACCGCATACAGATTGTTAATGATCATAACCATTTAACTTCAAGCTTATATAATTGTTAAAAATTCACAATTCTAACTTGACTAGTTTTGGTCATATGACTTGTAAATAGTTAGATGGTCATGATGTGGCTTGTCACACGTGCCAAATAGCATAGGATTCCATTCATAAGGATGTTCTCAAGTAGACCTAAGTGTTAGAACCTTTGGAATGAGTCCAAATTATGCTTAGATACAAGGGAGAAAAAATAGGAGCTATTTTTGGTAATTTTTGCATTGTTGAGGGATCTCCAAGATTCCAACCCTAACTTTGTAGGGATGAAAGATCCACCAAAATTAGCATTAGGGATAGGTTTAGGGCTACTCATACCTGCCCAAAACCGTGATGGATCATGTATATATAGGTGATGATATCTCACCAAAATCAATCAAGCAATTTCATGATTTTTCTATCATAATGGTGCAATTGCTCTCTATGTTCATAATTGTTTGAGTACTTGTGATTACTAATGATTATAGGATTGAATGTAGGTCTGGTGTACAGTACTCAGACTGTGGGAGGCCGTACTTTCACATGTGTGAAGC
This sequence comes from Diphasiastrum complanatum, assembly GCA_029204225.1. Taxonomy (NCBI): domain Eukaryota; kingdom Viridiplantae; phylum Streptophyta; class Lycopodiopsida; order Lycopodiales; family Lycopodiaceae; genus Diphasiastrum; species Diphasiastrum complanatum. The sequence goes on along the minus strand of CM055094.1, from coordinate 1,935,093 downwards.
CTTCTTCAAGGATTTGGGCCATTTAGTGAGGTTCAAGCATAGATTTTTGATGGATTTTGATGGTTCAACTTGTGCTAATCTTATGAAATCATAATCTATTGTTTCCATCATCATTTCAAGTGTTTTAGGATCCTTATTTGCTGTAATTTTTACATGGTATCAGAGCCTAAAGGCTGAAATGAGCTAAATCCTTGGTTTTCATTCAATTTGATCACAATTTTTGATCTAAATCTTGTGTAGATTGGATCTTAGCATCTACTATTGATTCTAGAACTCAAAGTGAGTCAAATACATTGGAGATTGGTGTTGTGTGACTTCATTTGCAGGTGTTTAGGTGTCTAAAACCAGAGGCAAAGTTGAATTCAATTCACATTACCAAGATAGCAAGTTTTGGTTGCTCCAAGCATTGATTTCTAAGCGAGTTTTGGAGGTGATTTCATAGAGGAGGCTTTCTAGCATTCAAGGAGAGGGAAGATCAGAGTTTTGGGGACTCTTCAAGGCTGTTCTAAGGTGTAGTAGACACCTCCTAAAGTGATTTAGGTTCAGTCTAACCATTGCTTGACTTATGCACCAAATTAGATCAATTTTTCATCAATTTTGATCATTTTTTGCTTGTGATTGGATAGTAGATTGTGTTGCATCCTCATTAAGTTCCATTTACATCTTTTACAAGTGATTTTGGAAGTATATTAGGTTGCTGAAATTCACTCTTGATCAGATCATTTGGAAGCTTTAATGTTCTTTATAGAAAGAGGGGCAATTCTACTAGTATTGTCTACTTCAATCAAGCAAGTGCATTGTTTCTAGTATTCTATGATTTGATTTTGTTAGAGATCATTCTTAGATCTTTATAGGAAGTCTATTACTGATCTTTTCAGGTCCCTAAGAAGTGGGATAAGGTAGACCTTCAATCAAATCAATAGAAGTAACCTTCATTTGTGTCAAGTCCTTGATTAGGAGACTAGATGGCATCTATAAATGCATATCTTTTGGATACTAATGAAAGGCTCAACAAAACTAACTATTCCATATGGAAAGTTAGAATGGAATCTATCATGATCATGCAAGATCTGATGGAAATTGTAAATGGTAAGGAGGGTGAACCTATTCATCCTCAAGAAAAAGCCAAATACATCAAGAGGTGCAATGTTGCACTACATTGCATAAAAATGAATGTTGCAAATGAACTCTTAAGAGAGGTAGGAGATTGCACTTCAGCTCAAGATGCTTGGGAGACTTTGCAAAAGGTCCATGAATCCAAGAACCAAACTAGAATGTTAGCTTTGAAGAATCAAATCTATAGAAGCTATCAAAAGAAAGGAGAGAGTGCACATACTTTTGTCCTAACCCTATCAAGGATGAAGAGCTTGTTCAACTCATATTGAATGGACTAAGCTTTGAATTTGACAATTTGGTTCAGGGATATGCAATTATGGGTAAGCTACCCATACTTGAAGAACTCCAAGGCACACTCATGGCCGAGGAATCAAGAAGGAGCCAAATGCAAGAGAGGATGGATAGGCTTTCCATCCAAGGTGGAGATGACCAAGCTCTCTTCACCAAAGGAAAAGGCAAGTCCAAAGGCAAAGGATCAACATTCAAGAAGTCTACAAAGCTTGAGGATCAAGAAGGACCCCCAAAGGCATCTCCATCAACCACCAAAGTCAAGAAGGACAAATCAAAGGTGAAGTGCTACTATTGTAGCAAGATGGGGCATTATGCCTCGGAATGCTTCAAGAGGAAGCAAGATCAAAGCCAAGCCAACATGAGAAAAGAGGAGGAGGAGGAGAGTTCACATGAGGACTCTCTCATGATGTCCATATTTTCTTCAACAAGCTTCAAAGGAGAAGATCCTTGGTGGATTGACTCGGGTGCTAGTTCACACATGACTAGTAAAAGGGAGTTTTTCTCTTCTCTCTTATCTTATGATGGACCTATAAAGTCTATCTATACAGCAAATGATGAAGCTTGTAAGATTGAAGGAGTTGGTAGCATTCCCCTTTGCTTAGGATCTTCCAAAAAGATCAACATAGAAGGTGTTTTGTACATTCCTACAATAACAAAGAATGTACTAAGTGTTGGCCAAATGGTAGACAATGGTTTCAATGTTGACTTTGCTTCAAATGAATGTTTCATCAAGAAGAAGGGTAAGATAGTGGCTAAGGGCACTAGACTTGGCAAACTTTATAAGCTGGATGCATTTGTGGATACTAATGTTGTCATGTTGGCCGAGAAGAGCAAGATATCTACCTTTACTTTATGGCACAAAAGACTTGGACATGTCAACTCGGGTTCCATGGAGGCTATGATCAAGGAGGAGTATGCTTTAGGCCTACCAAGGTCTATTGGGAAGGAAGACAAGGTTTGTGAAGCTTGTGCCTTATCCAAGGCACATAAGAAGGTGTTTCCTAACTCCATCACAAAGTCATCTCATCCTCTTGAACTCATACACTCGGATGTGCACATTGCTAGCACCAAATCTAATGGAGGTTCATCCATGTTTTTAACCTTCATTGATGACTAATCAAGATATTGTTGGGTGTTCTTACTTTCCTTCAAGTCTCAAGTATTTGATACTTTTGTAAAGTTCAAGTTGTTTGTGGAAAAGCATCATAATCATAGCATCAAGATTCTTAGAAGTGACAATGGTGGAGAATTCATCTCCAATGAGTTCAAGGCCTTTTGTGAGGAGGAAGGGATCAAGAAAGAGACTTCTTGTCCTTACACTCCTCAGCAAAATGGAGTTGCTGAAAGAAGGAATAGAACATTATGTGAATGTTCTAAGGCTTTAAGATTAGATGCTTGTTTGCCCAAATCCTTTTGGGGTGAGTCTTTTGCAAACTACTTGATGAATAGGGTGTCTTGCAAAGCAATTGAAGGCAAAACTCCTTATGAGATGTTGTATGGAAAGAAACCCAATCTTAATCACTTGAAAGTTTTTGGGTGTATATGTTATGTGCATGTGCCATTGGAAACAAGAACCAAGGAGGATCCATCTTCCACAAGAGGGATCATGCTTGGATATGCAAGCTCAAGCAAGGGCTACAAAGTCTATCTCCCATCCTTGAACAAATTTTTTGTTTCAAAGGATGTCATCTTTGATGAACATCATATGCATATGCTTGAAGAAGGCTCAAGTGCTCCAACAATCAAGAAGAAGATGGCCGAGGAGCAAGATCTTGGTTTTGAGGAGGAGCTCATGGAGGAGCAAGCACCAAACCCACCTATCACACCAAGGAGATCTTCAAGGGCAAAAGTGGAGCCATCAAGGCTCACATATCAAGGCAAAGGACATCAAGTTGAGGGTATCTCATCCACTTCTTATGCTTTATCTAGTTTTGAAGAACCGTCTAATGTTGAAGATGCATTGAACTCCAAAGAATGGTATAAAGCTATGTTGGATGAGTATGATGCCTTGATTGAGAATGAAACTTGGTTGCTTGTTGAGAGACCTCAAAGGAATGTAATAGGATGCAAGTGGGTCTTCAAGCTTAAGTTGAATGCAAATGGGAGTGTTAACAAACATAAAGCAAGATTAGTTGCAAAAGGTTATGCTCAAGAGAGAGGGATAGACTATGAGGAAACTTTTGCACCCGTGGCCAAGATGGTCACAATAAGACTAATCATTGCACTTGCATCACATTTTGGATGGATTCTATGTCAAATGGATGTCTCTAATGCTTTCTTGAATGGTTTTTTGGAAGAGGATATCTATATAGAGCAGCCACAAGGGTTCATCAAGCATGGAATGGAGAACAAAGTATGCCATCTCCAAAGAAACATCTATGGCTTGAAGCAAGCCTCGAGATCTTGGAATTCAAGACTACATTGCTATCTTATTTCACTTTCTTTTGTTCAAAGTGAATATGATCCCACTCTTTACATTAAGTTTGATGATGTTGGTATTGTACTTTTACTCATTTATGTAGATGACATCATCATTAGTGGAAATAGTGTTGATGGTATTGAAAAAATCAAGATAGATCTATCCTTAGAGTTCAAGATGGTAGATCTAGGGTGTCTTCACTTCATCTTAGGCATAGAAGTACTTAGAGGGTCTGATTTTATCTTTATAAGTCAAGTAAACTATGCTCAAAGTCTTTTGAAGAAGTTTAAGATGGAAGTATGCAAAAGTGTTGACACACCAATGGAGCAAGATGTAAAAGTGCCAAATGAAGATGATGAAAGATCCTTCATGGACATCACTTTGTTTAGGCAACTTATAGGTTCCTTATTGTGGATCACTATAACTAGACCAGATCTTAGCTTTAGTGTATGTAGGTTGAGCCAATCCATGCAAAAGCCATTGAATATCCATTGGAAAAAGGCTAAGAGGATTCTAAGATACATCTCGGGTACATTGGATTTTGGGATTCTATATAGAGGAGATGTGATTAACCTTCATGCATTTAGTGATTCAGATTTTGCAGGGGACAAGAGGGATAGGAAATCAACAAGTGCCTATTCAAATTTCATAGGAGAAGGTGTGGTTTCATGGCTTTCAAAAAAGCAAGAAACTATATCTCTATCTTCAACCGAGGCCGAGTACAAAGCTTTGACAACCACTACAAAGGAGGTACTTTGGATCAAGAGATTATTGGTGGAACTAAAGATCATGGATTCAGAGGAGGCACCAATCATCTACAATGACAATATATCAGCCCAACACCTTGCATCTAACCCAATCTTCCATGCAAGATCTAAGCACATTGAGATATGCCATCACTTTGTGAGAGAAATGGTGCAAGCCAAGGAGATTGCTTTGGAGCATGTTCCAAGCAATGAATGTGTAGCTGATCTACTTACTAAACCACTTCAAAAGACACCTTTTATGAAGTTCAGATCATCACTTGGAGTGATTAGTAAAGCAATGATTGAACCAAGCTAGATAGTGAGGAGGAGTGTTAAAAATTCACAATTCTAGCTTGACTAGTTTTGGTCATATGACTTGTAAATAGTTAGATGGTCATGATGTGGCTTGTCACACGTGCCAAATAGCATAGGATTCCATTCATAAGGATGTTCTCAAGTAGACCTAAGTGTTAGAACCTTTGGAATGAGTCCAAATTATGCTTAGATACAAGGGAGAAAAAATAGGAGCTATTTTTGGTAATTTTTGCATTGTTGAGGGATCTCCAAGATTCCAACCCTAACTTGGTAGGGATGAAAGATCCACCAAAATTAGCATTAGGGATAGGTTTAGGGCTACTCATACCTGCCCAAAACCGTGATGGATCATGTATATATAGGTGATGATATCTCACCAAAATCAATCAAGCAATTTCATGATTTTTCTCTCATAATGGTGCAATTGCTCTCTATGTTCATAATTGTTTGAGTACTTGTGATTACTAATGATTATAGGATTGAATGTAGGTCTGGTGTACAGTACTCAGACTGTGGGAGGCCGTACTTTCACACGTGTGAAGCCTTCTTCAAGGATTTGGGCCATTTAGTGAGGTTCAAGCATAGATTTTTGATGGATTTTGATGGTTCAACTTGTGCTAATCTTATGAAATCATAATCTATTGTTTCCCTCATCATTTCAAGTGTTTTAGGATCCTTATTTGCTGTAATTTTTACAATAATCATGCAAAGCATACTTTTTACTGCTAACTTTCCCATACTCACCGATATTATCATATAGGTTATCACAGGTGGATAAGCTCATAGTTATTATCTCATCAAGAGAGCATTAGCAAAAGCAATACTACGTGAAGGATTACAGCCAACCAAGTTTTATGCGAGAATTCTAAATAACCATGTTTATGCTATGGCTAATGATATCTCTCTGAAACCGTTGAAAGGACAGCGCTGAAATCGCATTATCAGTAGCATAGCATGATGAAAAATGCATGCAATATGGCTCATACCACGAGCTACAACAAATCGCACTAAATGAACACTTTTATGAGTAATATTTCAGTGCTGGCTAGTGCTCAAATCTGCCTCAGTGAGGGCGTTGACCAGCAGCCATCCATTTCGTATAACGTATGATACTTATCATGAACAGTAAGCTTGTTGTCCAACACTTATTACAAGCCAAAAGGGTTGATAGCATACCTGAAAATTTGCCCACTTCTCTTCTTCGGAACAACGTTTGATCGTGAAAGTATCCAATGACAGTATACAGGTTGATTGTCTGTTATTACACAAAGATATACATGGTAAACCGAAAGCATTCAACATAAAGTTTCACTTACACCTTTCCTTATCAGCGAGTTATCAGAACTTGAACCAAACTCACCTTTGTTTGCAGTATTATACCACGAATGCCTTTCCACTAGCAATCACAAGCATTCTCTTCGATCACAATCCCAGCATTACTGAGCACCATGAGAGCAAGAAGGAGGGAGAGACAGAGAGTAGGAAAGCATGAGGGAAAGTGAATAGGGTTGTGTGACTTTCCTCTTTATATAGCTAGAGGACACTTTGGTGTACTAAGTGCAAATTGTTGCCCACCATTAGGTTAGCTATCCATAATGTGCACAGATCCTGGCCATTGAAATATTCACAGTTTTCCCACCATTTTTCTAAAAAACCTTTTTCTATTATGTGGGGTCTTATATCATAGTGAGGCCCCCGCTAGTAAATAAGGTTAGTACGTGACATTTCATATTCCACAGAGGCTTGCGAAGTGAATAAAGCGATATATGTATGTAACAGAGCCCATGATAGAGAGAGAGAGAGAGCTTTATGAGAACCGTGATAATTGTGAGTGAGAGAGAGAGAAAGAGAAACTATGAGAACCTAGAGCATCCGAGGAGAGAGAGAGAGAGAGAGAGAGAGAGAGAGAGAGAGAGAGAGAGAGAGAGAGAGAGAGAGAGAGAGAGAGAGAGAGAGAGAGAGAGAGAGAGAGAGAGAGAGAGAGAGAGAGAGAGCATCATGGGAACTGTTTGAACAGTGAGAGAGGAATCGTGAGAGAGGAACCGTGAGAGAGAGAGCACCGTGAGAACCGTTGGAAGAATGAGAGAGACCGTGAGAGAGAGAGCACCTTGAGAAGCGTCAGAACAGTGAGAGGAACCGTGAGAGAGGAACTGTGAGAGGAACCGTGAGAGAGAGAGAGAGCATGAGAGGAACTATGAGAGAGGAAGCGTGAGAACCGTTGAGAGAGAGGAACCGTGGTAACGGTTCCCTTGTCTCAACGGTTCTCATGGTGAGTGAGTGAGAGAGAGAGAGAGAACATCATGAGAACCGTGTGCAAGAGAGAGGGAGAACCGTGAGTGAGTGAGAGAATGCGTTGATGCAACAGCTGAATCAGCACTCATTTGCTCATGCTCCAAATGTCATTTAAACCCTAAACCCACAGGCAGAGAGAGAGACACACCCGCAGGCAGAGAGAGAGACAGCTTCGTGAGATGGCCTAACTGTGGTCCTTAGCTGTGTGTGTGTGTGTGTGTGTGTGTGTGTGTGTGTGTGTGTGTGTGTGTGAGAGAGAGAGAGAGAGAGAGAGAGAGAGAGAGAGAGAGAGAGAGAGAGAGAGAGAGAGAGAGAGAGAGAGAGAGAGAGAGAGAGAGAGAGAGACCCGTAGGAAGAGAGAGAGAGACCCGTAGGAAGAGAGAACCGTGAGATGGCCTGAATGCGGTCCCTATGCGGAATGAAGGAAGGGGCTACAAACACCTCCACACCCGCAGGCAGAGAGAGAGAGAGAGAGAGAGAGAGAGAGAGAGAGAGAGAGAGAGAGAGAGAGAGAGAGAGAGAGAGAGAGAGAGAGAGAGAGAGAGAGAGAGAGAGAGAGAGAGAGAGACCTGCAGGCAGAGAGAACCGTGAGATGGCCTAAATGTGGTCCCTATGCAGGATGAAGGGAGGGGCCGCAAACACCTCCACACCCACAGGCAGAGAGAGAGAGAGAGAGAGAGAGAGAGAGAGAGAGAGAGAGAGAGAGAGAGAGAGAGAGAGAGAGAGAGAGAGAGAGAGAGAGAGAGAGAGAGAGAGAGAGAGCACCCAAGAGAGAGAGAGAGAGCATTGTGAGAACCGTGAGCGAGAGAGAGAGAGAGAGAGAGAGAGAGAGAGAGAGAGAGAGAGAGAGAGAGAGAGAGAGAGAGAGAGAGAGAGAGAGAGAGAGAGAGAGAGAGAGAGAGAGAGAGAGAGAGAGAGAGAGAGAGAGAGAGAGAGAGAGAGAGAGAGAGAGAGAGAAACCACTAGAATCGTGAGTGAGAGAGAGGAACCGTGAGAACCGTTGAAAACCATGAGTGAGAGAGGAAGCATGAGAACAACCGATTGGAACGCATCAAAGCAGGGCTAAAAGTCAAGAGCGGTTTTTGCCCCTGAAGGACCCTTGGTTGGGCCCGTGGGCCTACTAGCCCCGAACTGAAGTACCAGACACACTCAATGGGCTTCCACGAGCCACGTCGAGGTGCTCCACGTCCCACCTTGTCATGTTATCAGAAGGATGGGCCCAAAAACCCTATATGTGGGCCTTGTCAACTCCTGGCCCTGGACTGAAGTAGCAGACACTCTCAATGGGGGCGTCCACGAGTCATGCCGATTCAGGAGTTAGAGTTACTATAGTTACTATCAATTCAAATGTGCAACTGCACAACATCATATCCCTTTAACCATATACAATTTTCTTGGACTAATGAAATTGAGAATTCCAAAAAGTCAAAATTTAATGGCATGCCATGTGCATTCAATTTTTGCTATTCTCATTGTGCAGAAACTCGCAAAACTCGCAAGTGATTTACTTGCAGAATGTCCAAACCCAATCAGATGATGGCGGATGCAAAGAACAGTTGTGTCAGATGCATGCATGTGCAGAAGCGAGGGATGAAGAAACAAATAAAAGAATCTGTGAGAGCGGTCAGTTTATAGTTAAAAGCGACTGAATCGGAACAAGAAACATGAAAAGCGCCAGAGATTTGTGAATCTGACATGAGCTCTCTTGAGAATTGTGAGATAAAAAAGGAAGGGACGACCGACGAATCTATAGGAAAAATTTAGGACAGGCGTCGGATGTAAGTTATTACAAAACTGACAGATGAAACTTAGGGTCAAAAAATACCAAGGGCATGAAAAAATGAGAGCAACTCAAGAAAACAATGTATCGAAAAACTGATGGATCGAAAAACTGTTCAATATCGAAAACATTTTACAAAGACTCGAAAAAATTGAAAAGTATTCAAAAAAAAATTGTACAAAGACTCAAAAAATTGAAAAGTATGGAAAAAATTTCAATCACTCGAAAAAAATCTTGGCTTTTTCGAGTCGATCCAGACTCGAAAAAATCTTGAAAATTTTGAACTGACTCGAAAACAATATCACTTTTTCAAGTCGATCCAAACTCGACAAAATCTGAAAAAATTTGCGCTGATTCGAAAAAAATCTCGATTTTTTTGAGTCCAGACTCGAAAAATCTAGAAAAATATGAGCTGATTCAAAAACAATATCGGCTTTTTTGAGTCGGTCAAAACTCAAAAAATCTAGAAAAATCTGAAAAAATTTCTAGCTTTTTTTCTTTTGGTGTTTTTTTGTTGTTTTTTTTTTTTTGGAAATTCTCAAGTATCGAAAAATATACAATATAATTAAAATACGAAGTATCGAAAAATTTCAAAGTATAAAAAATTTACAAGGGATCAAAAAATAGCAAGTAACAAAAAAATTACAAAGGGTCAAAAAATATTTTTTGAGCCCATCCTTAAAAATTGAGCCTTCATATATTTTTTATTTTCCTAAAGTAAGTATCATACCAACGGTTTTCGAAAGATGTAGGTAGGAATATGCATGGAAAAAACATGAGGAAAAAAAATAACTCTAATCATTAGACATAGAAAAATAAATAAAGAGAAAAAAAAAATAATAACCCGAAAGTCCTTAAATAGGATCTATGGTGAAGGTATCTTCATAGTATTGCCATAGGCGACTACCATTGACTAAGGTGTCAAGGGGTATGCCTTCGAGCGTCTCTAATTGCACGACACCATTTGTAAAACATTTTTGGACAACATAAGCTACGAAACTTCAATTTCCCTAGATGAATTTTTGATGTGTAAAGTAAAACTTTATCGCCATCGTGAATATCCTTAGTCCGGACATGATGATCATGTGAAACCTTCTATCGTCGTTTGTGGACTAACTGTGCATGGTAGTATATAATTCGTGTTTCACACAATTTTGTCAACGTGAAAAGTCGATTCTGAACTTGGTGTTGATAAGCATTATCGTCACACAAGTCTTTGGCATAAGCTAAAGTGACGCATAAGGACGGAATCAAAAATTCTACTGGCGTAACAACCTCTTGGCCATATACCAGCTCAAATGGTGTTTTCCAATCCGTGGCTCGCTTTGGCGTTGTGCAATATGCCCAGATAGTAGAGAATAACTTCGTTTTCCAGTCTGATCGACTGGTTTCTACTATCTTGGTTAAGATTTTACAAATAATTTTATTCGTAGACTCAGATACTCCATTGCATCTAGGATAGTACGGGGTACTCTTTCGATGGATAACAAAATAATGAATCAGTAAACTAATAATTACTTCATTAAGGAAGTGAGAACCTCGATCACTGACAAGCTCTATTGGACAACTAAATATAGTGATGATGTTTTCATAGAGGAAGCGTGCTACAGACTTTGCGTCTGCTTTTCGGATTGCCCTAGCCTCTATCCACTTTGTTGCATAATCAGTGGCAATCAAGATATATTGTAATTGTGCGCCACGTGTTGTTGGACTAATAGGCCCCATTTGTGAAATGCTTCGCTTTCAAGTATTGGAATAAGGAGATTGTGATCAGATTTTTTGGTATTCTTTGCACGTTGGCAAATGTCGCAAACTTTTATATAAGAATAAGTGTCTTTGAAAAGGGTTGGCCACCAAAATTCTGCTAGAAGAATTGCCCTAGCAGTAGCATCAGAGGAGAAATGTCCACCCCCAATACCCTCGTGTGTCAAAGCAATAATCTGTCGAACTTCAGATTCATGGGCACAACGATGTGTAATACCATCAACACCTAACTTACATAGTTGTCTCGCAATAAGATGATATGGTAAAGATTTCATAATAAGTTTTATTTTTTGTGGTTTGGTCAACTGAGGATCTATCTCCCTGGTGGCTAGATACCTAGTGATATCATTTGCCCATGACGGAGTCACATCTATATAAAATAGACACGCATCTGGTAACTCATCATTTATTGGCTCATCAGATGTCTCAACATTAGATAATCGTGAAAAATGATCAGCCAAAAAATGTTGTGATCCCTTTCAAATAATAACTCGAAAGTTGAATTTTAAAATAATCAACAGCCATCGTGCAATTCGTCCGATTTTGCAAGGTTTATTCAATAGGTAAAGAAGAGCATGATGGTCTATATAGAAAACAAAAAGCTGGCCTAGCAAATAATGTCGAAATTGTTGAACAGCATAGACCATTGCTAGTGCTTCTCAATCTATTGTGAAATAGTTAACCTCAGCTGGAACAAGTTAATGACTTAGAAAACGGATTGGACAATCATTTTCAAATTCTCCGGGTTGCGTTAAAACAGCACCAATAGCATACTTACTAGCGTTCGTATGCACATGGGACTCCTTATTATAATCGGGCACGTGAAGAATGGGTGCAATGAAGGCTTTAATCATGTCTTCTGTCCACCTTGGGTTAGTAACGATTTGATATACTAACCACGCTTTATTAGCGTAGTGTATTATAAAAATTCGATAATAACATGTGTGTCTCAGAAAGACATAAATTTCTTTCACTATATCGAGTAAGGGCATTTCAAGAATGACTCTGACCTTTTCGGGATCAGTGGCGATACCATTTCAAGAAATAATATGGCCCAGTACCACACCATGGGTAACCCAGATGTGGCACTAGTCAGGATTCAATGAAATTTCGAACCTTTGATAGCGAGTGAATACTTGTTCAAGGGCATCAAGATGCTTATCTTGAGAGGAATGCACACCAAGATCATCGAGATAAATCTCTAGATTCTTGTGCAACATATCCTTGAAAGCTCGTTGCATCACCCTTTGAAATGTGGATGGTGTTAGAAATCAATGATAAACTTCATTGTTATCTTTCTTAGTTACTGTTCACGATTTACTTTATTACTGACAGCTATTACCACCTGTAACTAGTCGTAGGCTAGTCTAGTAGTCTACTTCTAGGTTTTTTCTCTCTATCAGGGCTCAGAATTTATTTGTACATTTTACATTTAGTATGATTTAGTATGAGTAAGTGATATTGCGTGTTCTTCTTCCGCCTTCCTACTGGGTGATTGCTTATGGTGAATGCTTGATATTGCATATCTGATTCTTGTCATGGTATCAGAGCTACGATAGTCCTGCGTGCCTGATCAGTGGATACAGCTTGTCACAGGCTCCGCAATGAAGTGAGAAAGTCTTTCACATGAGGCACACAAGTTAAAGAGAATCATGAGTAGTAGTCTATCCGTGCTCCATTCTGATATTAAGTGTAAAACCAAAAAAATACACAGTTCTGTGGTGTGGTGAATTTCTTGATCCGGACTCATCTATCTAGTAATGGCAACTCTAAGTGAGAGTGTCCTTAATGAGTCAAGCAAACTGGAAGGAGCCGGCAACTGTGCGGTTTGGAGATTCAAACTGAAAAATATTTTGATGAAAAAGGAGCTATGGGAGATCGTGACAGGTGAAGGGACAAGGCCAGTGATTGAAGAATATCAGAGGACATTTGACAGGAGAAAATAGAAAGCACAAAATGTCATCAACTTATCGGTTAGAGAAGCATTATTCCCTACATTTCAGATTCAGAAGGACCAAAACAAGCATGGGATACATTGAAGGCATTGTTTGAGACCACAAACACATCTCAAGTGCTATTCTTGAGGACGAAGTTGCACACATTGCGGATGGATGATGTTGCAACTATTGTTGATCGCCTATTGAAGATCAAAGAGATTTGTGACCAATTAGTAGTAGTTGGAAAGTGAGTTCAAGATCGTGAGATCGTGCAATTGACATTGAATAGTTTGAATGAGTCACATCAGATGTTTGTGAAAAGTATAGCTACACGGGAAAATCTTCCAACCTATGAAGAGTTAGGTGGATTGCTTTTGCAGGAAGAACAACGTCAAGAGAACTTGAGTCATTGCAATAGGGGATTTGATCAAGCTCTTGCAGTTAGAGGTCATGGTGGCAGATTTGGTCGTGGAAGACACCAATCCAGAGGTGGAAACTCAATTGTTAATCGTTCCAACAATTTCAAGAACAATCCAATGATGGCCCGAATTGAGGCATGATTCCAAGGTCAAAGAAGTAGCTATTCCAGGCAAAATAAACCTGGAAATTGTAGGTACTACAACAAATATGTGTTGGGGGGTATTCCTAACATAGAGCGAATAAAGAAGGTGAGTCAACAAATGTGTTGCGAGGGCATGGCTTCCTGCGCGTATAAGTCCATGGCCCAATGAGCACGCGAGCTAATTGTAAATAGAAATAATAGACTTGGGCCCTATGTAATTAAAATAAAACTTGAGGCCCAAAGTCATTTTAAACTTAGAAATTTACTTTTTAGAGTTGGGTCCAACTTTGGACTCACATGAATCTTGTGAGTACTAATGTACTTTTAATGGACCCTTGGATCAACTTGGGTCCAAGATGAATGGTTAGGATCGTTGTGAATATTAGCCAATACAATTTGGGGCAAGGGCCTTCCCCATTTTATAAAAAGACACCATTTGTACTCTTTTTCCATGCTTATTGAGAAGGAGGAAACTCTACCAAACTTTGGAGAGAAGCATCCTCATTTGCTATTCACTACTTGCTAATGCTATTTGGTTGTACTTTATGTTTGCTTCTAGTTTACATGTTTTTGGTTATGATAGTGTATGTTTCCCCATTAGCAAGCATAAGGAGCATTTGAGCTAACCTCCACCCTCACTCCCTTTCTCTCTTCTTTCCTCTATCTCTTCTACTCTTCTCTTCACATTCTCTCTAAAATCATGATGAATGTTAGTTTAGTGGAGTAGAGTTAGGGGTGAGTAGTGTTAGTGGTGCTAGTGTGAAGGAAAAAGTAGAGAACTATCTAAAAGTTGCATCTTTACATAGTTAGGCACCTCTCTAGTGTTCTAATCTTTTACAAGTAGAGGTGAGGAAGTCCTCCAAATCCAAGGTAGAGCCTCCAAATGTCCTCCAAGCAACCTGCAAGCTTCAAGATGCTCCCCAACTCCAAGCTAGGATGTCTCCACTTGCAAGTAAGGGTCTGCAAGCCTCCAAGGATCTCTCCTCCACCTGTGTCCCTACTATTTAAACACAAAGATAGATAACAAGCTGGCCTCAAGTATTTACCACCCAACCATAGCTAAATCCAAGCTCCAAGCAAGACCTATCTAGCACCCCCTTGCTAACCATAAACAAATCACAAGCATACCACAACACTCCATAGCATTCTCAAGATCCAGAGCCTACTTATGTCCCATACCATAAGCAAGATCCAAACCTCAAGCATACTACCACAAGAAAGCACTCTACACACTAGTAGCAACACTAGAGCATAAGCAAAGCAAACAAGAGAGATCTCCCCCTCCCAATGGGCGCCCTACTACCCTCATATAGATGGCCCATGGACCCCTCCAATGCACTATGGAGTTCCATGCTCATCCAATGAGAGAGAGAGAAGCCTAGGGGAGTTAAAGAATCTCCAAGAGCCTCCATAGGCTTATGGAATGTCAAGAGACTCCTTCCATAACCTATGACTCTTTGAATGCCTTTCTTGTGGGAGTTGGGAACTCAATGGACACTTTAGAAGGGCGCCCTCCTACTAGGTCCCATTGCCCAAGTTGTGCAGGTGTACTTTGGTCCTAGACCAATAAAGTGATATGGTTCAAGGTTGAGGCCCAAGGTTTAGAAAAATAGTCATCCAATGACTTTCTAATACCTCTCTAGGTTCCATACCTCCATCCAAGGCATAGATACTTACCTGTCCTTAACCAAGGACACTAGTACCTTAATCTAAGACACCTACCCTTAATACTAAGGGTACCCCTTTATCCAAGGGCCACGTGAGTCCATACCTCCGACTAAGGTATAGTCACTTGTCTGCCCTTATATATATGGCACATATTTTTATTCCTAAGGGTACCTTGCCATTTAGCCCCCAACACTAAATGGACTAATAGGGGTCTGAAGTACTGCTAGTTACATAGGTATGTAACATTCCTTCCCCCTAAACTTAAATTTTTTCTTGTAGGGGAAAATTTGAAAAATTCTTCTAGAGATCAGCCTCCTTTTCTCAGGTACCCTCCTCTTCTGATTTGCCCCTCCACCTGACTAAAAATTTCCGAAGCACTCTACTCCGTAGAGTCCTCTGCCGGCTATTAACAATTGCCTCGGGTTCAGGTGGTCCACTCACGGACTCATCACGAAGAAGTTCCTCTAGATCTTCCAGGGACTAGGGTCTCCCCAACCCCCAACGAGCGTTTCACTTACTAATGTGAAAAACAGGATGAATTCCAACGTTAGCTGGAAGGTCTAGTTTGTATGTGACCTTGTTTATCACTTGGATAACCTTAAAAGAACCGCAATACCTAGGTGTCAACTTTGCAAACTTAATAGTTTTCAATCCCCTAGAGTGACTAGGGACTCTCAAAAACACCCAGTCGTTGACCTTGAATACCTTGTGCTTCCGAGATAGATCAGCATCGTGCCTTACCCTGTCCTGGGCACTTCTTATGCTATCTTTAGCCTGCGGTAACATTTCTTGCATCTTCGCAAGGAAATCAACTGTGACTTGCACCCTTAGGTTTTTCATGCCAATACTAATTGGTGATCGAGGTTGAAAACCATACATAAGCATGAAAGGGCTGAATCCGGTCGCTGAGTGTTTTGCTTTGTTATATGCAAATCTCCACCAGTGGAAGGTACTGTTCCCAATCAGACTACCGATGGCTGACATATGCTCGAAGCATATCCTCCATCGTCTGATTGGTCCTTTCCGTTTGACCGTCTGATTTCAGATGGTCTGTAGAACTCAAACTTAAAGTTGTTTCCAACTTTTCAAATGCTGCTTGCCGAAAATTGCCAGTGAATTTTGGGTCACGATCACTGACAATATCGCAAGGCACCCCGTATAGTCGAAAAAGCTTCTCAACAAACATTTGAGCTAGTTCTGAAGCTTTAACATTAGTCTTTGTTGGGATAAATTGAGCAAACTTCATAAGTCTGCCAACAATGACCCAAACCGAATCGTGGCCTTTCCCTGTACGTGGAAGCCCGACCACAAAATCCGTAGATATGCTTTTCCACTTTCCGATAGAAATATCTAAAGGATGTAATAGGCCACTAGCTTTTAGGAGTCTCTGCTTTATTTAACTGACACTTAGTACATTTAAGTACATAGGCCTCAACCTGACTTTTCATCTTAGGCCAAAAAAATTGCCTTCAAACTAAGTCAAGTGTTCTTTGTATACCTGGATGTCCTGTGCATGGACTATCATGACACTCATGCAAGATTTGGGCCCTTACAATGTCATTCTCCGATACACACACCTTTCCTTTACGAAACAAAATCCTGTTTCGAATTAGGAAATCCGTTTCAGTTTTTCCCTTATTCGAGGAATCTTGCAAACCTGAATCGACCCCCAAAAGTACTTGTTGCCAATACTTTCCAAAAAAAGGATTGGACTCATATAGTCCTTGAAGAGACTGAAACAACTCCAGTTCTATAACAGTAAAGCACAACTGATTAATAACCGGTAACCGACTCAAAGCATCCGCTAGAGTTGTTTGATTTCCTTTACAATAACGTATAGAAAAGTCAAAGATTTGCATCAGCTCAGCCCATCTAGCTTGCCTCCCTTATAAATCTGTAGCATCACAAAAATATCAAAGAGTCTGATGATACATCAAAACTTCAAATCTGGCTCCATACAAATAATGTCGCCAAATTTTTAAGGAATAAAGAATTGCAAACAATTCCTTCTCATAGGTACAATACCTAGGCTGAGCAGGATTGAGTTTCTTGCTTTCATAAGCCACAGGATGTCCATCCTGCATCAAAACAGCTCCAATAGCATAATCACTGGAATTGGTCCTAACCACAAAAGCCTTATTAGGATTGCCAATGATTAATATTGGTGCCGAAGTGACACTTTTCTTAAGCAACTCAAAACAATTATTCATATCCTCCGTCCACACCACTAGTGGACTCTTAGCCCTATGGTTGAGGACTGCACAAGTAGTTCACAACTGGGGTATGGGAAAACTCACCTTTGAAAATAGAGAACAGGCTGTCAAGGTCGATCCAACCACATGGGCGGTAAAACCTATTGCACCCAAGGCTAATGACGGATCATCCACGACAGGTCATACGATAGATCCCAAGGCAAGCCAAGGGTGGTCACTATGATTCAGAGACAAATGTCGTGAGATGGACGGATGCATTAGCAACAATTGACTGCCAAGCATGTCAATATAAATCGGATCCTGAACCCAACACATCTTCACCCAAGAGTTCACCATGGACACACCAATTACATTTGGAGTGAATATGATCAACGTAGCATGGCTGTCAATGGAATCTATTGAGAACCTAGTGGACGATGATTTAGTCCCTTGGAAACATGTTATGACTTACAACAAGGAGACTGAGCTGACTGATGAGCAATTCCTACAGCACATGGACCCAGATCGCTATGGAATTAAGAGAGTACCAGCTCAACCGTCGCAAAAACTGCTATGGTGAAAGTTTCAAGGATAGATCCACCAAAGGCACTTGCGAACAAGAAGAACCAGTTGAAACAACGCTACAACCAGGTGATCCGATGGAGTGATCTACCCAAAGAAGCCATAGCTATAGTGGATGTTGATATTTGCAACCACGAGGCAAATGTCACACCAAGTTTGAAGAAAGACAACAAGGACGAATCCACCCATATGACAAGAAGAGACAAGAAGAAGGTGTTGGATTCCTTGAAGTCAATCAGAATGAACTCTAATACAGCGTCATCCTCTTCACAGATGACCGAGAATCAAAAGATGACCAGTCGGGCTAAGATCAATATGCTGAAGGAGGAATCTCGACGAGTATCAATTCACGAGATGCTTGAGACCTTCAAAAATTATACCTTGGACGACATGGTAATTATGATGCCGCAAGCCTAGCAAGAACCTGATCAAAGGCATCAGCAGAACAAGTCTTCAAAGGACTTGCGCAAACGCAACCCATGAACCTTGTCGAGCCAGTTAAAGAAGAAAAGATCATACACGTGGGGGTGTGGTGAGTTTGTTAATGCAGTATCAAAAGCATGGGGAGAAGATCACATCACTCATTACATGGTTAGTATCAATTCTTCAAGATGCTTTCAATTTTTCATATATATTTAGATCCAAAGATAAGACTGACATTATGGTTTTGACATCTGCAGCACATACTAAGAGATCATACAACATTTTTTGCAAACACATAAAATGAAACTACATTTGTCAATTGTTTCAATGGTTCTACCGCAGAGTTCGGATTCGACATATAACAAAGTCCACACAATACAACAAGTTTAGAAAAGCATGCAAGTTCATACAAGAAGAGAAAATTAGATGATTGCTGAGTAGGAGATAACAAAGACATTCAATCATCCTTGTCATCAAATCATGACATGTTTAGAATTGCTTGCAAATTCATTGAACAAGAGAGGAGAAAAACTCAATGTAAATTTGTGACATGTTCAGAATTGCATGCAAATTCATGGAACAAGAGAGAGAAGAAATACTCAATTTAAATGTATTGATTGTATTATAACAAAATACAAAGTGTCCACTATTCATCATCAGCTTGTGTGTCAGCTCCTATGGCTGTATTGTCATGAAGAAATTCTTTACTAGAGTATGCATCTAATAGATGTGCATTATCCTTATTTCCACTAAGTTCAATACAAGTAGAATACCATGAATAATGGGAGCTTCTTAAAGGAACATTCTCATCAGTAAAATCTAGAATGTTCAAAACATAAGATCTTTTGACGAAAATGATCTTATTTGTCTTAACAAATTTATGAACTCCTAGATAAAATGATAAAGCTTTAACTGCCATTATCAAACTCTCCCCAATTGGGCTCAGCTTTGAATGAGCAATACAGATCTCATTCTTCAGAAAATGCCTAAGATAGTGGCCAAGTCCACTATTCCTCTGGAACGAGGATGCATGTTGTTTGTAACCACCTCGTCTCATAGCAAAGTCATCAATTATGAGAGCATCCTACAATAAGAAATATGTTAAAAAAAAATACATTCAGCAGTTAAGAACATTCTAATACAAGGAAGCTTAAACACTTACACATTCTTCATCAACAACAACAACCAGATCAGAATGATCAATATTATGACTACCTACTGAAGTAGAATCATCTGTGAAATGCATTAATGATGGACAAGAGAAGCCCATCTAGGATTGAAATGCCGTGAATTCTTCATCGGATGGTCTGCCTCATCCATGCTCAGCAATATTTGATAAAGTCCCAGTCAAGCACTCTTCACCGATCATAAGTCCCTCCTCATCATCATAATCAATTCCAATAACAAGGTCATCTGTTTCAAAATCTACAAAGTCAGAGAATTCAGAAATTGTGCCAGATAATAAACATAGCACCTCATCTTCACGATAGTCAAAAAATTGACATAAATTACTTGTAGTAAAATATACATCGTCATTTATATAATATACTGGCAAATTGAAAAGACATTTAGACTCATCTATAGGGATTGATTCACTAAGCTGATGTATTCTGGCCAATAAAAGAATCTCGGAGCACATCAGTATTTACATCAATAAAGTCATTATCCTTATTAGGGGTGTCGATTAGGAAGTGACCAATATCTTTAATAGATGACTGAACAGAGGATGATGCAATATGAGGATCAGCAGCAGAAACTTCTTCATCATACGGGATTTGAAGTAACATGAAAAGTACGAAACCACTCTGGTATTCAACCAATCGACATTTTTTATTGTAGTAAGGACACATTGAACTGCTTTTAAAAAGATCAAATAATCTGGAGAACATTCTATCTAGTCTCTACCTGAAAGTTGGGAAGAAATGAACAAGATCAGTATAATGCATGTACGAGAGTGAACCTATGGAGATAATAGGTTTACTGAGTATATCTCTGAATCAACATAATGTTTATAAAATATGTCAAAATTGGGCTGTGCAGTCTTGAAAACATGTAATTATGGCCTAAATAGGTTGTGGAAGTAGTCTAGATTTTCAGTAATCCCAAATTCAATAATAAATGAACTTAGGCCCGAATCTCGTGTAGATCCTGAAGAAGAGGCCATGGTACTACGGCAGTCGCACCTGTGCGCGAGGGAGACAAAACAAAAAAAAACTAACTATAAAGATCATGCACAAGAGGGATATATACAATAGGTAGCACCTGAATATCACACTTGTGCGCAAGTAGAGATCTAGGAATAAGACGTATAACAAAGCGTGCGCACAAAAGCAATATGCTGTGAAATTTGAGAAAAAAAAACAAAAAATCAATCAGGTTTCGTGCCTTTTATAGTATATTTTCACACGTGTGGTCAACGGTCAACGGCCATGTGTTTGCTCCCGATTGGTTCACAGGTGCTGACATGTGTAAGGTGACACTTGGACATGTGTGAAATGACACAAGGACACGTGTCTCGTGTTCATTAGTCGGCTAGGCAACACGTGTCATTTTCTCAATACGTCGTACAATCCCACACGTGTGAAATGACAACCTGACATGTGTCGAATTATCATTCGTTGACTTGTCGCCATGTGTCACTTTTTGATGACTTGATAGTTCGCACGTGTGACAAGACGTTCTTTCGCACGTGCGAACTGCGATATAAAATCACAAACTCCGATGAATTTTTTTCACTTATTTTTTCCCTCTGCATATCGCACTTGTGCACCACCTTCGTAATCGATATTCTGCCTACTGCATTTCATGCGCATAGGTCCGATATTTTTGCTTACGTGTCTCCTCATATCGAACTTGTGCGTCTCTCTTCTATATTCAAGGATCTCTCTGATATTTAGCTCGCACAGGTCCGATGTACCGTACGTTCTTTCCGTACATATCGCTCCTCTATGAATGCTTCGGAATCCTCTCCTTCTTATCCTATCGTCACACACAAGTGTGATATCCCTCAGCATACTTCTATAGATAGGAAAAAGCATACGAGGAGGGATTTCTTTTCTACTGGCTCATCCTCAGCCCCTACAGTTGCCATTACACCTCCGACTAGATCTAGAAGGCACAACCGCAGTAGGTGGCTCTCTGATATTCTTAAGTATCAGAGATCAACCGCTCTGTTGATTCCCAGAGCTCCATTCTACCGTGCCATCTGCCACATAACTAGAAATGATCTTGGTTAGCTTGTTAGATTCACAACCTCTGCTCTCCAGTGCCTTCAGGAAGTTGCTAGGAATTATATGAGCCTTGTTTTTGAAGATTCATTTTTGCTTGCTATTCATTCTAAGAGAGTCACCATTATGCCTAAGGATTTTCAGTTACTGATGAGAATGAGAGAGAGATTTTGCAAGTTACACATGTCTCAGCATGCTGCTCCCAAACCTATTCCTTTAGATAGGATTGACCTTCCTACCAAGCGCCCTAGGAAGCAGGCAGCCCCCAAGAGATTCCTGAAGAAAGTAAGGAGGGTAAATACCACCGATTCTGTGCAGCCTAACCCTGATGCAAATGTAGATAATGATGCCCTAGATAAGTTTGTAAATATAGCTACATTGATTTTGGATACTCTTGTAATTCCTGTAGATACTGCTCATCCACCTCCTCCTCGTTCAAATCTTTATACATATATAGATTTTGATGATTATCTTGAATTTGAGAAGGACATAGCCGATGTTGTAGATAGAATCGGTATCCCATTTTGTTTCAGAATAGAGGAACTTGACTTCAGTATAAATTATAGAGTTGTTGATTGTTTGGATCTCAAAAATGGATGGGCTTCTATCAGTGATCATGTGATAGAGTCCGAGATTACACTCTTGCAGTATGACATTGCAAGAGATTCACCCAATGAATTGCTGGTGCTCAGTAACTTTTTGCTTCAGGCTTTCAAGGAAAATAACGACACATTGTCACAGTGTCTGACTAGTGGATTCACACCAGCAACAAAATACCTACTCGTGCCTTATCATACCAAGTAAGACATGTAAAATGCTTCTTGTTGTTTAATGCTTTATCATTGGCATTATCAATAGAAATAGTTCTCTGAATTGTAGCTAATGGAATTTAAATCTTATTTTGCAATGAGCACTGGAGTTTAAACCTGATCTCTATTAAGAGATCTGTAGATAATACTGTTAAAGGATTTTGTGTCAAGATGAACTTGGCTAGCAATACGCATAAGGATGTAGATATACACTTGTCATATTTAAGTAAATATATTCCAATAGATGTTCCCCATTCAATGGACTGGCAGATCGTTAGTTTGGAGGTAAATTCTGTCTTTCTTAACAGCATTTTGAAATCACTATTCTAATGTATTTGTTTCATTCTAATTCATTCTATTTCTTAATTGATTTCTTGTGTGCTAAATTTTTTTGCAGTCACCCCAACAAAATGATTCATTCAGCTGTGGGTGGTACACATTATATAATGCAAAGTTATTTTTTGAATGGTTCAACCGTCAGGAAGATGTTGACATTTCTAAGGTAATTAATTTTGTTTATTTTTTTGGAATCATGATTAGTTTTCTATTTTGTTGATGTTTTTAGCCATTACTAATACATGAATGTTCTATCTTGCAGTTTACACTTCCTAAGTACACATCAAGCCAGGTGTACAGATTTAGACAAGAAATTATCCTAAGCATACTGGCTAGGGCAAGGCTTCAGCCTCCCGTTGTTGATGATGGTGCAAAGGATGATGTAATTATACTGAATAAAGATTAGAACAATACAAATAGCATCGAATATAAATAAATTCCACATGTATAGAATTCATAGATAAATATACATTGGTATATCATATGCTGCTCCATTTTATGAATTTGAAAGCACAAAATACATGTACTGATGCCCAACTTGGGCTTTCATTTATTGAATGAAAAAGTCTATACACAGATTTTTACTAAACTTTATTTGAAGCTATTGTTCTTCCGCAATGGTGATTGTTGTAGGTAGATCTTTGCGGCATGTTATCAGCTCCTGTGTTTTTCACATCTGTGACATGACAAATCTTAGTGAATGTGCAATTGTAAATTATGTCATTTTCAATGGTTTTGTACTATTTTAAAATGGCAATAAACATAAAGTACTTACGTGTCTTCCGTTGATGATAAATCTGAAATATGTTGGTAGATTGGTTTGTAATAGCATGAGCTCTGTTCTGATAAAATCAAGCTTCCAATACTCTTCCACCTCAACCATAGTCAAATATTTTTCATTGTAGATAATGCTTATCTCCATTCGGTTTGAGTGACCATTTAGTTCTAAGTCTTGATCGAATGGTAGCCATGTACCTTCAATTTTCTTGTATCTTTGATAGCTGAATGTGGGACTGTGCATTTGCTTTTCGATATGATAACGAAAGATCATTGAAAACTTTTTAATCTTGCATTTTATGTCATTATTTGTTTTACTATCCCAGCCTTGATCCATGAGATCTGACAAAGTCTCATCTGATAAATCCTTGCAAACAAATAAAGTTGGTGTCCTACGAATACTAGCCCTCGAGAAAAAATCAACAAATATATGTAATGAGATAAACCAACTTAGGTGAACAATTTTTGAGCCTGTGCTTATCTTCATAGCATTTCCAATATCAATGAGCAGTTTGCATCTCAAGGATTTAGAAACAATACAGTCAGGAGTAGGCCACTCATCACTCTGAAAACTAGGCAATGGAATTGCTTTGAGCTTGCCAAAACCTCTATCCGTTTGTAATGTATATAAAGATTCATAAAAATATATATCACAATATGCAAGTTCCTGCGGACTTCTTCCTCTGTATTGTAGCTTTCCAACATCAGAGTGAATCACGTCCTATATTCCTGCAAGTGATTGTGCTGGCTCTCATTCACTTATGCATGATGGATATAAATCTGAAAGAAAAAAATAACGTTGAAGCATTTAAATCATAAACTGAAGAGCATCAATAAAGAAAATCACCTATGATTGTTGTAGAGTGCATATGTTTTGATATACTTACAATTACATTTTCGATGATCATGAGGATTGATATCATGTACTTTGATTTCTGAATGCATATATACATGTTGTACTAAAACTTCTGATATCGATTGACCTCCCGGGGTAGTCTTAAACTCCAAAATTTTTGCTTTCCAATAAGATTTGTACGTCATTTTTGCTCTTTTCTTTTGTCGAAAATTGTCCTTTGATGATGGATGTAGCAGCACCCATGAATTCTTCGTATATTTTGTTGGCTTCCAGTTTATCAGCTTCATTTTTCTCATTGTAAAGAATCACAGACTCAACTGTAGATTTGGGTCTCCTTGCCATTGCTATTTTCAAAACTTGGGCGCCAAAAATCTCTCTGATATGATACTTAATTTCAATTTTTCGTATCACATTTAATCTAATGTGAATGCCACCATGTATACCATATATTAAGTAACTGTACATACTATTTCTATAATTGTAACTAGTATGATTAGCAAATTTCATTATTCTAAGCAGCATAGTTAAGTAAATTTAACTTGATGTACTGACGTCGGGCAGGGGCAGGAAGAAGAAACCAATGGGATTAGTCCATGCTGTCCGAACACAAATCTCAAAGTTTTCTATATTGTACTTTTCTTTCTCAGTTAATTTGAACTACGTTACGTAGATTTCAAATTTTTGCATTTTGATTGGGCCTGGTGACGGTCAAAACTAGAGAAAAATAAATAAAAGTATCTTTACAAAGGGTCTTTTTTTATTTTGGAACTCCTCTAATGACCGAAATAAACTACAACACTCCAGCCTACGGTCCATTGTGATAGCGAACTGAAGGAAGCCAAACGTCACCGCCAAACACTGTAAGTTATCACTTACGGTCACCTGCGAAGTGAATGGGTCTTCTAGTAACTGACTCCTTAGAGTTAGTGATGAGAGAGAGAGAGAGAGAGAGAGAGAGAGAAAAAAAAAACTTAGCAATTGATTTGAGTTTGTAAGTAGGATCACGCACTTATCAGCGTAATCGTATTGTGGTTTGATTGTTGTTTTACAATATTATTATATGGATTCGCTATTGTTCTACATCTTGGCATTCTTGTTGAATGAAATTAACTCTCACTCCTCTTGTGCAAACATCATTATCAGAGAAATGTATGGCTGTCTCTGACGCCTAAGTTATTTCTACACTCTCTTCATATCAGGTTATCAACATTAGAGGATTGCATGGCTGTCTCAGACTCCTAATTGTTTATACATGCAAGAGTTTTTCCCAACAGCTCCACTCACCATCGATGGGCCCAAACCCACGATTGTTCAACCACAAGCTGAAGTTGTCCCTGTCATCTACCCAGGAGAAACATCCACTCAAGCACCTACAGTTCGAAGATATGCAAGACAACGACAACAACCTAATCGTTTTGTCCCTCAAGCGTTCATCAGTCATGATGAACCTGCCACCGTTGCAGAAGCACAATCAATGCCCAATGCAGACGAATGGAAAGCTGCCATTGATGCTGAGTATTATTCTTTAATGAAGAACAAGACATGGAGTCTTGTTAATCCTCTTGTAGGTACCAAACCTATTGACTCTAAATGGATTTTCAAGCTAAAGCTTAAGCTAGATGGATCAATATCCAAATAGAAAGCTCGATTAGTGGTTAAAGGATTTGAGGAAGTATATGGAATAGATTACACTGACACCTTCAGTCCAGTGGTAAAGCATCAATCTATTCGCACCTTGCTGGCTATGGCTGCTATAGAGGAATTGTGTTAACAAGATCGTGGATTACTTAGAGAACGGAGATTACGAGTTGTGTTGTTGTGTTGAATAAGATTATCAATGTAGGAGTCTTAAACTGTCATGAAAGAGAGATTTGAACATTCGTAGGTCGATGCCTATCGATGGAGAATCGAGCTATTGTGACAGACTCTTGCATTGGCTGCTTCTGCTTAAAATCATGTAATTTGTCTTCAAGAAAGACAACATCATGGCTGACTAAAATCTGGCCTGCCTCAATATCATAAATGCCATAAGCCTTGTGTGACATTGAATAGCCGATAAAAAATATATTTACAACTTACAGGATCTAGTTTCTTCCTTAGATCAGATGATATTTGAGCATAGCATAGACATCCAAATACACGTAAGTGTTTCAGACTTGGTTTGTAGCTGTAGTAGGCTTCAAACGGTGTCTTGGAGTCGACTGCCTTCATGCTAGAATAATTTTGCAGATAGCAGGCTGTAAAAATTGCTTCAACCCAAAAATTCTTGGGTAGTTGAGCGTTGACAGTCATGGATCGTGTAGTTTCCAATAGTGTTCGGTTCTTTTGCTCAGCAACACCATTCTGCTTTGGAGTGTAGCTGGCTGTGAAGTGATGATGCATGCCACATGATGATAAGTAGTCTGCCATTTCATTTGATAAGTACTCTCCCCCTTAATCAGACTGTAGGGTCTTGATTCTCTTACCAGTCTGATTCTCAGCATATTGCTTGAATTCTTTGAAGCATTTGAATGTTTCTGACTTGTTCTTTATGAACATAACTCAAGTGAATCGAGAGAAATTATCAATACATGTAATGAATTATAGAGCTTGACCCAAGGAGGGTACGCTCATAGGACGACAAGTCACTGTGAATTAGTGACAGGATGGACTTCGCTCTTTTGGCTTGTCCTTTTGGAAATTTAGTTCTAGGTCGTTTTTCTAGTAAAAAATTTTCACAGACAATCTGATTAGTTGTAGAAGATATTCATATCCTCGACCATTTTGTTATGATGTATGTACAAGATTGAAGGCATGTTTAAGTGACCTTGTCTCTAATGCCAAACATGAGCATCTGTACTACTCACAGAAAGTGCATAATCGTGACTCAGAATATACAAATTTTCTTCTCTGTGTGTAGAGAGGATTTTAGTGGAATTTCCATAAAAAATAGTACATCGGCTAGCAGTAAACAAAGCTCTATAGCCTTGACCAGTGATCTTGCTAATAGATAATAAGTTCTTTGTTAATTTGGGTACATAAAGTACACCATTTAGCTGTCTAATGATGTCGTCAGAAAACTGGAGTCAGACAATGCCTTGGCCTTCGACTTTGTGGGAGCTTGAGTCACCAAAGAAAATGTACTTTGATTCTGTTGGTGTGAGAGTAGAAAACATGTTCTTACATGGCGTCATGTGCTGTGAAGCACCTGAATCAAGATACCATTGATAGGCATCTCTATTTGGTTGATCTTGTACCATTAGTGCCTTGTCCTCTTCTTATGGATTTCTGACAGTGTCAGAGCCTCCCTCTTGGTGCTACTGCATCTTCTTCCTCGCTTCGTTTTGTTTGAGGATCCGACAATCCTTTATGTCGTGATTGGACCTTTTGCAATACCTGCAAAAGAGTTTGGTCTTGGATGAGTGTTGTTGTTGACTGTGCTACTGTTGTTGTTGTTGCGTTGAGACTGGCTGCTCCGCCTTCGTCTTCTTGTCCTTGAAGTTTTTCTTCTTCTTGAACTGTTGCTTATTAGATTACAATGCCATTGACTTGGTACTCATTGTGGATAAGCTTTTTCTCCTGACTTCTTCCTGCAATAAGCTTGTTGTTAGCTTCTGGAGAGACAGTGCAGGAGTATTGCTCAGAAACAATACTAGGTTGTCATAGGAGGAAGACTGGCGAGAAGAGACATTGTCGAGTCTTCTTCTGAGATAGGAGAACCTATGGTAGCAAGTTGATTCAGCAATTGTTTGAATTCGTTCAGGTGATCGCTGACTGAGTTGCCTTCACTCATCTTGAGTGTAAGGGCATTCTTCCTCAAAAAGAGATGAGTCGATACATCTAAAGTCTCGTAGATACTTGTAAGGATACCCCATGCTTCTTTGGAGGTGGTGCATTTTGATACGTGAGCAATCTGAGTGTCTTTCAGATTCAAGGATACAATGCCAAGTGCTTTGCCATCCTTTGCTTTCCATGCTGGAAGCAGTTCAGGTTTTGCCGGTTTGGCTATTGAACTGCTTACATATCCCCAAAGCGGTTATGGCCTACGAGGGTTTAGCACCATAAAAATGGGCTCTGGCACGTGAACATTCGGCTCTATGAAATTCTTGATTCTCGAAGGGATTTGTTGATGGTTCGTGTACTTGTGATTTCATTCGGGAGAATTGTTGACGTCAGATTTTGTCAGACCTGGGTGACACCATGTCATGTGGATATTCCTCTATGGTACTGGGATCATACTGGTGTTCCATTGGGTAACGAGTGTTTTTGGTTTTGTGTGTGGGTTTTTTTTTTTTTTGTTCTTTTGGTTTTTTTTTTTTTCCAGTACTGGTGATGTGGAAGGTCAGGATCTGGGTAATATGTTAGTTGATTGCTAGGTAATGGGTATACTAGAGGGTCGGGTAATGGGGTTGTTAAAAGGACGAAGTTGAGCGTGAATAAGCCTTAGGGTTTTTTTATATATTTTTTGGTTTTTTTTTTTTTTTTTCCTGAAAATTTGATGGGGTCGAAAAATTTGAGTGGGTCGAGAAAATGGATTGTATCGAAAATGAATGGTATCAAAAATTATGTGGATCGAAAAAAATGAGGTATCAAAAATGGGTGTATCGAGAAAAGGTGGTATCGAGAATGTATGGGTCAAAAAAATGAACTGGGTCGAAAAATTGAACTGGGTCAAAAAATTTCGAAGGGTGTCGAAAACTTAAATCGGTCCGATCGAGATGTGAATGGAGAACAGTCGGTCGAGATTTGGAATGTAGGGTCCGGTCGAGATGGAGTGAGGTTGGCTATTCGGTCGAGATGGAGTGAGGCTGGTTATCCAGTCGAGTTTTGAAGGAGGGCACAATCGGTCGAGATTTTGGTAAGGGTATGTTAGTCAAGTATTTTGGTATGGAGGGTTTGGTCGAAATTGTAAAGGTTGAGTCGGTCAAAGTTCGATCTCTTTCAAGACTCGGTTGAAGTCGTATGTGAGTGATTTGGGTGAAGTGGGAGTGATTGACTCAATCAAAGTGAGTTCGTGAGGGCTCGGTCGAGATGGGGTGTAGGAGTCGGTCGAGACGGTGTGTAGGAAGAGTCGGTCGAGACGGGAGCCGTTTGGACTTGGTCGAGACTGGAGTCGTTGGGACTCGGTCGAGACTGGAGCCGGTTGGACTCGGTCAAGAATGGACATGATAGGGATCAGACGACATGAAAGACGTGAGGCTCGGTTGAAATGGAAGACATGAGCTCGGTCGTTGTTTGAACAAGAGGGCTTAGTCGAAGTTGCATGGCCAGGACTCGGTCGAAGTTGCAACGCCGGGACTCGGTCGAGAACTTGTTCAATAAGGCTCAAGCCAGATCTTGTGAACAGGGAGAGAGCACTCGGTCGAGAGTGAAGGAAGAGAAGGCTCGGGCGAGATGTGGAGGAGGGGCTCGATTGAGATTGCAGTGAGGAGGCTCGAGCGAGTTCCTGAAGGAGGGGCTCGATCGAGAGCGTGATGGAGAGGCTCAAGCGAAGTTGAAGTTGAAGTGATGGAGAGGCTCAGGTGAAGTTTCAGTTGAAGTGAAGGAGGGGCTCTGTTGAGAGCATGATGGAGAGGCTGAGACGAAGTTGAAGTGAGGGAAGGGTTAGTCGAAATTTTTTTTGCGTTTGTAGGGCCTCTATTATTTTCCTCATGGCGTCAAAGAGAGGACAATTGTGCATTGCATATTCTAGGGTTTAGGAAGGTTTTTTTTGATTTTTTGTTTTTTGGAACCCTCGTTGTCTGCAAGGTGGCGGCTCCTACTCGATTTGCTTACAGAGGTCGTTGTTGCAGATTGCTTGCAGGGCTTTGTCGCTTGTAGGATGCTGTTGTATGCAGATCGTGGATTGTTTTGCAGGTCGTGTTGATAATTCGTTGCAGGTTTGGATGGCTTTGCAGATGTCGTTTGCAGATTGGAGGTCGTGGAAGGAGATGGGTTTGTTGTTTTGCAGATTTGAAGTGTGGTGCATGTGGTTTCGAGATCTGTTTAGTTTCTCATGCCTTCGCAGTTTTCAGAGCTTGTGAGGACGGAATTGCAGGTTACGCTCTGGTTGTTCGAACTAAGATTATAGAGTTTGAAAATGCGTCTCAGTCTAGAGTTTGTGAAGCCTTCTCGGTCCAGAACGATGTGGAACAGGACTCGGTTCAGATCTGTGCACAAGACTCACTTCAAATTGCTTGAAAGCCTCAGCTCGGCTTGGTCCAGAGCTGGTTCCAGAAGGCTCTGTTCAGATTGTGTGAGAAAAAGACTGAATCCAGATTCTAGGACTCGGCCCAGATTTCGCACTAGGCCTTCGGTCGAGATTTCTGACCATGCATTCGGTCGACATTTCTGACCATGCCTTCGGTCGAGATTTCTCAGTAGTTAGTCGGTCGAGATGTGATATCAAGCCATCCGGCTGAGATTGTATCTGCCAGCCATCTGGTCAAGACTGTCTGCAAAGTATCCGATCAAGAATGTATGCAGGTTGTGTGCTGGTGGCGCTATTCTGGAAGGAATAAAGATGGCGTGGGGCTCGAGTTTTGGGCAGGGTTTGGAGAGTTGAGGTCAGGCTGTTCGGATCAAGAGGAGGGAGTGGAGTGTGCAGTCGCGGGAGGGATGAGTGAATGATTGGTGGTGTGTGGATGGAGTGAATCCAACGGGGGCTTAGTTTGCTGTTTGTAGAAGATGAGCGAAGGAGTTGGGTAGGCAGTTATTGTAGGAGTGAAGGAGGGGTGTGGAGTGAAGGAGGTGTGTGTTTTGTTTTGTGCATGAATCAGAATACCAGGTCTTCTGTGAGGGGATGCGCTGATTTGAGTGTTGTTTTACAGGTGTTTATCTGAATATAGCCGCATTATAGTCTGTTCTTCATGTTTTTCATGAGGGGTGACAGAGAATAGAAACCAAATGTTGAAGAACGTGCAGACATGAGGTTGCAAACTTACATTTCTAGCCTGTTGAAGAACAGAGCAGACTGGAGGTTGCAATCTTACATTTCCAGAGTGTGCAAGAACAGGGCAGACTATAGGTTGCAACTTAAGATAACGGTAGATCTAGATAGATAGAACGTTGCAGCAGGTATGGAGTACTGATGTGGATGTGTTCAAGCGACAACTGGCACCAAATGTACACACATTCTTGCTTTAGAATCTGTTTTTGACTAGTTTCTTTGTTGCTTACTTCTTGTGACAACATCTTGTTTACAGATTATTTCTTTATTCTGTCTGTCAGCAAAGGTTGTGGGCACTTCTTGAAATTATCTTTCTTAGCTCATTGCCAAAACCAGGCAGAAAGGGATTGATCATCATTGTAGTAACAATTTTCTACCTGTTAGAGGACAAACCAGATTTGTCTCTCATGAACCGTTTCACATGCAATCAAACCAACATGTAACCAAAATGTTCAACCAATAGATCAACATGCAGTCCAAGTGAACAAACCATGAAATCTACTTCTACTTTGCTGCAAAATGAACTGAATCAAATCCTAAACTAACTACAACCAATCTACACATGCATTAACCTACAACTAGAAACAAGAACTAAATGGACAGTCAAGGAGCTCAAGGATGCATCAAAACTCATTGAAGATCTTTTCATTTCAGCATGGAGTTGATACATTTACGAAAGCTTCCCTTGTACAAAGGGGGAGTCTCTTAGATAAGTAAGAGAGCTTCTTAGGTGGCATCCTAGTGGCATTTCCACATTACACAAATTATAAGTGGAATTATGATTTCCACTAGATGTCACCATCAAAAGGTGGCTCACTCTATTTTTCTAAGAGGGGCCTACTTGCATTTATTATCTTGCCTAGAAATATTAGTTCCTACATGGCCATTCACCATGAGGCTTACATAGTTTCTACTTGACAATATTAACTAGTATTCCTCGGCTCTCATACTCGGCTCTCAGTCTTTGTTCATCTCGTCTTCTCAGAGACCTCCTCGGTCTAAGGGTAGAGGTGCTCATGGGTAGCTCTGGCCGAGTATCTTGGGAATTCGTCAGAATCAGCCAACAAGAGAATTTCATTAGAGTTCTCATCAATAATAGTATATCGGCTAGCAGTAAACAAAGTTTTATAGTCTTAATCAGTGATCTTGCTAATAGATAATAAATTCTTTGTTAATTTGGGTATGTAAAGTACGCCATTTAACTATCTAGTAATGCCAGGAAACTGGAGTCGAATGGAGCCTTGGCCTTCAACCTTGTGTGAATTTGAGTCGTCGAAAAAAATGTACTTGGAGTACGTTGTTGTGAGTGTAGAGAATAGGTTCTTACATGGTGTCATGTGCTGTGAAGCACCTGAATCAAGATACCATTGATAGGCATCTCTACTTGGTTGGTCTTGTACCATCAACTCCTTGTCTTCTTGTGGATTTCTGACAGTGTTAGAATCTCCCTCTTGGTGTTGCTGCATCTTCTTTATCACTTTGTTGTGCTTGAGAATGCGACAATCCTTAATGTCATGGTTTGATCTTTTGCAATATCTGCAAAAGAGTTTGGTCTTGGACGATTGTTGTTGATTGTGTTGTCGCTGTGATTGTTGGGTTGAGACTGGCTGCTCTGCCTTCGTCTTCTTGTCCTTGAAATTCTTCTTCTTGGATTGATACTTATTAGAGTACAATGCCATTGACTTGGTACTCGTTGTTGATAAGCTTTTTCTCCTAACTTCTTCTTGCAATAGACTTGCTGTCAGCTTTTGAAGAGACAGTGTAGGAGTACTGCTCAAAAGCAATACTAGGTCGTCATAGAAGGACGGAAGACTGGCGAGAAGAGACATTGTTGAGTCTTCTTTTGAAATAGGGGAACCTATGGTAGCAAGTTGATTCAGCAACTGTTTGAATTTGTTCAGGTGATCGCTGACTGAGGTGCCTTCGCTAATCTTGAGTGTAAGGACTTTCTTCCTTAGAAAGAGACGAGTCGATACATCTAAAGTCTCATAGATACTTGTTAGGATATCTCACGCTTCTTTGGAGGTGGTGCTATTAGATACATGGGCAATCTGAGTGTCCTTTAGATTCAGGGATACAACGGCTAGTGCTTTGCCATCCTTTGTTTCCCATGTTGGAAGCAGTTCAGGTTCTACCAATTTGGCTATTGATCCGTTCACGTATCCCCAAAGCTCTCACCTTGAACTTCCACATGTGGAAGTCATCTCCGTTGAACTTGTTGATCAAGCGGATCTCTGAGGTTAAAATCTTCCATAGTAATCGAATAGCAGAGATAGAATGCAAACATAAATGAACTAGCTCTAAAAAACACGAACGTATTAAGTTCTAGTATGAATCCTGGACTCTAGTAATCCAATAAACTAGGGCTCTGATACCACTTTGTTTGGTGTGAAGCTTTTGAATGAAGTCCAAACCAACAAGAGAAAGACAATGAATACTATGAAGAACAGTGATGAATGTGATTAACATGATCATTGATTACTTGGAGAACAGAGAATATGAGCTGTTCTTGTTGAAAGGATTATCAGTGTAGGAGTCTTAGACTGCCGCGAAAGAGAGATTGTAGAAACGATTAGGCGTCTTGGACAACCATGCAATCTTCTATTTCTAATAACCCAATACTCTGATAATGGTGTTTGTGTAAGAGGAGTGAGAGATAGTTTCATTCAACAAGAACAATAGCGAATTTGTATATTGATCTCATAAGAAGAACAATTAGATCAGAATGCAATTGCGCTAATAAACGCATGATCCTATGTACAAATTCAAAACAATTGCTAAAGTTCTGAATATCTCTGTCTCTCTCTATGTGATCACTAACTCTGAGGAGTCAGCTATTGAAGACCCGTTTTGGTCGTTTTATATCTGTCATGTACTACTGCATCTATAACTATATTGATCACTCTCTTCATCATACATATCTTCAAGTCGTTCAGATGTTTATATAGCTATCAGAAGATCTTAAGTTATTCTAATTACAGATTAAAAGATCATTAACAGCCCTTGGCATGATCCGTAGATCGGTTATTGGTCCATCGTGAAGACATGAAGATGTACAACAAAAGGATATCCTGTCATCGTTTTATTTCTGATGGAGTATCTTCATGCATCATCATACTTCTCCAGTCACTGATTTATTTATAGCAGCTGGTAGATCTTGTGTTATTTTAATTTTACAATCACAAGATCATTTAACTGACTAATTAGGATAGTCGTTATTGGAGCGTGAGGACGTAGATAGTCTATACTTAAAATCCTGTGTAAATCTGCAGTGTCGCATTTTTCGCATTTTTTGGGAGAATTGTCGCATATCTGAAAGTGCGTGAAATGGACTAAAACCTTCAGTGAACACTTTGTCGTCTTTTTCGCAAAACCTTTAGTGCTCAGAAAAGTCCAAAAGTGAAGTGGAAGTCTTTGTTGGGTTTTTTGCCTATTAGAAATTGCAAGAAAAAATGCAGACTATTGCGACAAACAGTTCAAATATGCAGACTATTGAAAAACGGTTCATTTTCTGTAGGGTTCATTTGAGAGAGTAAAATTGAGAGAAGGAAAGAGGGTCGTTATGATGAGTAGGAGTAAGATTAAACTCCAACAAGGTAGATAACAAGTGGCCTCAAGTATTCACCACCCAAACATAGCTAGCTAGCATATGCAATCCTGCAACTTGGCTAATCTAGCACCTCCTTGCTAACCAATAACTAATCACAAGTATACCACCACAAACCATAGCATACTCAAAATCCAAACCCTACTTATGTCTCATACCATAAGCAAGATCTAAACCCTAAGCATACTACACACAAGAAAACACTCTATACACTAGTAGCCACACTAGAGCATAAGTATAGCAAACAAAAGAGATCCCTCCACCTCGCCCTCCTCCCCTCATATATGTTAAAATTGAAAAACAATCCATATTGATTTCTTGGCTTGCTACAAATGTTGTATCATGCAAGTATGTAGCTCATTAATGCAAAATGCCAAGTTTGGCCTACATAGAACTCGAGCTACATGGTTATGTATTGTCTAGTTTGATAAATGCAACTTGCATATAGTTTGTAGACATAGAATTAGCATGATTATGCTTGTAAAAACTCGTGGCAACTCACATGCATTAATTGTAAGTGATCCATAGTGACATGCAAGGCATGCACAAAGTTTATTGGACACATGCATGATGATTTGGACCTTTCTAGTTAGAACTAGTACACTTGTAAAAAGTTGGTAAAATTTCATGCATGACAAGTGACAAATGTCACATAGACTCTAGATATCACTTTAGATGTCAATTTAGAATAGATAGATATGGTTCTACCTCGAGCTACCTGAATCTCCATAAATATGTGTAGCTCTCCACACAATTGATAATGAAGAACCCAAGTTTTGTAGCTATCTCCTGTCATTTTGGATCTAAACAAATATTGCTTGTTATCTCTCTAGCTCTCTCTCTCTCTCTCACTCGTGTTGAGGCTAATGCTCATACATTGAAATCTTGTATTTTTTCATTCTTTGATCATTGCTATGCTATAAAAGATTCGCATTGCAAAGAACTCCAAGCTAAAGAAAATAAACACGAACACAAATATGTTATGAAATTGGAAATAACCTCTTCAAGAAGTGAAATTAAAAGCACACAAGCTTTAAACAAAGATTTACCAATCATTCCAGTGGATGACACAATTGAGAAAAAGACCGCAATGTTCTATGAGAAAGACACTATTCCCAAATGTGAGTTTGGGAAACAAATTTCATTTTACATTATGAGTCAAATTTCATGCCAACTTTTCTTGAGAATGATTGCATGTACATGAAAGATAAAGCAACTTGGTTATCAAATGTCATTGTCAAAGCTAGCTACATGTATTGGTGCATGCAAATGCCACCTTCATACAAAGCTTCAGTGGAGAGGAGTGATAGGAGTGTTCCAACTTGAAATACATAAAAGCAGAGTTGAAAAAAAAAATGTATTTTCTTCCTTTCGTGCAATGCAAAGTAACACAAGGGCACAATACATTGTATATGTGCATATAGAAGTTGTTTTTCTTTAGTTTGTATCTCAAACCTCCACATGGTCATTCATAGATGGCCTTGATTCAGTAAAATGACTAATTCTTTTGTGTGCAGTTCCGTTTGGAGCTTGGGGGTTTTGGGTTTCCAAATTGATGATGAGGCAAGGTGCTTCTTGTACACTCTTACATGCAATTCAAAGACATCAACACATACAAGCATTAGAAGGTAGAACTTGGTGTGTGCATTGCATTGGTATTAAATTGATTTTAAAAGCCACATTTTCCACTTATAGAATACAAATTTTGGACATGTGTGCAACAAGCTTATAGGAAATATTGCTTCTTTGTTGTGTTAGATCCAACCAAAGTCAATGTCTTGAAATTCTAGATGGACATGTAAAGCTAGCATCTCTTCCATTTTTTTAATGAGAAAAAATGAGATAGATGTTTATGGATGCTCACATAGGCCTAAATTTGTATGCAGTCCCCACACAAAAAATAGATGCCTATAGTTGTAGATAATTAACGAAAAGCAATTTTTTGAGTGGTTTTCCAAAAAGAAAGAACCACCTTCTGTAGACTTGGTACGATTCTAATGCCTTTGCACAACTTGCAATATGTGCAACTTTGACACTATAAATTTATCTAATATCTTGATGTCTCGTTTCTAATAAGTCCAATGTCACAGCTGTAATCTGACATGACTTACAAGTTCTAGGAGGAAATGCTCCAAAAAAATTTGGAAAATGTGGGATCGATTCCCTAACATATATGATTTGTCTTCTATAATATGGGTGTGCCTTCCCATAACCATGTCACATTAAACTGCCACATATACTTTACAAAGTTTACCATGAAATGTTGCAAACTTTACTAGACAATAACACTTTTATCCTTGCAAGAGGGCAACACTTAGTAATCAAAACATAAACCACATTTGATAGTATGCTATTTTTTAACTTCAAACTAACTCAAATTGTAAATAACAAGCAAACTTAGAAAGGTGTTGAGTTTTACCTCATTGGCAACATAGTGGTTGAAAACTAAACCATCAGGTTCCTATTTTTGATCAAATCTCTACACAAGGATGTTAGTTCCGCTAGGTGATGGATGATGCTGGTTTTTATCTCCATACTAGAACATGGGTAAGACAGAGTTGCCAAGTGGTCGACATTGTTGGTAGGTGACATGGTGATCACAGTGTAATCTTGCAACGAGGAAGGGAGTGCACTGAGAAAGTGGAGTCTCACATCATTATGTCTACATAACTAACTTCTTGTTTTTTATGTGAGATTTTTTTTTTTTTTTTTTGGGGGGGGGACGGGGGGTTAGTCCTTATGCTTGGAAATGGGGGTGCTCTGTTGTGTAGGCCAAGTGATCTCTTGTAAGCTTTTGTCCTCTATTCTTATTGAGGTCATAAATTCTTTGATCTTTTTTTGCAAGCTACTCAATTGTGGATTGTTGTTCTCTAGTCCGTTTAACATTGTTTCCTTTGGTGATCTCTTCTTTATCTTGTGGTGACTTATGTTTAGCATCATTGTTGTCTCATATTATGAATAGACACCCAACGGGGTTGGCTCAACTGGTTAGCTTGGCATCCAAAGTTTCTTTGGTCCCAGGTTTGAGCCTCCCCTTGGAAACCAAGAAGCATATTATGAATAGACAAGGTATTGATAGCTCTCCTTCGAGTATTCTTGGACATAATAGGGCCCACTACTAATCCAAGAGATGGATTTTTCAACTGTAGTTTTGGCATCATCGAAAGAGCCATCAAAATAGAGTTTAATGGGTGACAATTGATGCTGAAGTGAGGTATGTTTTGTTTGAAATGAAGCAACTAACCTTGAAAAGGGAGCTGCAACAAAGAGGCCTCAAAGAACATCTTGAAGGAGAATGATGGAACATAACTAAAGGTAGTAGGGAAAAAATTGTTGGGGTAGTAGGTAGGGATTGTGTTGGGTGAGAGTGGGAGAGTGAATTGGGTGAAAATAAGATAGACCAAGCATTTGTAGATGTGGGGTAGCAGATAAAAGATCCAAAAACACACCTTTATCTACCTACTTTCTATACAAACAAGGACATCAGAGAGGCGGAAAGGCGGTAAAGGAAAATTAAGGATTTTTTTAGCTTGGCCTATCTTCTAGAAGGTCATCCGCTGAAAGGTATGAAGGTGTAACTTGATGGGACCCATAACTACAAGGAGCCAAAAAAGCTTGCCATCTTCTATTGTGCCCTTACCAAGGAAGATGAGAATATTTCGTCCTCATTGCTTTCCCTTTGTCTAGGAGAAATTGGAAAGCCTTTGTTTTTTTTCATCTCTTCATAGTTAAAATTAAAGGAGTAAACAATTTGTTCGTGTGATCATCGTAGTCTTATGCCAATTCTAGCACCTCTTTATGTCGCTTCCACCACCCCTAATCTCCAAAAGCAAGTTCCATACAATTTATATTCATTGACCGTTTGTTGACACATCATGATTTTCTTATCATAAGCTTGAATTAATACCTCATACACACATATATCAAGGTGTCTATTGAGGGATTTGTTTCTAGTATTGGTAATTACTGACGTATAAATTTTCAAAATAGTAGTTGAAATGCACTTCTACCAGTCAAGTGGTAAGCCCAAGTTATTTTTTGATATTTAGAGAAAAGTAAGTGCTTACATATTAATGTCTATGGTATAATATCCATAATAAATGTCTAGATATCAAAGTGAAGAACCCGAAACCCAATTTATAAGGTCAATCAATAAATAGATCCTAAAAATGTTGGGCCCTAATATTGCAACATGCCATTGTAACTTTCAATCGTACACATATTACTACACGCCAAACTTGAAAAGTAAGCATTGCTCGTATTCCACAAAGGGGAGGCCAAGACATGCCTTGATCTTGGCATAGCAAGCCCAGTAAATTGTGATCACTCCAAAATATTTGGTTGAAAAAGTCCAACGACGACTCACACGTTTGCTTGGTTGATTTTAGTTTGTTTTTTTCTTAAATGAATGTGTAAAGGTCTTCATTCCCTTCCATAACAAACTATGCTTTTGCCAAGCTGGAAAACACTTGGCCTCGATGCTCAAAGTTGCTAAATTCATCAAAGCTTGCACAGGCTGGAGTAAGTAAAATAGTGTCCCCTGCAATCATAAACATTAAATATTGAAGAGGCCTTATAATTCATGTTACAATTGAATGAACAAACACAACTTTGTTAAAGGAACGAAAGAAAAAGTGAGTTTTTTATAGCTACATTAATATGTCAATGGTCTAAATGAAGACGAAATTGAAAGACTAGAAGAAAAAAAACATCGTGTATTCAACGATGATGAGAAAACTCATCCAATGATGAGAAAGATCATGTATACATGTCACTACAGAATTAATATGTTTCAAATCGTACACAAAATGATCTGAAAAGTAGCAACTCAACTTCTACAACCGATTTCCAAAAACCGTTGGTGTCTTTGTACCATCATAAATCTCAATATAATCTTTACTCAAAAAATTGGATAGACCCTATATTGTAAATGTTGAAGAAGCTATGCAAAATGAATGTGAATAGCTAGTGAATGCAAAAGTTCTTGTAAGGGAGACTCTATATGAAACATAGGAAACACAAATGTTGGAATTGAAT
The DNA here is from genome assembly GCA_029204225.1 of Diphasiastrum complanatum. Classification (NCBI taxonomy): domain Eukaryota; kingdom Viridiplantae; phylum Streptophyta; class Lycopodiopsida; order Lycopodiales; family Lycopodiaceae; genus Diphasiastrum; species Diphasiastrum complanatum. The sequence continues at coordinate 1,895,450 of CM055094.1, read as the reverse complement.
TACTACTCCAATCTTACAAATGGTACCAATCAAAATCTAATATTTTGCACATAAATATATGATCTGTGTTCCTCCCACAATCATCAGTTAGGCATTCTTGGATATCTCCAAAAACACTTGTGCATGTGACCTACAACATATGTGTTCTTACATTCATACTTAAATTACTCTACAACATCTTTACGATCTTGCGCACACTCTATATGGTCTTGTTTTTTTAGTGGGAGTACCACACCAAGGATTGGGAGCATCACATTCATCATGAAACACCATAGTCTTAGTAGCCTCATCACCACTTTCATCAAACTCTTCAATAGCATATGTCTCACATTCTGACAAATGATTCTAGTTTGTAGTAGCAACATCTAACAAAATTCGACCTTGTACTACATTCTTGTAGAAAGCTCACAAAACTACTAAAAGAATTTTTTCTTGGTTGCACTAACTTCCTTTACATGTGTTGGTTTTATTGTCATGTGTCTCATATCATCTTTGTGCCTATTGTCTGCTCACATGTGTTAGACTATTCTTGCCCAACCTTTGACCATGATGAGCTTTGGATAGAAGAAGAGTATAAGAGAAATATTGACAACTCAGTCGACGAGCATACCATGATTGCACCCAATGGGGAGACTTTGGTAGGAAAAAGAAATGACTCAATTGAGAATCTGATGAGAAAGGTGTTGAAGAAATCTCAAACAAGAATGACAATCGCGTAGCTCGAATATACGAGATCCTATCCCCAAACCTATTAAGGAAAAACAACTGGGAGGGGATATAGCATGAGCTTGATTCGGTCATTCCCTATCTTATTCTTATGTAGCTATGGTTGAAAGGAGACTTGCAGTAGAGCTCTCATAGTTTTTGACTAATCTATGTAATCCTTTCTGAGCTTAATAAAAAAAAACTGGCTTTTGTTGAGTAAATCTTGTGTTTTACTTAAAAATGAGTTTGTGTGCAACAAAACCTCTTCCTGGAGCTGCCCACAGAGAAAGGCATTCCATTTGATGGACATCCCAATCAAAGTATGAGGCTAAGGTCAATACGGTCACCATAGATGTCATCTTGGCCAATTGCAATAGGTGCAAAGGCCTCATCATAGTTTAGCCCATCTTGTTGGGGGTAACCTTTTGCCACCAACCTCACCTTGTAGTTGTCCATAGTTCCATTATCATGAAACTTGGTCTTAAGGACCCACTTGCAACCTACTGGCTCCCTCCCTTTTGACAATGCAGCGAGCTCTCATGTGCCATTCTTTACAATGGAGTCATGCTCCTCTTGCATGGCAGGAAGAATTGTGGCTCGTTTGCTTCCAGAATTGTGGACATATGGACAAAGTTAGTCTCTTGTCTCTCATGAGACCTAAGAGATCTTTCGTGCTCTCCTTCCTCCAAATCATGTCCCTCTTTGATTGTTTTCCAATACCACCTAGGTAGCTTCTTCCTAGTGATCGTTAGACAACACTTAAGCCCAAAAAGGGCCTCTTCAAAAGATGTTTATTTCTTTTCACAAAAATTTCTTACACATGGCCCAATCAAAACACTCAAATTTGAAATCTACGTAGCGTAGCTCCGTCAATAATTCTAAAAAAACATGTAATTTTGTGTCATAAGCAACAATGTAACTTTTTAACCATAACTCCCATTGAGACAATTATGGTGTCGTTAGAAACCCGTGATGAGAGCTTTCAACAATACTCTAACATGACCTAGTTTTGAGCTATGGTTAAAAAAGATAGTCAGTCAGAGTTACAGGTAGTCAAAGTTTTCGATCAACTCTGATAGCACTTCCAGGTGCGATTGACCACCGCATAAGCGATATCAAAGTTGACCAAAACCTTTGACTGCATGTATCTTTTTAACCATGGCTTAGAACTAGATCATGTAGAGTGTCATTGAAAAGTTCTTGTGGGCTTTCTAATGGCACCATAATCGTCTCAATTGGAGCTACGACTTATACTCACACTGATTTTTAGCAATCACTGACTATATTATACATAGAATGTTTAACGAATATGGTGCAGGCAAGACAAAGATTTTGTTTTTGTATTTAACATTGGCAGAATTTGCCATCCTACACGGCATTCCTTGTAGGGACCCTTTCAAGCTCGATTTTTTTTTCTAATGAGGCGATGTGTCATGTTATCACACTTCCTCTTGAAGCTCACATGACTCTTGAAATCAAGGGTAGGAATTCACGAGTTCCATCTTTCTCTCGCTCTTGTACTTTGGATGAATGGTCTTCGTCAAAGATGGCATCTTCACTTAGGATCTTATTCTTGTTCTCAAGATCATATAACACATAGGCCTTCTCACCTTTGCTATACCCAAGAAGACACACTTCATGGATTTCGCATAAAAAAATTTCACAAGTCCTTACGTATGTGTGTGTATGTTGTGCACCCAAGTACTTGAAAGCAGCCCACTTTGGGCTTACGCTTCTTCAAGCGAACTCCTTCAACCGCTTTGATTGGGCTTCTAATCAATGGGAAAACAGCAATCACCATTGCTTTTGCCCAAAAGGTAATCTACAATCCTTTTGCCTTGAGCATGTTCCTTGCACAACTAACTACAAACCTTTTTTTTTCAATTACCCATGCCATTTTGCTATGGTGTATGTGGAGCGGCAAACCGACTCTTTATCCCACATTCATTGCAAAGATCTTTGAAAACATCAAAAATTTGTTCAACACCTGCATCTGACTTGAGAGTCTTTAGCTTCTTTCTTGTGTGATTCCCCACCAAAGCTTTCCACCATTTGAAGTATTTAAATGCTTAAAATTTGTCTCAAAAAATAAACCCACACCTTTTGTGAGAAATCGTCTACATAGGTTATGAAATAGTATGCACCCCTTGTTGATCTAGTCTACATAGGACCACAGGAATCTGAATGCACAACTCAAGAATGCCCTTGGCCCTGGTAGCATTTTCTTTTGGAAATATGTGTCGAGCCTCACATGCATATGAAAAAGACTTAATGCTAGGAGGACCTATAACCATATTGTGCTCCTTCAATACTTGCAAACTTTGATTGCTCAAGTGAACATACCTCTCATGCCAAAGCTTGTCCAGATTCTGACAAAGCCTCTTGACTAGGAATGGTTGTGTAAAGTTTGTAAAGAACCTCCTCCTTGCATTCCTTTGGCTACCATCTTGAAACTTTGATCATTGTCTTTCACCAAGCAGGTAGATTTGTCAAACTCCACAAGCACTTTTTGTTGGTAATGCCACCAACAGGTGGCAAGTTCTTTGTCTTACCTTTGCCTTTCTTCTAAAAGTTTTGCTTCTTCTTAGAAGCAAATGCATGCTCTGAAATATAGCTTCTTCTCTGGAAAGCTTCTTCCTTCTCATCTGCTCCTGAAATAGAAGACCACATGATTCCTCAAAGGTTGGGAGCTTCTCCCTATCTCAAAGGGACACCACATAATCTTGATAGCTATATGATAAGCCATCTAGGCTATTAAAACAATACTCATGTCACTTATTGTCTCTCCAATTGAAGCAAGTTAGTCCATGAGGTCCTTGACCTTAGTAATTTGATCATTGATGGTAGCACCTGTTTCCATCTTGAGAGTATCTAACCTATTCTACAAATAAATAAGCCTCTACTCTCTCATACATGGACTTGAGAACATTGTAGATATGAGAAATAATATTGACTTTGACAAAGAGATTGATAACCTTATGCACCTTTTGTATTCTGCTTATGTAGTCCTTCAATTCAAGTAAAGATGTAGATACAAGCTCTCTACCTGAACCATCTCCCAACAACTCTTATCCATCAACATGTTGGCCATCTTGAACTTCCACAACCTGTAGTTAGTGCCATCATGTCTGCCTGACTCACTCATCAGACTCTCACCAAGACTAGCCATGCTCAAATAGAAGCTTAACTTGAAAGGACTCAAAAAATTAACAACTTTCAGCAACTAAAGTTTCACCCCAAACTAGGTTATGTACTATGTAGCTACTTCAAGGCAACCCTTCAGATCCTACTTTTGACTCTGCCACTTCGTATGGCCTTGATAGCACAAGCACTAGATCCACCTAGATTAGAAAACACAAGCCCCTATAGAAAGTGTGCCCTCTTTATGTGTAAGCTCCTCCAAACAGCTTTTCCAAAACCTAGCCAGAATTAGAAAGTTTTTGGATCATAAAACTCACCCGTACCTACAACTATCCAGTGGTGCAAGAATCAACTTGATAAGAGTCCTACAAGTCAAAAGCGTCCTCCTACAAGATTGAGGTGCTCGTGGAAGATGTGAATCTTCTCAATAATCTAAGCACTAATGTTTCTCTCACTTTCAAACTCACAAGCAACACAACTTGCCCTGATACCATGATGAACTGCAAGACCTAACTGTGGAGTATCTTAACTACAATAATAGATTAACCATGAAAGCTTGAGAAACTTAACTATGGAAAACGTCAAACACAAGAGAAATTGCTTAAGCACCTTACAACACCAAGACTTAGAAGAGAGAATATATTGCTATAGAGAGAGAGAGAGAGAGAGAGAGAGAGAGAGGAGGGAATGGATCCTCCTAGTCCTCGCACCTCATGTACATGCACAAAAAGTACATGTGGCAACCATATGATTGAGCAACTTGGCCTAGTGGGTCACTTGCACTAACTTTGTTAAGTTACAAATAGGGGGGGGCATGTATTTACAAATAACACGCCCCATGATTATGGTACAACTTACAATAACGTTGGTGCTTAGCCAAAGGTTAAATAGGCATTACCCTTGAACACTTTTAGGCACCCTTCTTAGTATTTGCACCAACTTGGAAGGTCTCACACCGCATAAGGATATCTCTCACAGACCGTACCTAACTCACCCAAGAATGGGGGAATGACATTCTCACATGCTCCCTAGCACAAAAACATTGGGGGGGGACATTCTCCAATTGTAGTCTTGGGACCATTTTTTTCTCCCTTTTAGCCAAACTGTTTTTTTAATATTGGCCCAATTTTTAACCTCCTAGCTTACATACTATCTACAAATTCAGTGCCTGAACTTTATTTTATTTTATATAAATGGCGTCACATAAACCCTACTTGTTTGGGTAGAATGATCACAGAGTCTCAAAACTCTACCACTAGCTTGGATACCATGTTAGCAACAAATAGACCAACAACATGCTCTTACATGTTGGAGTTCTAGGGCAATTTTTTTGCAAAAAAATATGAGAAAACTATGAAATTGTGAATTTTTCACATTTCACACAGATTACTTGTTCATATTGGAGTCTAGGTCCTAATACAAACTAGTCACTACATTGGCAACAAATGACTCCCAAACAGTGAGTGCACTTAGTAACTTCCCAAGAAAAAGTGGCCTCTATAAGAAAACTACCAGAATTGTTTGCTTACATTATTAGAAACTTAGAAAATAGTGAAAGTTTTTGTATTTCATACTAGTTAGAAAAGAAGGACAAGTCACTATTGGCAAATACTTACTCATGAGCAAGGAGTGCACACAAAATTGACTACAAGTCCAAACACCATACGTGTCCACTATAGCTTAATCTAGTCAAGACTCAAGACTAGATACATATTGCAAAATACATGTCCTAGGGCCATGATAAAAAGTCAAAAGTCTAGATTTATCGGCTACAACTTCGTGTAATCAGGGCTTAAGACTAAAGAAAGAATATTCTTACGAATTTTTTCCTTGTAAATCTACTACTATATTCATATCGGGCCCTTCCAATTCTTTGACAAACCATAGTTCCGCTCCATTCCACACAAAGTCTTAGTTTGACCATGCCAGCAAGTTTGACCATCACCTTTGACTTTGACCATCACTCTAATTGGCACCTCAAGGCTAGTATTTAGTCTACCACGCAAATACAGATTATCTTGACTTTTGACCATAACACAAAAAAGAAATCACGATTATGCTCCAACAATGAAGCTCCAAAAAGTAATCAAAACTTGAGAAATGTACAAAAGTCTAAGAGATGATTTTATATATTTGTACTTCTAGATAACCAATCAACAAACTCCAAGGTGATTATAAATACCTTACTACAGGAAGACTATAAATGCAATTAGACCCAAAAGAAAAAAAACAATCAAGTGTCAAATTTCAGAATTTTGAGCACCTTGATTACTAGTACATGAATTGAAATTAGTACAAGATCTTCCCCGACAAGTTGCTTCTAGGAATCCCAAAATGCTATGAGAATTTTAAAAGGGTTGTTTCTACATGCAATCTGGAGTGGAAAAGATCAATATTTTAGACTCTTTTGATCCAAAAGCTACAAACTAGATATAATAAAATGTAACACATGTTCTAAGTAATGATGTGATGTTTGAAGCAAATAGCAACCTCTTTCTCCCTATACAGAAAGTGCTCTTGGTATCAAGCTTACAAACCCGTTCCGAGCCTTTTGGGGGGGAACGTACAGTACGTTTCGGTACGTTCCGGAACGTACTGGGTCGGAAAGTTTTTTTTTTTTAATTAAGAAAACAGGTATTAAAGCACCTGATGCGCGATCTTCCTTCTTTTTGATAATAGGCCAAATAAGCAAAAATGAAAACGATAGACTTTGCCATGGGGAATGCCAAAAAACGTAAAACCAATGAGGCAATCTGGATCGTTTGCAATCTGGTTTTGAGCTTCTGTCAAACTTAGAATTAGTATCGTGCATCATGTGACTGAAGCAGCTGCCCTGGTAAGCGCTTGTCTTCACTGCTAAAGTACATTCTAGATTCCTGATCATGAAATATTTCACTCAGTCCTTCCGGATCTATAATTTGAACAGGTCTCGAGCTTCAGCAGCATGTTCTTCTGCAAGAAGTGCTGCCCTGGTTGCTGCAGCCCTCTCAGAAACTAGCGTTAGTGCATCAGGTCTAGCCCTGCCTGACCACTTTGGCAAATCTAGCCCTGACCGCTGGAACCTGTAATCTGCTAAAACCTGGATCGGAACGGGGGCTTCGTTGATATTTACGAATTTTTTTAAATTTATTTTTGGCCACGTACCAGAACGGACCGCGTTCCGGAACGGGCAACTAAGGTATCAAGTATAACCAGCATAGCACCACTCACCAACACAACCACCTTAAAGTTAGGTCTTTTGGTTGAGGACAATAATGTGCTCCATGATCTCGACTCTGGCAACAAACCATAGGCCTTTTGAATGTGATGGAGAAGTTTCTCGAAGGTTGATTGGCTAAATGCTGAACAGAACCTATGGATGGAACCAGAGGTGATTGCAAAGGACGAGGTAGTCGTATATAAGGAGATCGTTTAGAAGGGAAAAGGCTAAGCAACAAAAATACTCAAGGGTTGAGGAAACATGTCTCACTATAAAAATTTGGTCCAAGCAAGGGAAATGTTGGGTGAAAATTTTGTGGCTGAAAGCTAATGGGCTTCTCAGGAGCCTAGACGCAATAGCAATTTATGACCAAAATGCACAAAGTACTTTAAGATCAAAAGGAATGGAAGTTTACTCAAAATGAATGAGGATCGAATGAAGAACCAAGGATGTTGAATCTAAGCATAAACTCATCTACATTTGGTTACTAAAGGTTGTAGTCGAGGATCTAAAACTATGAGCACACTTCTAGATCATGCATCAAAATCTCCTAGCGATCAGTTATGATCCAGCTTCCTAGAATGGGCTAACCCACTCAGTGGATCATCAACAGCTCCAATGTTAGCCAAAAAGTTGACCAATAGATGCTTGATATCCAACACTGGTAAGGACTGGACAAGACGAGATAGAAAGGCTCTATAAAGAGGTTACAAGAACCTTAAAACAATAACCATGCGGAACGAACAAAGCCTTACGTAGGAAGATTACTGTCATAGAATTGAAGAGAAGGATGAACCTCTTGAGCATTACTTTTTGCTCTATAATAAGGTTTCAAGAAACCTTAAAACAATAACCATGCGAGAGGAACAAAGCCTTATGTAGGAAAATTTCTGTCATAGAATTGAAAGAGAAGGATAAACCTCGTTGAGCAGTACTTTTTGCTACATCAATTGCATTGGCCATGCTTTCCACTGAAATGCAGGGTATTTTTAAGCCTGCAGCATGGAGCTCCTCCACAATTTTTTCCCTCGAAGCACCAAACTGCAACAAATTTTTGCAGTTAGAAACCATATAATCACACAAAGCTTTTACTAAATCAACTGAAACTCACGGCCAAATTACTTTGCAAAAAATCCATTGCTCAAAATTTATTCATATAAAATGAAGTAAAAAGTCTCTCATCATGTGAAATCAAACGAACTCAGATTACCTCCTGCCTTCTATAAAAAGCCTAGATTGGAAAAACACTGTTTTCTCTAACTTTTAGAGCTTCATGCAACATGGATGTGGAGGACTTACACATGAAGTACCAGGGTAATTCAAGTGCATTGCTAGAATTATTAAGGGAAGCCGTAAAAAACTCATAGAAAGGTTACTTACGACAATAACAGCTATATGGGACCCCAGGACTTCCACCAATTGACCAAAGCCAAGGTTTTCTTCACTGCCTACCTGTTCGTTAGGTATACACAGCCATTGCAACATCAAAAGGCACAGAACCAGCATAAAAAGCCATTTTTCATCACAGAAAGTTGATTAGAAAATTACATCAAAGTATCACTCAATTTCATGAGGCCCAGTAAGCCCACGTTATCAATTCTTGAACCATCCCTGTACCAAGTATTACTATTTGTGTTCATGCATGTTTCTCCTACTTTCTTCACAGCATTGGAACATATCAAGCTTCTGATGCCAAACAACATCACAAAGTGCTTCAATCACAATAAAGGATGTGCTTTCCTAAAAAAGGACATCATAGTGGCAACCATAAGCTCACACTCCTGTGCAATGCACCACACTTTGTATAGCAAAACGTCTAACACAAGAACACAATACAGTTAAGAATGTTAATGCACAAGCAGTTGGACAAAACTCCTAAGATGTCTGCTGTATCAGGGCTCAAGTATAAAACCTTTGATCCAGTTCCTTTCTAATTTGGATCCTTTGAGCTCATTCGTAATGGGCATACTCTTGTTTTGATCATGGTGTCAGTGCAGATTTTCCTCTTCTCTTGTTAGCTTGCTTCCATGGTCTTCCTCTTGATACTTGGATTGTTTAGATTTCCAAGGATATATATATTAGTAGGTGTGAAGATAAGGTGGAGAGGATGCCAATGCCACAGGACCAAGAGCAACAAATTGTGTGTGAAGAATTTTCACTCTCATACAGCTTCTCTATCTAATAAAGTGGTTATTATTGTTTGGAAAAAATAAGTGTGAAATAAGCTTATGAATGGGAAGAGCAAGATATTCTAGATACTTAATTTCACCTCTTGTCATGATGTGTCCAGAAAAAATGGAACAAACCTTTGCAAGGCCCCCTAGCAATACTACACTCTTGCAACCAGCAAATCCTTTCAGTCCAGTATATGTGGCTGCCACATTTGTTGCTTTGCTGTCGTTGATCCATCGCACACCTCTTTTGTCTTCACAAACTGTTAAAAAAGCACAAATAAGCTACTGTGGAGTACTCTTCAAGCAGTCTAGAAGTTTCAATATAGAACAAAAGCTTATTTTCTAGCATAAGATGAAAGTAGCTATGAACCTAGAAGAGCTAGTCTCTTGCAAAGAAAGCACGACCCCACCAATTAGTTATAATAAAGAAGACAGTAGAACAGGCATTCCTAGCATTGATAAGGACCAGATACTGAGACTTTCCAATTCACAGAAAACTGTAATGAAGAAAAAAGCCAACGAAAGAAAAAATCAATTAAATTGAGCAAGATCTTTTAGATAAGCAGTGAATGGCAAATGAGCTCTGAAGCTTGGTCAATGTACCCAGTCTCCATGTGCCCAAAAGTAAGTCACAAGCGCATTCATTGCATGAGCATCCACTGACTGAAGACACTACTGATCGCACGGCCTCTATACCAACACCCAGACACTGTACCAACAGGTTAACAGAAATAGTCGGCCAAAAACACATGGTTGATTACATAACAAAAAATACTGATTTTATAGTGCTCCCCCATTTAAGCTAGGTGGCTGAAAAAACCTATGCTCTCCATCACATTTAAGGTTCCATTTCCCACGTTACTACAATAGAGAGCATAAAGAGACCTACTAAATGACTTTGATGGTTCTATCACAATGGTTTGTGATAAATAGGGAGATAACATGCAATATTTGTCATGGTGTGAAGGCCATCTTCTGAGACATTCAATATTAATTCAGGAAGCACTCACAATTTCAGTAATGCTCGGCTTGTGCAGAAGCTTCGGGTGCACTGATGCTATCTATCACCAATATGTGGTCCAATTGGCCTTGGGATCGGACAGGGAGATATGGGATGTAAAATTCCCCTATCTGGAACTTCAGATGTAGGATTATACTGAGAGACTTTCATTCCATGTCATGCATTTGGATGGTACTAATGTAATTCTAGGATATGAGTGGTTTTACAATAAATCAGCTACTTCAGATACAGATTTCAAAAATGGCCCTTTGGTATCTAAACTTTAAAGATTGTAATGGTAAGAATGTCCTTATTTTTGGAGAGATCAATGTACTCCCAATGCCGCTGGGTTTGGCTGAAGTGACAGAAAAAGATTATGAATTGCTTTATCTTGTTTTAAAATCTACATTTTTATAATTGTAACATCAAAAATTCCCATCAAGAGCAACAATTAATGAATGTGTGTGTGTGTGAGAGAGAGAGAGAGAGAGAGAGAGAGAGAGAGAGAGAGAGAGAGAGAGAAGAAAGAAAGAAAGCTTTATTAATGTCTTTTGATGCCAAAAAGCATATAACACAGAGTAGTACATGTCAAGTGTGTAGTAGTCAGGGAGCATAGCAACTCCACAAAACAGCTAAAGAAAAATACATAGTGTCTATCACTAAGAAAAAAAACAACTACAACAGACAAAAATATATCCAAGAGAGAGCACTGTATGTGATATCAACTAAGACCACTGAAGAAGTTTGAGGTCCCGAAGATGATACTGTATAGAGGATGGACACTGATGTCGTCTGTGACGTCTCTGTGGATGCTGAATCTGTGTAGTATGGGACCTCTGAGGACAAACTCTCCTAGTAATCGGAAGTGCTCGGACCATGGTAATGCCTGAGGTCAAGCACTGTCTCTGATCTCGATGAGCTAGGTCAATGTCGATGTCATCATCTGAGACTGAATCTGGTCGAGGCCGGCGACTAGTGAAAAAGTCCGTAATCTGAGGCTGTGTATCACTATCCACTGAAGCACAGGCTCTCCGTAACAAGGACATCCGTATATCATAAGGGCGACACACCTAGGATCCACATGAGTGATAAGAGAGCGTAAGGTGGGTGCATCTCTGAAAAGACAATGATAACGTCCCTGGATCTCATAATAGGCCGAACATCTGAAAAGAAAATGCTCCTCTGACTCAATCTCTCCCAAGGAACACATCTGACATAATCTGTCCTCACGTGGAGTACCCTAGTAACGACCAGTCTCAATAGCAAGCTGGTGGGAAGATACCCGAAACTGCCCAAGAGTAAACCGTGAGAGTCCATAGTCAAGATAGTGTGCCTGTATAGGAAAACCTGCTCCATTGAGAGCATCATAAATATAACTCCTGAAACAAAGTCTCTCAAGCTGGACAAGGGAAGCACGACCCTTCCCAAGTCGATCTGAGGCAGCCTGCCGCATACTAAAAATCGGACCACTGAATAGCGCCCCCAAATAAGTGTAAGATGAAACAATCTCCAAGGGCTGACCATCAAGGAAAATCTCCTGACGCTGCATGAAGGCTCTGGAAGTATTGAAGACCATCACTTTAGTCTTCGAAATATTCACCCTCAATCCCCAATGGGTGCAAAAGGTGTGTAGACTGTTCCTCTTTAGTCGGTGAGACTAAAGCCACATCGTCAGCATATAACAGTATAGCAATAAGTATGTCACCTAGAGAGAGAGAGAGAGAGAGAGAGAGAGAGTTTTACCAGTGTTTATAAGATACCCTTAGGTATGTAAGATTGCAACATATAGTTCAAATGTGCATAATAGGCTATGGGATGACTTGTTCTTCCACTTGGCGCACAATGCCGAGATTTATTGCATAAGAAGCAAAGATTTTCCTTGATCGCCAACTTCCGCACTTTATCTTTTATCATTGACTTTTTCTTTTTCTTTTACTGATGTGTCATGGCATCCAATTCATCAAAATATTTTTTTCTTTTATTTTTTGATTTCTTGTTTTCATGTTTCGGGGCCGTTTGGCAATGTACCTCCTACATATGCAAGGCAACCACATTAGTATCATAAGCTTTCGCTACTCATATCCGAAAGTGGTACTTTGAACAAAAAGTTCGCGAATTCTTGGACATATGTGTCCAACTCACGGTTGCCCATCCAGTAGTTGATAAAACGAAGATACATCTCTGAGTCGTCCACGACAACAAAAGCCTGGCGGAATTCCCCAAGGAATCTGGCCCAAGTTGTCAGTTTTGTAGGTATTTCCCTCCACCAAGAGGAAGCCTTACCCTCTAGAAACAAGAGGACTGACAAATCTGGGACATTATGCAAGCTAAAATAGCTTGATCACCTATTGATTCAATCTTCTACAACTTCAGGGCGTTTGAATTGTTTTTCACCAGTAAATGTACCCCGTTGATAGCCCAAGTTGTTAGAATTAACAGATTGAAGTTGATTGAATAAACAGTCCGTCATGTTGCTTATTGCTCTATTGGAGTTCCAGAACTGCTTTACTTAAGGTATCAAGTAAATGAGTTGAATTGATTGGTCCTCCCATGGTTGGAGAGACAGATCAATTTTCGAGAGAAGTTATTTGGACTTCTCTGATAATAGGAAACTCCTCATGTGCCATTTCCTACAAGAAAAGCAGCGCAAATGTCCAAAAATCATCCTGGGATTGGACACAGGATTGTCTCGAAATTCCAAATAGAACTGCTGACCTACTTATCCATTGCGAACTAGAAAATTTTGATTTAGAAATGAAATTTTTATAGAAGCCTGTGGTTAAATAATGCTTGCTCACTGGCTATTTTCAACCCTTGAATAGGGGTGGTTAATGGCATCATTTCAATCAAATTTGTTCATGATGGGGGATCTCTTCTTTAATATTAAGGAGATAGACAACAATAACTCCAACTAATTATTTCCATTTCTAAATCTGTCACGGTAAGGAAATGGTAAGGGAAATTGGTCGAAGCCTAAGATCCTTCTTTAAATGACCAAAAAGATTTTAAAAAGGGGGAAAGTGACAGGATAATTGGAGTTTGGATTTGTGCTATGAGATTGGAATTCAGAGCAATTCTCAGAAGAATGAAATAGTATCGATTAATGAACTCCAAACTTGAATGTTTGGAATACGTCAATAGACGGAAATTAGAAGATTTCAAATAAATCTCTAATTTGATAATTCATTTGAATAATGTCAAGATTATTCTTATGAAATTCTTTATCAAACAAGTTATAGTCATCAATAATCTGAGGGATGGCAAAGGGTGCGAGAATAATGGGTGAACTGTAGTTCTAATCACATTCATAGGAGTCAATAACAATAAGCTTATCTCATGAACCAAGAGACTCTGGTCGCTACGTGATATAGATAGCTTGTCATTATTGAGCCGGGGGATCAATGTGATAAGAATCCTGGTAGGATTCTTCCACTTATGTTTACCCCATTGCCTAAGAAATGTATTGATCCTCAATAAGTGTCTATAAGAACCTAAGAGATGGTTTCTCTGGGGTTATGGTGGTAAGGACATGACATGCACTATATTATTATAGGGCTATCCAGATGGATTGTTTAATGTCTGGACGATTAGATCATGAAGTTGAGGATCTTCTTGGGGGGAGAACTTGAAACTGATGCTGATTGGATCTAGATGACAATGGAAAGGGCAGATAGGGCGAATATCCTAAGGGATGCCTAATGCCATTGGTCACAATAGGGCATTTTTTTGGATTTTTGGGGTATTTGTCTAGACTCTTGAGTGATATCTCAAAAATACAAAATTAAAAACCCTAAGCTATCTCTCTATTCTGAATATATTTTTTAATATTCCGGTATTATAAGAGGTAGATTATGTAACTTAATTTTGATTGTGAACTATTTCCTTATGTTAACAATGGTTAAACCAAGGGATACAGAATATTGGTATTCAGATTCGCTTGACCCCATGTGAATTTACATAATGATTTAGATAGATCAGTTTCTCATAGATATCAAATAAAGTACAGCTTAGAGTAGTCGATTATGCATAAGTGTTGGAACGATAGACGTATAGATTTACTTATTAGTAACACATATTGCTAACTTGTTCCACTTCAAAAGGTCTTCTTTATAACATCTCCTAGGTCTTATCAAGGTTGATAGGACATCTTTTGAAACTGGCCAAGTTTCTTATAAAGAGAAGGAGAAATTGACAAGAAGTTTATCTAAGAGAAACAATTCGAGAGATGTTGATGCAAGGAGAAAAATTAATTATTAATGGTATATTCTTTTGAATTAATCTCTGAAAGAGTTGTGGCTTGATAGATTGAGAGATAGCACTCTCTAGGAAACAATATTATTTGGGAGTTAACTATGTAACAAGACTCTCAGTTAAGTAGATTACAAGCATAGAAGGTGTGAGATCTGTGGAATGCTATGTGGTGAATCATTGTGGGATCAAGATCTGTTAGTGCGCAATTTTATAAATCCTAACCATATTTGTGATTAATTAGTTCCCAACCGTAGAAGAATAAGTTTGATCTATACATCCATCTTCTCTATCCATGAATAAATTCTCAAGAATCCCCCCCCCCAATCTTCTAACCGGACTGAACTACTCAATCCTTAGAAGATTCCAACAATATCCCAAATATCCTATAAATTCAAATTTCAAGACAGGTCCAAAATATGTTATAGCGGATTCCTTTTGAGATCTCTATCCCCCAGATTTTTTATGCTTTCTATTGAGCCATGTTTATCTTCTCCACGATCTCATTTCTTTTTCTTTCTTTCTTTTTTCTTTTTTTTTGGGGGGAGCGGGGAAGGGGCGGCGGGGGGTGGGGGGGATTAGCCCTCAAGCAATCTCCAAGCTTTTTAACAAAAATTTCTATTTACTAGCCTTTGGGCCCCTTCTGACACTTTAGAATGAAAAAAAATTCATGAGGTTGAAGGGCAAGGAACGGGAAAATACACATTATACGCATGGTAACCAAACAGGAGAATGTCATCAATATTCTAAATTATAACTGCGAATTGAAAATAGATTGTCCAAGAAGTGTATGGTGCAAACCACGACCCTTTTAGAAAGTCAACTGGACAACTCTTTGATGCACTAACTCTATCTCAATAACTAGTACAAATTTACACTAGTATTATAAGTAGACTTGCAACAAAACGTACACAACCATCCCTGTAGATAAGACGTCGCCCCTGAGGCTTTGGCTTCTTCAAGGGCCTTTTTGTCTTCTTCAACTTGCAGAAATGTCAAATCTTCGTCCATAAAGATGGTAGTACCTGCAACTTGGGGCTATTGTCATAGCACCTCCCATCAACGTTCCACTAATTTGAAACATAATATATGGTGTTTGAAAGGCTATGTCCAATTATGTGATGGAGGTGGTCTTCCCAAAACTTTTTAGCTTTTCTGATGCTGGACTTTAGCCGTGGTGGCCAGTAGTGTTTCCCCGAATTGCGATTCATCAAAGAATCGTTAGGTCTCTATTCGAAGCAGAAAGTATCAAGACTGGAAAAGTTTTTACTACAGCCCGGGCCCCGATTCAATCGCGATTTGGTTTTTCTCCCGTTTTATTTCAAAGGGAGAGACTTGAGGAGAGGAAGAAATTTGAGGAGAGGTGTGAGGAGAGGCGTAAGGAGAGAAGAGAGAGCCCAAAGGAGTGAGGAAAGAGCTTAGGGGAGAGAGGAAATGGCACTTGTGGTGAATGTGCAATGTGTTAGAACTCATGTTTGACAAACTCAATGATAGGATGCAGGGACTCCCTGTCTAAGCAAGCAACTCCACCTGAGCCTCTCCCGGACATGGCTCTAGTCTCTGGCCTATATACTGAATCCCATCTATATCCCAGAAAGGTTGGAAGATCTCTCTCCTAGCTCTCATGAGTCTCCATAAAGAAAAGAAAATATCCAGCCGCAATGAAAACCTGTCAAATCTCCAGTTGTCAACAATGAATGGATGCCATTCCACGGCCCAATCCATAGGTGGTGTGGATCGGGCCCCAAGATGCTCCCATGCCCCTACTGCCTATTTCTTTAGTAATGTCTTTTCCATGCCAAGAAAATATAAGAAAAAACGGTACATCCCAATATGATGGTAGCTAGACGAGGGAGAGAGAGAGAGAGAGAGAGAGAGAGAGAGAGAGAGAGAGAGAGAGAGAGAGAGAGAGAGAGAGAGAGAGAGAGAGAGAGAGAGAGAGAGAGAGAGAGAGAGAGAAAACATTGCACCCACCAACTTGGCCTACACGAGTTAAACCAACTTACATTGTCCTATAGTGAATATCTCAACTACGTGATTATTTGTAAGGGTCAATAAGTTCTACTTTTCTAGTTTGAATTTTCTCTCTAACAAAGTTGATACTTTCTTTTGCATGTATCCTCCATTAATCTTGCTTTGCGTTTGTCCACTTCATGATTGGCATTGTGCTTAATCGATACACCCACTTGGTGCCAATTGGCTTCTTGACATTACTCCTCTTTACAAACTTCCAAGTGTCATTTTTCAAGATAGAAGAATATTCCTCCTCCATTGCATCCATCCATTGTTTAAATTGAGATGCTTCAACAAATAAGTTAGGCTCAACATCATCAAAATTCATAGCCTTTAAAGCAAAATATGAGTTTGAGTATTTTCTCCTTTATCTCAGTACTCTTTGATTGCTTGCCTACTCATGCTCTAAAAGGTGGCCACCTTGAATGGTCTTGACAAACCATTTTGGAAGTCTCTTGGTTGTCTTTGATGACGATGCAACCTATTCTTATTCATGTATTTCATGTTGTCCATGATCTTCAAGATCAATGTTATCATCTTTTAAAGAAGGATTATCAATGCCATTAGAAAGATGCATGTTGTCCACTAAAACTTGTAGAAATTTAGCCCGCTTATTCTCATTAAAAATGACATCTCTACTAACAATGATCTTCTTAGGGTATGATTATATATTTGGTAAGCTTTTTCTCTATCGGAATAGCTAACAAAAATATATTTATTAGATCAATCATCAAGCTTCTTTCTTAAATCTCCAAGGACATGTGCATAAAACATCACATCCAAACATCTTAAGTGAGCAATGCTTTGTTTGCTGCAAGAAAACATCTCCTGAGATTCTTTGCCCTCCAATGTCTTTGTGGGTCATCGTTTTGGAAGATAAGCTAGAGTTTGGATAGCCTTAGCCCAAACAGAATGACATGGACTAGCAACTCTTGACATCCTACAAGCGAATTTGAAAATTATTCTATCCTTCCTTTTTGACAAACCATTTTGTTGAGGTGTATAAGCTATTGTTTGTTGCTACTTAAAACCATTCTCTTTGCAAAAATCTCTAAATTCATAGAGATATACTCGCCACCTCTATCACTTCTAATGCATTTTTATTTTCTTGCCAATTTGGTTCTCCATCAAGCTTTTATATTTAACAACGAAATTGTTCCAAGCACAGGATCTATAGAATTAGACAACATCCATTTCCATTTTGGTCAAGTGTGGAGTAAATAGTGCTCACAATTTGGAAAGTGAAAAGTGAGCTAGTAGCCAGATTTTGAGAGTTGGTAGTAACTTCGCCAGTTCTCAGTTGTTCACCAACAAGCAAACATAATCTAACTGAAGCTTTTGGTAGGGCGATCTTAGGGCTAGGAGGGTTTGTCAGCACATTCATTGTGGGTAAAACGATCCTTGACTGGAGTTTTCAGCTCACCATAGCTAGAAATCATTTTGTCTTTCGACATAGCATTATTTCTGGTGATTTTTTATGCTACTTGAGGGCACCCAAGTACAACCAAATAATCTGCAAGAGGCCGCAGGCAGCCGTGGAGCAGGGAGTGCAAAAATCTATGGAGAAGGGTGGACATATCTCTCTCTCTCTCTCTCTCTCTCTCTCTCTCTCTCTCTCTCTCTCTCTCTCTCTCTCTCTCTCTCTCTCTCTCTCTTTGAGGATACACGCCATGGATAGTATGGACATGGGGATTGACAGGATATCTGCTGATGCTGGTGGCCCGGTCTCTTCATATGGGGAGTATTTTTTGCTATTGGGTGAAGCCCATGAGCTTGCCATGTGACTATGTCTTGCAAGCATCCACAAATTAATAAGCAGACTAAAAAGGGTAATCGATTTTAGAAGATAGATTTTGGGCATATCTTGGTCTAGTGCACACTGCAGATAATATATTACCTATTGTACCAAATGTTGCTCATGACGACAAAGAACACGTGTCCACGTATAGTGTTGAGCTGAGTAGCCTGAGTTGAACTATGATTGGGGCCAATTGGCCAAACAACCATAAGGATTTTCTACACCATACCTAGCATGTTAGATTTTATGACTCAAATGCAACAAATGGTAGCTCAACAATATCTCTCCTAGGCTTTAGCAAAGCAGAGAGTTATGCAAGGGAGCTTGTGTACATTGATAAATTGAAGTAAGAGATATGGCCTTCCAATAAACCTGAAATGAAGCTCACTGGTATGAACCAAGATATCTCCTAGGCAACGTGGATCATGATAAGTATTAATTGAGTCGTTCATGTAGTCCCAAGTTGGAGCTAACAAAGGATGTATAAAATATTCAATATTTCATGTAAGCATAGTAGTAACCTATTCAAGAACGTGGTTACATAGCATAACATGGTACATCACACCATAAATCTAGGAGGTAACTAAATAGGACACAAAGGCGATCGTGGAATCACGTTCTCCAAAAGTATCTAGTTACCGCTAGAAGTTAGATCAGCGACAGGTGGCAATCGCGTTCTCCAAGATTACTAAGCACCCAAATAGGAATACGTGTTAGAGGACACATGAAAGAGTGAGCAGAGGTTATGAAGGATGTATCAAGTTTTTGTCGTTAAGAACCAATTAATCATTGGTGGGAGAAGGAACATTAGGCCCCAATCTCAAAACTAATATGACCTTGGATATATCAAATGCCAAAAGGCTAGTCAACCATAAGTGAGGGTGATGACCAATAGTTGTGGCTAGGCAGTCACCCAAAGAAATCTAGGTTTGTCACAAGTAGCAACCCAATGAACTTGTCTAGCAAGCAATCAAAGATTTGGGTGAGGATGGTCATCATGGACCTAGAGTCAATGTAAGAGTTAATGGTAATTGATGAGAGGCTAGTCGGCAAGCTGTAAAAGTCGTCAAGTTCACCAGTGTGTTGTGTCGGGTACTGGCACGATCGTTATTTTTTATTCCACCATGTCGAAAGGGGGTCAATAGGCACGGAGAGCTAGTTGATCAACCTAGTGACGTCAATGTCGCCCAAGTAATAGGATGGCAGGTAGAGGACTTAAATAGCAGTCATGGTGTGCAGAAGCTTAGTTCTTATCGTCTGCTAGTTTGGTTTCACAAGCTTGTGAGAGTGGGAGCCTAGCAACCAAGATTTGACACTCTTTTTGAAAAAAAAGTTCACCCAAAATGTCCGAAGAACCGTTGAAGAGAAAAATGCCATATCATAAGCAACAAGTAGATCCAACCAATTAAGGCCCAGCAAAACAAAATATCACATTGACAGGAAGAAACATGCTATTTCAAGGATTTAGAAAGATGGGCTTGGCCAAAATTGAAATCTGAGGAACATGTTTGTCTCTTTTGTAGGGAAGTGAGAAGCTGTCCCTGGGATGCAGCATCTTAGGATTGTAATTAGCAGAATGTAGAGACAGGATTTCACAACTAAGACCCTCATGGATAACAAGATTGTATAAGGAGGTGACAAAATTATTCTTGCAAGAGTTACTATTTCCAATGCTTTTGAAACATGTTTTCAATCACAGCTAGTTGACAATCACATGCCTACAGCATTTGCACAAATCTCCGTCCATAGTTCTCACAGTACACAGCCAGCTGCCAAACATCCTGGAGTCAGAAAAACGAAATCTTTAACATTCTCTCCATGGTGCATGAGAGTAGTACAATCACTTTTCTTGTGACTTTCAGATGAAGAGATAGTTCTAAAAATGTCCTGATCTCATGAGTATATTGACTACCTAATATGTCTACGATGTGATTTTTATGTTGGTGCTCCAACAATAAAACATACTTAAAGTCTAGCAATTGCTCAGATTATTTTGACCATGTTCACCCTAATATTGGTTATTATTGATTAACTCATTGATGTGCGATATCTACGAAAATCACTGGTATAAACTCTATGCTGTAATAGACAGTAGACAATTGGTATGCCAATAATACACTATATCTGTATGCTGATGAATTTTTAGATAATCGCACCATTTGTTCGGTAAGTTACATCAAGCCGCCAGGTACATAATTTTCTATCACTTAAGAATCTACATAGATATTAACGTAATTTTGATTTTGTATATTAATTTCTTTCTTATATAAATTTATTATTAACCGGAAAGAAGGCTTCAATGGAAAATTTCGACAGCATCTTGCCAGGGCTTTAGTTTTAACATTTGGAAGAATAATTTTTACAATCAAAACATCCTGTTAAAAGGATTCCTGAGGAAGTCAACCTCTTGTTAGCAGCGGGGGAATTTTAGGGGAGAGAGCTTGAAAATATCAGATTCTGCTGTAGCATATCACCAGCAGTAAGTGGATGATGAAATCTCAAAAGCTCAAAAGTAAGAGAAGCTATGTGCAATTCACCTCTCTTACTTCCAATCCCACCACAGAACACACTAGAAATATCAACAAAATTAACAAATATGCAACTGCTATTTAAGTTGCAACAATTCCACTAGTGCCATCTCAACCTACTTCAGATAAGGCTCTTACTTAAAAGGTGACTGCAGAATCCAGTAAAACCCATGGGACAGTTGCAACTAAATACATCTAAAGATAACTTTACCATCTCGGAAACCATGAACAAGAAATCAACATTGGGAGAGCAAAAGCTTTAGCATCCATTTATTTTTTCACATTTTTACCTAGCTGCATCCGGTGTGGTGGCAGCTGGAGAGTAGAAAGGGCCCTTTGTAATCCATCTTGCTCAAGCCCCACATCCAGTGCAAGAGCTAGTAGAGCAGCAGTGCCAGCATTATGCCTGTTATGCAACCCTATACAATTTACTGAGTTGAGATTGAGACAGACTTCAGCTCCAGTTGTTGGAACTACCACTATTGCACGCTCTGCCTGACTGTCAAGCTTTATAAAGGTCAAGGCATAATTAGCACAAGATTAGTACATCTTGACTACTATGGAAACGGAGAATCTAAACATGCTGTCTTTCTTAACAAACACTACCATGAACAAGAATGATGCCTATTCTTTGAAGAATGTTTGAAAAAGCTTTGTACCTGGACTCCAGGAAGGCCTCCGAGCCAAGCTCTGCTACCTTTCCCACCTGACTGAAATGCCAGCTTCCTGAGAAAACTGTCAGCTGTTCCTTGAACAAGCACAGCAGAATACTCAGGGACTCTTTTCAAATGAAATCATTAATGTAAATAGACACAAAAGGTGTGTAGAAGAGTCACAATCTTGGAATAGCTCATCCCATCAACGCTTTATTTTTCTTCAATATCAGCTTGAAATGGGCACGATCATGAGCAAGAAGATATGAGGACCAAGAAATAAGAAAGATGAGCACTTAAACCATATTCCTTTGAGTAGGTAGTAATTTTTGTGCTTGATGCCACCATTCTAACCTGTGCAAAATGAGGTAAATCAAAATACTGTATCATGAACCACAATTGAGCTAGTCTAGTTGCTTAAATGGTAACGAGCTTTTGAGAATGCTTATCGGTATTTTATCGACCCATGGGATCACAGAGAATCGAACCTAGCCCATCAAGCACAATACACCAACTCAGCATGTGTGGGAAGATAGCTTATGAGAATGGTGCAACAGTGAAAGCACTGGATTTCGCACTCATTTTGTTGGACAAATGTCCCAAGAAGGTATGCATTTATAGGTCAAGGTAGGTGCCATGTCCTATGGTGTGTGGACCACGTTTCTCCACATGAGGGTGGGCATTTGCATGTGCACATGTGACAAGAATCTGTATGTCTATGCTGCAAGTGAACTGACAAGTAACATGGTCCTAAGAATTCATAATCCTCAGAAGTCAACCATGTGATGGAGGTTGGGGCAGTGTCGCAGCTGTATAGGTTGCACTCATACGGCCATCCATACGCTGGCGCCTACGAGAACGGCATCTGAAGATACAACATATGCTTTTGAAAAAGTATGAAAATAAATAAACAAGCCATCCTCATTAACACTGCAGAAGGATAGGGCCTCAAGTCTCAAGACTGGCAGAAGGATCGCACCCCTGACCTGCAAAGATGCCTAATCCACTATATGCCATCCTTCCGTAGCTGACTTGGTGAAAACTCTTACCATTCATGAGTTTTATGAAGAGAGGCACAGCATGCTTCTAACCTTATACTTGGTGTATTGTATACCATAAGTGATATCCTGCAACATTGTTGGGGATAATGGGTGTGGATAGGAGAAGAACAATATATGTTCATTTTAGGACAAGCGCCAATTTCTTTTCCCCTATTATCCTCTTAAACTGAACATAGAACCAAATCTATGGATCATGTTATACTACCTATCACTTTGCATCACACATTCTTTGCTGATTTGGAGTTGTTGTAGAGTGACTTCTGTAGCTAATAGTATTGCCAATAATAGATCATTACAAACAGTTGAACATTTCAGGCAAAGTGATGTGTCCCAAGCCTATTGAGGACCTGAGATTACATGCTTGAGACCTAAAATGCACTCTTACATTCAATCTAATACTTCAATTTGCAGGGGTGAAACATTAAGATCCACTAATGGGCAAGAGAGGAAAAAATCTCCCTTTTAAAGGTCATACTCTCACACAAAAGTAGATGAAACGATATATCATTCAACACTTTCAAGAAAGCCTCAGCACATCATAAATCGTGATAAGAATGCAAATCCAGGTCTATTCATCTCAGGATAAAGTGATACATTTAATAAGATTTGCTTTCTCTAATTAACCAATCAAAAGCTAGATTCTTATGCTTTGAACAACTTATAAAGATATAACCTTTAACTTCTCACTTCCACGGACTATTAAGTAGTTGGTTGACATTAGGTAGGCGATTCAGTTAGAATCAATTAACCTTTCTATCCAAATTGGGGTCATAGTTGATTACAAGGGTAATCCCTAATGAATTGCCTTGAAAATTTGAACATGGACATAATTCATTATCAAACAGATGTCTAGATCTCTAGATGCAAGGGTAAAACAAGAGTATTCACTAATCAGCAAGAGAGAGGAGAAAAGGATCCCCGTTCTAAAATTCACACTCTCACACAAAAATAGATGAGGAAAGATATGACTGAACAATTTCAAGACATTCTCAACACATCATAGGTCGAGATAAGAATGTAAATCAAAGTGTATTCACCTTGACATAGGGTGTGGGTCGTTCATATGTACAAAGTAGCTTCCTCTAATTAGCCAATCAAGAGCTAGATTCTCATGCTAGTAACTACAACTAAAAAACCAATATTTGACTTTTCAATTCCACTAAGGATTGAATAGGTGGTCGAGTTAAAATCACTTCACCTATGCACCAAATTTGAATTAGAGTTGGTCTAGTAGATTTGAGCTGACCTATCAGCTTGTCTAACTGCAATAATTGAGGTATTGATCCTACAATCTACCAACTCTTAATCACAAGGTCAATCCCTAACAAATTATCTTGAAATTCTGAACAAGGACATAACTCATCATGAAAGGAATGTTCTAGCATTTTTTATGTGAATTTCAATCACTAGTACATGATCGTTTTCAAACCCTTTAAATGTGCTAACAAGCAAGAGTGACTTCCAATAAGCGGGCAACATCACTCAAAGATGACCAGGTTTGAACAAATTAACGAGAAGGATTTGACTAATCTTTCTAGCTATGGTGATCTTAACTAGGATGATTGCAAATAGCTCGATATGGCTCAAACGTTGTAAACACTAAAAGTTCTTGTATCAATCATAGTTGCACTGCGTTTCTGAAATACGTTTCAGAATCGCATTCAGAAACGCGTTTCTGAAATTTTTGAAAAAATTCCAAAAAAAAAAAAAATTATTTTATTTTTTTTGGGCAATATGGGTATCAGATGAAAGCTCTAATTAAGAGCATATTTACTGTGTAATTTGCCGACTGTTTCGGGTGCAGGATGTTCCAATTCAGGTGCATTAATCCATGTTGGGTTATGGCCGGTCAAAGTTTCAGACCCAAAAAAAAAAGTCCACATATCTCTCTTGTGCGCGGATAGAGTACCCAGTACTCTATCCGCGCACAAGAGAGATATGTGGACTTTTTTTTTTGGGTCTGAAACTTTGACCGGCCATAACTTTTGAGCGGTAGCTCGGAAGTTGGTCATGTAGGGTACCGTTGGAAAGCTCTCATCGAGCGCTTTCCAACGGTATAATTTTCGTCTCAATCGAAGCTACGGTTAAAAGTTATGCTATTTTAAATGATAATTGCATATTATACTATGAATAACATGTCATGCTTGCGGGCTGCCCCCGGCGCCGAATTATAGCATTATTAAGAAAACTTTTTTTTTCAATTCTAATGAGCTACGTTACGTAGATTTCAAATTTGAGTGTTTTGATTGGTCCATGTGTAAGCAAAATTTGAGAAAAAATATAAAAAGTATCTTTACAAAGGGTCTTTTTTGGATCTAGAACTCCTCTAATGGACCCTTGGCATGCGCATCTTGTTGCTTCAAGATGTTCTAGACCTGCCATGTTGGCGCAAGCCCCTAGGGGCATAGGATTCTCAGTTCGCATGCCACATGTCCTAAGACTATCAAGCTTCCCACACTATCAATTAGCACCTCGACTCTGAAATAGCACCTCATAATGCATAAATCCATCAATCATGTGGGGATACATGACCATGTGACCAATATAAGGATACATATTATCAATCTAAGACTCATTGGTAATTAGTGGCCTACTTATTCTATGGACTACGTAGGTACTCTGTACCATAGTATTAAAATTATCATTGTAATTAATTTGAGGCCCATGTCGAACAATGAGAGGTTGCATCTAGAATCATGTACATAACATGAAATTTTATAATCGTAAGAAAGACTAAGAGTAAGCTATTTTTGGGCAATAGCAACTCAAAAGGGCTTTCGCATGGCTTTTGGGGATTCATAAGCTTATTGCCTAAGTCATGCAACCACTTCTCTAACGTGCTTCGAACTCCTTAATCAAATAATGCTTGCTCGTCATTGTTCCCCACAAGTTTCTATTATTATAGATAAGTGAGGAGTAGGGAGATTCCAAATGCAAATTGACATGGAGGACATGCTGGAAGGAGAGGCATTACCCTAGCATTCTCTACCATCTCCAACCTTTAGGTAGGTAGCATTGAGATGGTAGCTACCTTTGTTTCCTCTATCTCTCTCATATGTGGAGAATGTTTCTTTGGTTAAGTTGTGGGTAGAGTTTGTGATTACAGTTTACTATGAAGAAAATGTGTAGACCATAGTGCCCACCTTAAAAATTAGCTCAAGGGAATTCCCTTCCTCTCCCAAAGAATGAATGTCTTCATTTGCCAGCAACATGGGAGACCTTATTCTTCTAGCTCCTTGCATCTCTCCTCCCTTGTTTCTTGCTTCTAGGAATTTTCATCTATGCCTTTTATCATTGAAACATACTTAAGATGGTGATTTCTTGTATATATGCAAACAACATGTTGTCTTTGTAACCCTACATGTTATGAACTTAATCATAGATATCAGTATCAAATGAAGTATAAGACAACAAATAACATTCACAAAGCTTCCACTATCTTATCAGCTCTGTAGGAAATAGAAGCCTAAGGATCCAGGATCTTAACTATTCAATCACACAAAGCATTCTCAAAAGAAAGAAAGAGATGGCTAGAAACCCTCTTGTAGAAACTCGTGGACAGCCAAGGAGAATAGTCACTATTGCTTACAAAAGTGTTTTATACAAATCGAATGCACACATATATATAGTCCAAGATGACTATCTAACTTCATGACTATTGGCTATCCAACTACTTGACTATTGGCTTTCCAACTACTTGACTATTGGCTGTCCAACTACTTGACTATTGACTATCCAACTTTCTATAAGTTACATAGAAAGAATAAGGTACCTCCAATATGTCAAGTTGGGGTACTTAATGTCACAATTAGGCCTAGTGGACCCATGAGTCCCTACCAAGTTAATTTCATACTAACTTAGCTAACTCTAAGTTTAGTAGGCCTAATATAATAAATGACCATGGTTACACAACTCTCGACCTTTTGGGTCAAAGTAACCTATGGTAATGTAATCGATTCTATTTACATTCCAACACCCTCCTTAAATGGAAATGCATAACATAACATGAAGTAACATCTCGAAAGAGAAAACTGCAACTTGTTGTCCGAACTTCATGTCACCAAATAAACTTCACACCAAAGTAGTCGAAATCTCATCCCCAATCATGTCCAGCATATAAAAGGAAAAGAGTGCGTAATAATGAAGCATCAAGTCGAAGGGTGAGGATTTGCATGCTCCATCTGAAGTAGGGAACCAACATAAACTCGGCAATAAGTCGAAACATGGACATGTAATCCATCAGAGGCTCCCACATCATTCGAAAATACTTCTTACCATAAGGACAATAAAAAAGAGTACCAAACTCTTTTGGCATCACATCCTCCCAAACCTTACCATCAATGACTTGCTCACATAGAATAGGCGATGTACCAACATCATGATGAAGAGTAAGTGTAGAACCAAAAAAATCAGCAAGAGGTACTGATTTTAAACAGGCATGTGCCTTCCTTTCGTAGTAAGATATTTCTTTGCTGTCCTGAAAAGTCTCCAGTAGCCGACAAGGAACTGTTATGGGCTGTTCAACACTTTGTTGCCGAAAGTGTTCCCAGCATGAACCATGTTGTCCATAATCTTCCGCAGGCTGTTCTTGAAGCATAATGGACTACTCATGATGTAAAATGGGATGTAAATGACCAAAAGAAGATGACTGAACCTGCTGTCCAACATCTTCATCATAAAAATTTAGCAAACTATCAAGAGATGCATCAAAGATGGCGTCATCAAAGTTGTCCCACGAAGAGGCATGGGATGACATAGAAGATTCTTCAAGTAATGAAAAATTCTCTCCAAACAAATGCTTGCTCTTAACACTTTAAACAAAAGTACTAATTGACACATGTTTACTCCCTCCTCGATTAGTACAAAATAGTTCCAAAGAGTGCTTGAATTTTTCAGCCTTTGCTAAAACATCAAATTGAAAAGGTTTCGCATGAAACTTTTCACTAATGCATCCATGATATGCATTAACTTGCGGTGACTTGAAAAAAGAAGATTGTTTCAACATCTGCTCAATGTATCATTGTTCAGAGATAAAGATTCCATCCCCATGTGGAAGATCAACAAGAACCCAAGTGTGGTTGTTCATGAGTGAGTTGTACTCCTCTTGCATCGCATCCTCCCAACATTTTACTCCTCTGGCCTGCTCATAAAAAACAGGTTCTACTGCACCATCCTCAATAGAAGTTAGAGCAAAATCCGAAAAATCAGCAAATTCTACTGATTTAGTAGAGGAACAAGTCTTCCCTTCATAGAAATGATCCACTTTGTTGTCCTGTAAAGTCTGCAACAACCATTTAGGGACTGGTTTGGGTTGTCCAACAGCCTTACCTTTGTCAACACTTTGCTGTCCAAAGTGTTCCGAACTTCGACCTTGTTGTCCAATGTCTTCAACAGGCTGCTCTTCACCATAAATAGGTTCTTCTTGATGAACTATGGGCTGCAAAATTGGAGTAGTGGGCTGTCCACTAGAAGTAGATGGCAGTCCCTTCTCTTCATGATTAGATGGCAAAACCAAATCTGGAAATATTTCAAGATATGCATCATGGGGGAAGTCCCCTTTCATGACATGAGTGGGCGCAACATCATAGGAGGTCTTTTCATCAAAATGAACATCACGACTTACTATGATTTTATTAGTATCCATATTGAACAACCTATAGCCTTTGCTTTCACTACTATAGCCAACAAATATGCATTTAACTCCTTTATCATCAAGCTTGGTTCTTAGCTTATCGAGAATGAAAGCATAAGCCGTGCAACCAAAGATGCGTAAGTGAGAAATAGTAGGCTTCTTACCATACCAAACTTCATAAGGAGTTAATACCTTCAAGGCTTTAGTAGGACACCAATTACTAACGTAAGTCGCCGTTATAACCGCTTCAGCCCAAAACTTGTGAGGTAGGCTCTTTGCCTTGAGCATGCATTGAGCCATCTCCATGATAGTGCGATTCTTTCTTTCGGCAACACCATTTTGTTGAGGTGTGTAAGGGGTTGTCATTTGATGATGGATACCTTTGCTTTGAAGATAAGTACCGAACGTATTCTTTATATATTCCCCTCCTCGGTCGGTACGTAAGATCTTCAAAGAGTGCCCAAACTGGTTTTCTATCATTGTTAGAAAATCCTTAAAGCGTTGAAAAACTTCAGATTTTGCCTTCATAGGATAAATCCATGTAAATCTTGAAAGGTCATCAATAAAAGTAACAAAGTACTTACACATTCCAATGGATTCGGTCCTCATTGGACCACATACATCACTATGAACCAAATCAAATTTGCCATCAACTCTAATAGTTCCATCAATTGGAAAAGCTTGCCTTTGAAATTTTCCAAGTATGCATCCTTCGCATACATTCCTTCAGGATGCTCAATATTAGGAATGTCTTCAACCATATTGAATCTCTTCAACATCTTCAAGCTAGCAAAGTTGAGATGTCCAAACCTAGCATGCCATAATTCAGCCAACTCCAAAGAATGTGAACGTGATGCAACAAGACAAAAAGATGATGAAGCTCTTCGCTCATAGGTATCCATAAGGAACAATCCACCACGTAATGTTCCCGAAGCAATGATCATAAGAGATCTCTTTGGGTCTTTGATAAGACATTTGTCTTCTTTGAAATCCACAACCAATCCTTGGTTCATAATTGTAGAGATCGAAATGAGATTCTTTTTTATTTTTGGAACATAAAGTACATTACGAATGTACTTCTCCTCACCATTGGGTAAGATAATGGGGATCACTCCAATACCTTTGATAGGATAAGAGGTGTTATTAACACCTTGAATTTTGCTTCCATCATGCACTTTCACAAGCTTTGTGAAGACCTCTTTGTGATAAGTCATATGGTGTGTGGCACCGCTATCAATCACCCAATCAATAGATGAAAAAACAACAACTTGTAAAGCTGAAGATGAGCTATTTTTTGCTGAAAAACCAACAAGATTTGAAGTGGCAAAAATCTCGACTTCAGGAGAGATGAGATTCTTAGTGACAAAAGCATAATGATTATTGAAAAGATTATCCTCCTTTCCAAATTGTTGTTCCAAAGTAATGATTGCGGTACTTGTATCGTTACCTTTCTCTTTTTCCTTTGCAAGCCTCTTCCTACATTCTTTGATGTGATGCCCAAACTTCTTGCAATAGTGGCACTTACCCTTCTTCTTGGAGTCTTGATCTTGAGCTTCCTTAGAATTTTGATCATCTTTGGAAGTTTTGAAAGAAGGCTTGGCTTTCCACTTGCCTTTGCCTTTGCCTTTTGCAAAGAAAGCTTGATCTTCTTGTTCACCAAAGTTGATCCTTGTTTGCTCTTCTTGAAAAAGTAAGCCAACAAGTTCGTCGAAGGAGATTTGTTGTCCCCTAAGAGAAATGCTCAATGATGACACAAATGGAAGGTAAGAATTAGGAAGAGAGTTGAGAGTAATAGATACAAATTGTGAGTTCTCAAACACCTCATCAATACTAAGAAGCTCCTCTCGAAGTCCTTGATCTTCGTCAAGTGGTTTGTAAGCAAATCACCTTCTTGCATCTTCAAGATAGAAAGTTGATTTCGAAGATATACCACTTTTGCCGCATTCTTTACTTGAAACATCTTTGCAAGAGTCTCCCAAGCACTTTTGGAAGCCTTGCATAATCTAATATGTGGAAGGATAGATCTCTTCACTGATAATGCAATGACCGAATGTGCTTTTGCATCTCGTCGATCCCACTTCTTTTACTCATCGGAAGACACTTCCGTAGATGATGAAGTAGTTGTTCTAGATAGTGTAATAGGTGCAAGGTAGGCGGCCTCTCTTCGTCACCATTAACTACTTCCCACAAAACCTTTAGCAATTAGAAGGTTCTTTATCATGTAGCACCACAAGGAATAGTTTGTGCCATCCAGCCTATCTTCATTAAAGAACCAATAGACTCCGATTCTTTGGCCATAACAGAAAAATCAGCTTGTAGTAGATAGGAAATAGACTTTCCAGGACAAAATCTACGCAAAGGGCAACAACCTCAAAGCTGAAATTATGAGCACAATAGATTGCAATACTCCACATGCAATTTGCTCAACAAGTAATGAAATAGGTGGCTGATTTTTGCACAAAAAACATAATGCTCACAAATAGGTAGACTTCAAATGAAGCCAAAACCAAAACCAAAAATTTGTGGCTAAAAAGAGTGCACACTATGTGCATATGGAGCTGATAGTAGCGCCCTACTCCAAGCTCACCAACAGGGAAATTTCAGCAAGAAATGTGTCCAAAACACATGTATCTTCATGTAAGAAGTAAATCTGAAATTTTCAGCATGTAATTGAATCAAGATCACATGCAATTGGTTTGAGCATGGGCGCCCTACTGCAATATGATCACCTAAAGGCTCTGATACCATGTAGGAAATAGAAGCCTAAGGATCCAGGATCTTAACTATTCAATCACACAAAGCATTCTCAAAAGAAAGAGAGAGATGGCTAGAAACCCTCTTGTAGAAACTCGTGGACAGCCAAGGAGAATAGTCACTATTGCTTACAAAAGTGTTTTATACAAATGGGATGCACACATATATATAGTCCAAGATGACTATCTAACTTCATGACTATTGGCTATCCAACTACTTGACTATTGGCTTTCCAACTACTTGACTATTGGCTGTCCAACTACTTGACTATTGACTATCCAACTTTCTATAAGTTACATAGAAAGAATAAGGTACCTCCAATATGTCAAGTTGGGGTACTTAATGTCACAATTAGGCCTAGTGGACCCATGAGTCCCTACCAAGTTAATTTCATACTAACTTAGCTAACTCTAAGTTTAGTAGGCCTAATATAATAAATGACCATGGTTACACAACTCTCGACCTTTTAGGTCAAAGTAACCAATGGTAATGTAATCGATTCCATTTACATTCCAACAAGCTCCATTTTCTCAAAAGCATTCCAAAGGGCTTTGTATCAGGAACTTGCTTACAATAGGGAATCGCAGACGTATTCAATGGACCCATGCCAGAAAATAGACGGCATTTCATCATTCCATATGACTCCATCGTCTTATGCCTCTCCAGATGATCTTCTGTAAGATTAAGAACAGCAGCGACCTGTTGACCAAAAATATAATTTTACATATCATACGAGAACAGTTACTTTATAAAGAATCTAGTATGATGGTGACGGGAACCATATTCGAGGCACTGAAAGTATTAAGGGACCAATGCTGTACGAATACCATACCAATGGATTAAAAGAACCAGAAAGCTCCATTTGATAGCTGCTGACCTCAACCACTGCAGCCTGTAAGTTGCAAAAGCAAAAGCTTGATCAATTTGAAAAGTCTGAACAAAATTGCCACTTTGAACCCAAATTATAGGCCATGACCCATAATGTCTGAGAAAAGCTTATAATCAATATATAACAGGATACTATTGAACAAAAGGTACACGATCAACAGACATTCACAATTGATTTAACCCTTCCACACTTGATAGCATGATAGAAAAGAGACAAAGAAAGCTATCAGTTAACACTCCAAATTCTGTAGAAAGAAATGCATACAAGAGAAAAGAAGAATATCTTGCATTAAAAGGAGGGTCGTCAACTGGAAAAGACAAGCACTGCAAAGAAGCCTCCGAAAGAGGTGTGCCAAGGTTCCCCCCCACAAATGTTTGAATTCCAGCTTGAGAGAGTATCTGCTCTGAAGATAATTAAAGGTCTGATCAGCTAGTCTAAATTAACGATACCAGTAACATGATTCTACCCAACTACTAGCATTAACGGCATTCTACAGCTGAAAGTAACAGACTATCTTCCGAAGATGGATGCAGAATTTCATAAGCAATAATTGAGTTTTACCATAAAAAAAGAAGAGAAAGCTTTAAGGCAGAACAGGTAGAGATAAAGAATCATGAAGCAACTTTATCCTCCATCTGCTACCTAATCTTTTGCTCTTACATTTGATGTAACAAGTACCGTCCTAAAAGGGTACCTGACCCGTGAAGGTTACCACAGTAGATTTCCCATTTGTGCCTGTTACTGCAACAATTTTTATAGATCTTGGGAAAACCTCAGTAGCAAAGCCCAGCTCTGAAACTGCAGGTACACCCTGTATGCCCCAGATTACTAACTTAGCATCTGCACAATTCCTGACAATCCTTGCCGTTCACATCGTATCTAATCATTACACTACAATTATATCATCAAGCTACATATCAGAATATTAGTAGCCTCAATGAAAAACGACATTGAATGTTAAACATCTATCAATTATAAGCACTCACTAGCAGAAAATTATAATGGCAAACGCTTAAAGAATCTTTGGACACATATCAAGTACCCAGGAGACTTACATTTTTTATAGCATCTGATACGATAGGCTGTGAGACAGGGACTCCTGGGGAAACAACAAGCTTAGATGCCTCAAAGAAAGTCTTTCTTTGATGAGGGCCCAGCTCAGTTTTCAGCCTGCTTAAATCCTGTCCTCCAAACCCTGGATCCATCTATACCAAAACTTGACATTATTAAACTTTACTGACAAGTAATTACAAGTGAGCACATGTTAAAAACCATAGCACAATCCCTTTGTGTCCATTTGAAAATGCTCACAAACCTCTATACATAAAAACCAGCGACAAATCACATGCCTCCCAACTCTACTTATACTGGACAAGTTGCATTAAACCATAAGTGAGATCACAGTGCATAAGCAATCATCTGAATAAGTCGCAACCATATCGTCATTCTAAACTTTATGGATATATCACCAATCATTGCTGATCAAACAGAACAAGGTACCAAGATATAGGATGACTGAATGATAAATACTAGGTATCAAGTTAAAGTAACTCTGGTATGGCTCACATACACCATCTGCTATATAAAGGTTCACATTCAGCAAATCATCTTTTGAGACAATAAATACATCTTTGGTGTTGTTTTTTAGAACAAAATTACACACTCTTTAAATGGAAATTGTTGGACATTTCTACTTTAACTCTCACAATAGTCTTGCTGAAGATTTATTGTTCACAAAGACCATGAAAGTCAAGCCAATAGGAAATACTTGTCACTAAGAGAACGAAACACGACTCACAAGTTAACGAAAGCACACCCAAGAAAATTGCAAGTGAGAAAGTGAATCTTATTACACCAGATTTGAGAGACCAAAGCTCCAAGCCAGGATCAGATAGTCGAACATTTACAACCACATTTCTGGGCAGCTACACAGTTCTAGTATCACATCAATAACAAGTTTCTGCAATTGTACCAAAAAAGATCCTTTGCACATTATGAAGACAAAATGAGTGATTGGTGGACCATCTAGACTAGGGTTCCTTGACCCTCTAGCAGATGGGCCTCTACTCATATTACTGTTGGACTTGTTGGTCATTTGATGTCCTTAATAGATCGCCTTCAACTTATGAGGACCATTTTGCATTCAAGATTACGGCGAAGAAAGAACTGCTGAATTCCCTCCCAGTCCCATGACACTGAATTCTGTCCAATTTTTCATTTACGAAGCTTCTTAGAGATGAGAGCTAATTTATTGATGTGAAGTTGGTCATAGAAATCTTGTACATGTTAAATCATTTTCTACGTATTTGTTGCCTGCTACATCAAGATTCAAGTAACTACTGAAATTGGAAATCAGATCATGCTGGTCTGAGGCCTCTGCTTAACTTCATAATAAAATCTTCTTGGAGTCTGTGGCAATTATTGCTGCACTGACACTTTAAAGTTTAGCCCCTTGGAGTAAAGATCAGCATTCCAAGCATGCAAAGGAAATACACAGCTGACCTTCAATTCTACTCAAGAAAGAGTACCTTCCCCAGGAAAAAAGAATTGGATGGAAGAGAGCCAAGAAGGGTGAAACTGAAAACCTCCAAAGGAAGTAAGTGAGCATTGTTATCCACACCAATGACACTTGCTCCACGTGCAAGTGCAAGTTTTGCTGCTGCTCGTCCTGATACCCCCAATCCCACCACCTGCAATTCACCCAGTTCCTTCAACGAAAATGGCACAGAATCACTGGAATAGAAGTAATCTTTCATCCCAAAGTGAAAGCACTTCTAAGTCGTTACTAGGTGCATTAATCCTATTGTAATTGACAACAGAATCTAGTGTAGACAAGAAACAATGAACATGAATCTGAAATTCTGATTATAATAAAGCAAGTACATATGATGGTGCCAGACATGAGGGTCCAGGCCGGAGGACGCGGATTTTTCGCGTCTGCGTCCACGGCGTCCGGACCCAGACGCATCCGGCCCCCGGACGCAGACCCAGACGAGTTATGGATATCGGGAGAGAGGAAAAGGAGAGGGTCATGAATACATGGGCTTCCAATCATTTCGGAACCAATTATGGGCATGTAGCACCTTATATGTTTGACCAATTCTAATGCACCCGAGACTACCTATAAGCAAAAGCTAATCCAGTGATGGTGGCTTGATGTCCAGCTAGCGCCCTCCATCCACGCTCCATGGCCAAGAAAAAGGGGAGCCCTCGCTCCCCTCCTATGCCAAAATTCTTTCCCACCCCCTCTCGCTGCCTGATCCCACCACCTCGCTGCTTGCTCCCTGTAATAGATCCTAACACCACAGTAGGGCAAACACTAACTGATCCACCCAACCTTGCCTACTCCCTGATATAGAGTAAGCCCCTCCTAGCCCAGTGTGAGGACTGGTAGCATGCTACTGCCAAGTGTCGGCCACGTGGCACTGACGTGGCCGACTGCACGTCGGGACCCAACTGGGGGCCCTATCCTGCTGACAGGGTCCCTAGGCTGTGTTAGGCCCGCCATGGCTATGGACCGTGCTGGGGCACACTACTCACACTGTCTTGCCCTGTTGGTCATGTACACTGGACACGACCCTGACTGTGGTATCTGACCTATCTGTGTTCCCTAGGGTTCGGCACTGGTTACGAGCTCGTAACACTCCCTCCCCCTTAAGAACCGTCTTGGTCCTCTAAGACAAAGTCTGGAAAAATCTTGCGAAGGACGCTGCCTCTTTCCCAAGTGGCATTCTCAACAGGCTCATCATTCCACTTAACCAGATATTCTCGGTATAGAGTTTGACGAGTCTGCGTCTCTCTACTATCAAGA
The DNA here is from genome assembly GCA_029204225.1 of Diphasiastrum complanatum. Lineage (NCBI taxonomy): Eukaryota > Viridiplantae > Streptophyta > Lycopodiopsida > Lycopodiales > Lycopodiaceae > Diphasiastrum > Diphasiastrum complanatum. The sequence continues at coordinate 1,859,844 of CM055094.1, read as the reverse complement.
ATCTCCTCTGGTTCATGTGGAGGTTGCTGAGGATCCAATGGGAGAACTAGAACACTGTCCCCTACCAGATTATCTGATCTGGTTAAGGCTTTTCGTAACTGACTTACATGAAAAACTGGAAAAACCTTACTGCTGTGTGGGAGTTCTAGTTCATAGGTGACCTCGCCTAGTCTCCTACTGATGGTAAAGGGACCACAATACCTTGGAGACAACTTAGCACACACTCCTGATTTGAGGGTTTTAGAGTCAACTGGGACTCTCAAGTAGACTTTCTCACCAGTGGAGAACTGCACATCCCGTCTGTGTGGATCTGCATAATGCCTGGCTCGATCCTGGGATTGTCTAATGCTACGCTTAGCATGTTCTATCATCTGGTTTAGGTCTTCTAAAAAGTTTCTGGCTGCTTCAACTTTTTCTTGTTTAAACCCTACAGCTGTGGGTGAGCGTGGCTGAAAACCGTACATCAGCATAAATGGGCTGTATCCCGTAGCTGAATGTTTGGTACTGTTGTAAGCAAACTCTAATATTGAGAGATACTCCTCCCAATTAGTCTGCCTCTTGCTGACGTATGCACGAAGCATATCCTCCAGCACTTGATTTACCCTTTCTGTTTGACCGTCCGTCTGTGGATGGTCAGTGGTACTCATATTAAGTTTAGTATGGAGATGATGGAATACTGCCTTCCAAAAATTTCCAGTAAACTTACTGTCCCGGTCGCTGACTATGCCGGAAGGTAGACCGTACAATTTAAATAGCCCGTCTACAAACAACCTCGCTAACTCTGGAGCTCTAACGGTTGTTTTGGTCGGAATAAAATGAGCCATTTTGGTCAGACGGTCAACTATGACCCATATAGCGTCATTACCCTTTTGGGTTTTAGGCAGGCCTACTATAAAATCCATGGAGATACTCTCCCATTTACCAGCTGGTATTTCTAAGGGATGCAACAACCCTCCTGCCTTTAAACGCTCTGCTTTATTTACTTGACATTTCTGGCAACTGGTTACATACTGGTGGACGTCCTTTTTCATACTGGGCCAGAAAAATTGCCTACGAAGAAGCTCATAGGTCTTCTGTATGCCTGGGTGTCCCGCGCTAGGATTGTCATGACATTCATATAGGACCTGCTGCCTATAATCCTCTGAATTGGGGACACATACTCTATCTCTATAGAGCAAGTACTCATCCTGAATGGAATACTGTTTCCATTTGAATCCTTGAGTCAACTGACCCTCAACCACTGGGGTTTGCTTGGGTAATACAGGCTCAGAATCCTCAGCGTCATCTGACGACGTATACTCGGACTCATTATCATCCTCAACGGAAGCTGCCGTATTCTTGGATGAACTGGCACCAGCCCCGGGAACTGGTTCTGGAGTCTGTAACTGTCTGTTCTGGACTGAGTTCCAGATAATAGAGAAGAATGCATCATGCTGGCATTTCCCTCTCAAGGACTCGAGTAACTCATTACGAATCTGAGTAAAACTCAGCTCGTTTATCATAGGCATTCTGCTAAGGGCATCTGTTACTGTATTGAATTTTCCACGCCTATATCTGATAGACATGTCAAACTCTTGCATCAACTCTGCCCAACGAGCTTTCCGACCTCTAAGCTCAGGTTGATTGCAAAGGTATCTGAGACTCTCATGGTCTGTCAGGACCTCAAAGTTGGCACCATACAAATAATGCCTCCAAGTCTTAAGGGCATGGACTATAGAAAAGAGTTCCTTTTCATAGGCACTATACCTAGTCTGTGCTGGCTCGAGTTTTTTACTCTCGAAGGCAACTGGTCGTCCACCCTGAGTTAGCACAGCACCTACTGCAAAGTCGCTAGCATCTGTTTCGACCACAAATGGCTGATTGGGGTCGACGACCTTTAAAACTGGTGCTGTAGCTAAGGCTGTTTTGAGAGCATCAAAGCTCTCCTGTTGTGCGGACTCCCAAATGAACTCCTTTCCCTTCCCCTTAAGGAGATTTGTCATAGGGACTGCTATCTGAGCATATTCCTTGACAAATCGTCTGTAATATCCCGCCAGACCAAGAAAGATTTGAAGTTCCAAAATATTCTGAGGTCTCAGCCAACTGAGTATGGCTTTAACCTTATTTGGGTCCATCTTAATCCCATCTGAAGAGATAATGTGACCCAAATATGCTACTTCTTCAACGAAGAATTCACACTTGGATTGTTTAGCATAAAGCTTATGCTTTCTGAGCAGTCGGAATACCTTTCTGAGGTGTTTTAGATGCTCCTTCCTCGTTTTGCTGTAGACGAGGATGTCATCTAAAAATACGACTACAAACTTACCCAAGTATGGTCTGAGGACACTGTTCATCAAGGTCATAAAGGTAGCTGGAGCATTTGTGAGCCCAAATGGCATCACCTTAAACTCATAATGACCGTGACGAGTCCTAAAAGCTGTTTTCGAGACATCTTCCGATTTTATACGGACTTGATGATATCCCGATCTGAGGTCTATTTTGCTGAAAAACTTAGCCCCGTCGAGTTGATCAAACAACTCGTCTGCCGGAGGCATAGGGTATTTATTCTTAATTGTGACTTTATTGAGGGCTCTGTAATCTACGCAAAGACGCATAGACCCCTCCTTCTTTTTCACCAATAGGACTGGTGAGGCCCATGGTGAACTACTGGTCTGAATTTGGCCTTTCCCAAGATAGTCTGTTAACTGCCTAGTTATTTCTTCATCCTCTGTTCGGCTGACCCGATACGGAGGTTTAGAAACAGGTGCTGTACCTGGTACTAGGTTTATTACATGATCTACCTCTCTGCTAGGTGGTAAACCATGTGGCAAATCTTCAGGAAAAACATCTTTAAATTTAGACAATAAAGTTTCTAATTTACTGATTTTCTGCTGAATAGAACTGGAAATAGAAACTTCAGGAATAAACTGAAAGTCACATAAGAATACCTGATGGTCTTCGTCTCCGATTAGCTGACAGAGCTCTGAACTGCAGACCATAGGGCTGTTGGGAACATCATGCTCCCCATGCAACTGGATCTCTCGGCCTTTATACTGAAAGCTGAGGGTGTTCTCCTGATAGTTTCTGTGGAGGGAAGGTCCTAAACTGTAGAGCCAATCTCTCCCGAGAACAATGTCTGTTCGATCCAGGTGCATTATCTGAAAGTTTATTTGATCTTGGTACCCCTGAATACCAAGATTTAACTTACTTACCATAGTTTCCCATATTTTTTTATCTTCACCCTTAGCTAATGAAACTATGTACCTATGCTGACTAGGTACTTCTGGTAGTTTAAGCTTTTTAACCAGGGTGTGGTTGATGAAATTATGGGTTGCCCCATCATCAACCATGACTCTTACTGACTGGTTACCAACTTTCCCATGCATACGTACTAGGTCATGCGGCCCAAAGCTGAAGGGTCTCGCTAGCATTGCAGAGGTCAGCTGGCAACAGTGTTCATGATCTTCATGATACACTTTGATCTCGGAAGCTGCCGAGTCACTGGGGAAACATACAGTCTGAACAAGATGAACTTGTTTTTTATCTTTCTTATCTTTTTTAGTGAAAGGCCCCTTGGGACACTGTCTGACTGTGTGTCCCTTGCCCATACACACAAAGCACAAACGTTCTTGTTTGGCTTTCTCAAAATCATCTGGTTTTAAGGGCTGTATGTGTGAAGGGCGTTTCTGAGGAGCTTCACCTTTAAATTTATCTTCTTTCTTTCTTTTTAAAAAATTTCTTTAAATTGAAAGTCTTTCTGAGGAAGCTGCTCAGAAAGTGGTTGCTGTCTCGCTCTCTTCCTACCCACTGAATCATCATAGATTTGAGCATATCTGAGAGCTTGCTCAAGGGTAGTAGGCGAGTTTCTCTGGACCTCTACTTTATATTCATCTTTGAGGCCACGGACAAATCCCCTGATTTTCTGATAGTCATCCATATTTTTAATCTTTAAAATTGCTTCTCGATACTGCGAGATATATTGGATGAGGGACTTGTCCATTACTGTTCTTTCCCAGGCTTCCCAGGCTCTATCAAGTTCATTCTCTGGTAGAAATTCTCTTAGGAAAGCTTCTTCAAAAGCTTTCCATGACCGGGGAGTCTGCCCAGTCTCCTGGAGATTTAACCACCACTTATAGGCCATAGGCCCTAAAGAAAGACTGGCCTCAATTGCTTGCAAATGGTCAGGGGTCTGTTTAAGAGCATGAATGTTCTTCCATTTGCTGAGGAAGGTTTGTAGAATATCTGCATTTCTATCCTTCTCTTCCCCATTAAAAGTAGGAGGCTTTAAATCTTTAAAAACACTGGGGTGAGACCGTAAAGTCTCACCCGAAACTGATGGAAGTGGAGAAGGGGATAACTGAGAAGTGGAGGGAAGGCTTCCTTTCGCGGAACTCAAAATCAAGTTTTTGAGTTCAGCGAACGAGTCGTCCACACTGGACTTGAAATTGGCTAATGCCAGTTTCAGTTCATCCACCTCTGTTACCAATTGGAGGAACTGCTCCTTGGTAACCAGTTCGTCGAGTTCTTCGGCGAACTGTTCCTGTTCTTCTACTTCCATAGGTTCCTTCCCTTTTCTGTAAGCCAAGGCTTCTGTTTCAAGTTCGTCGAAGCCTCTCTCCTGGGGTTGATCAGGTCCCTGAGGAGTGGTCATCTTCGAAACTGAAAGAGAGCTACCTTAACTTCTGAAGGAAAAAAGTCTAAAAGACTAATTTACAACTGTACAAGGGAAAGGAAAGATGACTTAGCTGTTTCTGAGGACTGTACTTCCAAAGAAAGAATCAAGAAAAGCCCTTTCAGCTCTTCCTCCACTGCTTTCAGATCTGCTGTCCGGAAAAATCAGAGATCAAGGTACCAAGAAAAAGAAACAAACTTCTGATCGTCTTGGCCCCTTCCCTCGCTGTCTGAGGTGTATACTTTTTGCTCCAAAATTCCCGTTTTAGGACCCAAAACAGTTGCAAACTTGTGGTTCCTGCCAAAGACCTTCAGCGCTGGACCTGCACCCACGATTCAGTCTCAGATCCGCTCCAAATTCCAGAAAATTTCACTCCAAATTCGAAGTTTCCACCCAATTTGGCAGCGCTGGACCTGCTCCACGTTTTCTATATAAAATGTGCTCAAAAATCCACAACTGATACATAAAAATCAAGGGTAAATCCCTGATTTTTCAGCGCTGAGCTTCTACAAGGGATTGTGCCTCAAACAACTGTAAATTCCCAGCAAATTTCAAGGATTTGAAAGCTGTTCCTACAGCGATTTTCCTCCTCAATTCTTTCCTGAGAATCTGAGAAATCTTTCCTATCTTCTGATAGCTTTCTCTACTGCTGTCCTGAACTCCCTAGGATGGAGATGGCTCTGATACCAGTGTAATAGATCCTAACACCACAGTAGGGCAAACACTAACTGATCCACCCAACCTTGCCTACTCCCTGATATAGAGTAAGCCCCTCCTAGCCCAGTGTGAGGACTGGTAGCATGCTACTGCCAAGTGTCGGCCACGTGGCATTGACGTGGCCGACTGCACGTCGGGACCCAACTGGGGGCCCTATCCTGCTGACAGGGTCCCTAGGCTGTGTTAGGCCCGCCATGGCTATGGACCGTGCTGGGGCACACTACTCACACTGTCTTGCCCTGTTGGTCATGTACACTGGACACGACCCTGACTGTGGTATCTGACCTATCTGTGTTCCCTAGGGTTCGGCACTGGTTACGAGCTCGTAACACTCCCACTCCCTCGCTGTCTACCCCTACCTCTCCTACCCCCTCGCTGGCCCTTCCCACCCCCTCGCTGCCTGACCAGACCACTTCCACCCCCTCGCTGCCTACACCTACCTCTCCCACCCCCTTTTGGTTCCGTCTGTCTCTTCTACCTCCTCACTGCCCTCTTCTCTGCCTGCTTAGGCAGCGCTAGCTGCCCAGCAGGCACTCAGCCCCAAACACCCCCCCCCCCCCCCTCTTCCTCCTCTTCCTTGGCCCTCTCCTCCCTCCTAGGTTCCCCTACCCTCTCATTCCCTAAAGAAGCCTACTCTCCTACGAAGGCATTTGAGCAGTACCTCCTCTCTTGCATGGAGCAGATTACATTGGAATCTAGCTATCTAAGGATTGAAATGAGTCAAATGAAAACCACAATACAAGCTATGGCAATCGAGAAGCATACTTTGAAGGCCCGGATCATCTCTTTGGAAGAGGCCTTGAGCAGGAAAGACAAATTGGCGGAGTTCGCGGTCCCCCCCATTCAGATTGAGGCCCTATTCCATATTGTGACTTTTATACAGAGGTTGGATGATCTTCAGGACGAGGGTGCACACTATGTTGTTGCGGCTCTATCCTCACCCCGGCGCCTACACTCAGAGGGACACCTTTTCTCATGGTATTCCCAGGCTTGTCATCTCCTCTCCACATTGGGTATCCAGATCACTGACCTACATGTGGGCACCCACCAGTACATCAGAGGCCTCCTCTTTCTGCCTTGATATCTTATGAGGACCCCAGATGTGTCACATTGATGATCCGGGAGATGTCACACTTGAGGAGGAGGAGACTAGATATTGATACAGATTCCCTGACATAGTTGAGCATCAGTGAGTGCATATCCCGTCGGAGACAGAGATCCGAGATACCCATGGGCTACGATTCAGATGACCATGTCGACGGCCAGAGAGACAGTCAACTACTAGGCCACAGCCCAGAGCGACACGGCAGCAGAGACGACCCCGACAGCCTACCCGGCAACAGAGGTCCATGGCACATCCAGTGACACCTTCACAGCATACCATCCACCATTTCTTCCAGGCTGATAGGCATCATGATATACGATTCCAGGCTGGGCCAGCCATCTTTATGCATTGTATTTGCAGTTATTGTTTTATAGATGATTGAGCTTTAAGCTCCTATGTGCACACTTGACATGTACCTTTTCTTAGTCCTATGTACCTTAGGGTATTCAAGGACATTAATAAAATCTTTTCATACTTGGCTTAGAAGAAAAGTTGATTGAAGATTTTTAGCTATGATGGATCACAGACATATACTTAACATTCATATTCATGCACTTGCCTTATGGCCTACCGAATGATTGTAGTAGGCTATGGAGCTACTGCTATTGTGATTATTTTAGTTCTCCCTTATTTGGTTAGGACTTTTTCTTATCAAAGTTGCTCATATAATGGGAATTCACTATGGATTGACTTGACCAATAGGCCACATCCTATTTTTGTGTGTAAACATGGGCGAAGACGGTAGTAGCATGATTTTAGTAACTCTTGAATGTCATGGCTATGTCCTTGGGAACTTTCACTTATTGACATGAACTAAGTGAAAATTCATTTATTTCATGTAAACTTGTCGTATAAAAATAGCATACTTGATTCTTATAACGAACAAAATTACGAAAGGGGAATTATCAATGAAATGTATAAAGCGAAAGCCACAAACTTGAAAGTGAGTATAATGACTATTTCACATCAAGGAGTATAATGACTAGTTCACATCCTCCTTGGTGAAATTTAAACTTATAATGTTAAACTCCTACTCCACCATGAGCATATCGTAGAGAAAGGAAGAAGTGGATGTTGGAAAGTAAAGTAATGGATCACATTGTTGAATTGTTCAAGGTTGAAATATTAACAAAGCATCCATTGAGATTTGAGTTTTTGAACATGACGTGAATCACAAGTCGATACTAGCTACATATGAAATAGGAGTGTTTTCTTACAACAACAGTTTTCCCAATGAGATCTTGTCGAGGTTTTTGTGACACTTGTTGCAAGTTAGCTTGAGTTGGAGTCGTCCTCCCTGCACCACATGATAGCACAAGAAAATTATAGCCTTCTTTCCTATCATTTGCAGTTGCATAAGAACTTGTATATCAAACAAAATGATTCTCATATAGATAAAAAGTTGGCATCATAGACTCAAAAATTAAGTTTCTTCCCAGCTTCTTGACATATTGTACACAACCGTACCGTTTGATACATCAACTTTTTCTTTGAAGAGAATAACAAACTTGAGTTTCTCCTTATGGTTCTACTTTGCTTTTTCATTGGAAGTCACTTCTAGTGAATCTCCACCACATGTGCTAGTGCCCTAAAGTCTAGATCAAAAACTTCAAATACTCGACATCAGTGGAGCAGAGCACTAAACAATTAGTGATCACTTGTTCAATTTCATAACTCAAGCATCTTTCTTCTACAAAGCATAAAAATGAAGCAAATGTTCAAAGCAAGCAATAATGTCATGATAGATAGGACAATTGTTGAAGAATGTAATGCATCAATGAATGAGCTATATGCATGACCAACAATGCCACTTGAGAACAATATGGACCCCAACATGAGAAACAATCACCAAAATGATACTATAGAGAGAGCCTTGATTGTTTGCCGAATGAAGTGTAACATGGGAGCGCTCTTTGAATGCTCAACAAAAGTTCAAAAAAAAAGCCCATAGGGGATCCACGAAACGACCAATAAGAATCACAAATGTATAACAATTTTGGAATAATGTTGTATCAAGACTAGTGGAATTCCATCATAAAGGAACGTAGGTTGTCCCCATGGCACACATAGATGTTCAGAAACTAAAATAATGCAAACAAAATTGATGTATAGTTGTCAAAGCTTTTACTCCATGTCCCAATATTTACAAATTTACAAGACAATTGTACATTTGTAATTATTTGTAATTGTTGAAATGGCTTGGCACCAACCTATGGTGACCATTGTAATTAATCGATAATTAGTTTGTATTGAATCTCAAGAGTCGTGCTTAGCTTTGACATGGGGTGGGTATGAGTACGAGTCATTTATTGGGACTAGTTGGACTAGCCTCCTAAAAACTGGACGAGTTGACTAGTCAACAAGACACATTTCATATGCACATTGGGACACTTGGTCTAGTGTATAAGTGACACATGTCGGACGGCCCTCCTACGTGTTAGGGTACTGCCAAGTGGCAAGTGTCAACTGTGCTTGGAGTTTGCCATGTGTCGACAACCGAATGTGTCAGGGTCAAGAGGTGCTTGAAGATTGGGACATGAGAGCCCAGGAGAGACATTCCTTATGTACCAAGAAAAAACTAGCTAGAAAATATCCAAAAAGAGAATTAAGTGTCCGCTAATATGATAGATATGTCCAGGATAGTACACAACATAAAAAGAAGACATGGCATCTACCTAATGGAGTCCGCCCACAAAGTCTTAGACCATCAACTTCATAGTGCATAGTGAGGAAAAAATGCTACAACATCCTTATTCGCTTCATTAACACCCAAGAGTAGGTGCAATGCACAAACACACAAAGTCAATCAGATGAGTTACATCCTCACAAAACCATCAAGAAAAATATTTTTATCACAAGTTCAATTTGCTCAAAACTTAACATACAAGCATAGATGGTGGGCAGCACTGATGGTGGGCAAAATGCACCACTAAAGATAGAGAAATTGGCACAAACTAGCTCATCGCAAGTTGGATGAAGATCTTAGAGTTGCATACCCACTAATACGGCAGGAAAGTATATACATGTGATGTCTAGGATAGTACACAACCTAACGAGGAGTCTTGCAGATTTCAATCTTATGGAGTCTAACCACAAGTCTTAGATCATCAATTTCATCGTGCATGACATGGACCAAATGCTACGACATCCTTACTCACTTCAACTCCCAAGAGTAAGTGTAGGTCACGTGCACAAATTGGTCCACATGGGCTTCATGCGTACAAAGACCGATGTATTTTATTGCTTCTCCGAAGGTGAAGGCCACACTCAGTCATGATGAATGCTAGCACTAAAACACAAAGCCAATCAAATGACAATCACTACTTCCTCGCCCAAATATAAAGCAAATTTACATTTCACCAACTCAACTTGCTAATAGCCTATCCAAAAAACACAATTGGTTGTCAAAATGTACCACTAAAGATAGAAAGAATCAGCAAAAACCAAATTGTCATAGCTTGGACAAAGATCGTACATTTCCACTAGTAGGTCAGAACAATCAATGGATGGTCCCTCTAAGATAGTACCAAAGATAACAAGGTTGAAATGAGAAGTGCAATCTTCAACCTTATGAGTCCACCCACAAAGTCTTAGACCATCAACTACATCATGCATAGGGTGGACCAAATGCTACGGCAGCATCAAAAACCTTAAACCCTAATCCTCCAACAGTAATTTTTTCATTCCATTCTTGAAACTTCCCGGATTGCCAATATCATAGACAAAATGAGAAACCAACAACGAACCCCAACAATGCATAGCATCTGGAAAAAACAAGACCCTACCGTGCATAAAAAAATTTGAAACATGGCCTATTAAATTCCTCATAATCCAAGCTTCAAGTTGACAACCATTTTCAAAAATATATATATATTGAAAATTTGCAATCTGGGACGACACGTGACAAAATCCCGGATCACGATCTGGAACGCATTCCAAATCACCAAATCACCGCTTGCAATTAATTGTTATTTAAAACCTTTTGCAAAAAAGTTATTTTCATTTGAACTTATAGGTGTTGTTGTAGTTTTCTAGCTTTTAATAGCGCTAGTAACAAGTTTTCTATGAGCACCAGTTCTTAGCTGGCAGGAATGCAGCTCACATATGTACCCATCTATCTTCTTCCCACAGTGCTTGTACACTCGTACAGATACTCACATGGCCGTGCACATGGATCTACGTCCGCATAGGTATTTTTGCAACTATGTAGTATGGCCCGAATTAAACCAAGGGTGTAGATTCTAGGGTGGATACTAGTTTTGATCAAAGTATCGTTCCATGGATCAGAAGAAAACTCTACACCCAAAAGAATTTTTGAGTTCAATTCCTGCTGAATCTCTGCAAGATTTCAATCACCCGAATCCTGCAGTCAAAATTGCACAGACTTGTGACTCAACTCCAAAGCCTTGCAACAAGATTTATAGGAATGACCACTTGATTACTCACTTTAATGCATTTTTTTCTTATGTGTATAGCTTTCATACTCTTCCCGTTCTTTGTGTTCTATCTGTTAGTGGCTAAGTAAAGCACATGTTTGTGCAAATGATTAAAGAACAAGGTAAAATCAAATGATCAATCAAAGCAAAGAAGAGACAGAGGGTTGTAGAATTTATACTTGCAAGTGTTGCACCACTTCCTGAAGTATAAGACAATTCCCAAATACCAGAGGTCTGCATTATCTGGCCGCAAACGCCATTGCTCCAAAAACCCAGCATTCTCTGCCTCCGAATAAACTTGAGCTCTTTACTTCACTCTAGGATTGAGGCAGTACATGACATGAGCTCAATAATAAAATATCCAGAGTCGTTTGAAACATTATCGTGCTTTTGAAATCTTGCATGCAATGTCATATTTGGGATTTCTTCAATAATGTGAATGTTTGCAGCTATGGTGATTGTGGGCAAGATGTTGTGGAGCAGCAGCAGCAGCGACAACAACGACAACAGCAAGAGGGAACACAAAAACCTCCTAAATTTCTGAAGTCCTACTAGTGGCTGTAAAGAGAAATCAAATTCCATGACGAATGAGGTGACGACATGTGGCATGGATGATTTCAAGCTAGAATTGACCTGGTGTTAACCCTAGATCTGTATACACTAGTTTGCACTTGATGAATACCTTAGACTAAAGAGCTTTTATGAGGAAGCTGATTTTCTACTCAAGGGTCATTCACAGCCCTAGGAAGGTTGTTGAGTGGTGTTGGAGATGTAATCTTTGATTGGGAGCAGTCGCTATTAGAAACATAACAGTGGGCGGCGAATGTTGGAATCAGACCCCTCTCTGCGGCAGCAGTGATTTCTGTGGAGAAACCTGTTTTTCTTTTGCGAAAATTTTGCTTGTCTGCAGGATCCTAAGCAAGCGATTACAAACCACTGATCATAAAAAGATTCAAGCAACGAAACGACGCGAACAATGAGATGGAGAAGAAGAGAGTAATTGTATTTGTGTTTTGTGTTTTTGAGTGAGTCGTTCAGTGTCTTGCTCGTTGGCAACCTGACACTCCTCTAAGTCGTCGTGTTCTGCTCGTTGGCAGACTTTCATGCACAGCTCAACTCTCTACTATCCACTCTTCATACTTGTGGTAATCTATCTATGTATATATCCACCACATGGAGTTTACAAGATAGTTTATCAGTGAACTATAAGACAAGTTTATGCTAATCAATTAGTTAGTTATCCTCTGTCAACGTCGCTTCTCGCGGCTGAGCGTGGAAGTACAAGACTCCACGCTCGTCGAGCTGCCAACTGTCAGCTCGAATCGTTTTCTTTTTGTTCATCTTTTCCTCCAGTGTGTTTTTGTCATTTGGTTGCAGGGACGAAACTTGAACACTTTTCCTTCGGCCTTCGAGGTGGGTTTGTTTCTTGCATGTCCAGCTGATTGCTGCTCCGCACACTATCGAACACCCCCCTGTCACGGACTTGATGTCATCCCTACAGCTTGCCCAGCTTGCATCACTGTAGTGTTGCAGCTCAAATCCTTTTTCTTTTTCATCTGCTCTGTAGGTCAATCTCATACTTTGGGTGCCTTTCAGATATTGCAGAATTATTTTTGCCATTTGCCAATGTGCCATGCCAAGATTCGAGGAGAATTGGCTCAATGCATAGAGGCCAAGTCGAGTCTGGTCCATATTGTAAGGTACATCAGACTACCGATCAAGTTTTAATACGGTATACCTTCCATCTCGTGTCTCTCCTCATCAGTGTTCGGGCAGTCATGTTTTGTCAATCTGGCTCTAGCTATCATTGGTGTGGCTTTTTCTTTGCAGTCCACCATTTGGTATTGCTTCAGCACCTTTTCGGCGTATTCTGATTGATTCAGATGCATTACTCCTCTGTTACGATCTCTTTTGATCTTCAGCCCAAGGCATTTTGTCGCTTCCCCCAGATCTGTGATTTCATAACTTGTAGATATCTAACTCTTCGTTTCTTTGATCAGTGTCAAAGAGTTTCCTATCATCAGGGAGTCATCTACAAAAATAGTCAGAACCCAAATATCTTCATACTTTCTTTATATAGACATTACAGTCTGGTTGTATAGGAACGAAGTCTACATACTTCATAAGGTTGTCGAGCTTTTTGTACCAAGCTCGTGATGTCTGCTTCAGGCCATAAATGCATCCCTGCAACCGACAAACATATTGTCGATTGTCGGGGTCTTTGAATCCGTCAGGCTGTTTCATGAAGATTTCTTCCTCTAGATCTCCGTGGAGAAAGGCTATTTTCATATCAATCTGGTGTACTTCTAGATTGTATTGTGTTGCATATGCGAGGAGCAGTCGGATGCTTGTCATCTTCACCATTGGTGAGTAGGTATCAAAATAGTCGATACCGTACCTTTGCGTGTAGTCTTTTGTGACAAGTCTTGCCTTGTAGCGTCCGACAATGCCATTTGATTTGATTTTTCTTTTGTAGACCCATTTGCAGTCGACGATCTTTTTGTCTTCGAGCAGTGGCTCTAGTGTCTATGCCTTGTTTTGACTCATTGATTCGATCTCTTCTGACATCGCTTGCTTCCAGAATTCTCCTTCTAGACTCTAGATAGTTTCTCGAAATGTTGTTGGTTCTTCAGTGAAGCTGCAGAATTCGAACTCTATGTCTTTGCTCCATTGAAGATTGTCAGTGTATCGATATGGAAGTCTTCTTTGTCTTGTTGACCTTCTTGGTTCTATTTGTCACTGTTGGTTTGTTTCTTATTCGTCAGGTTGATCTTCAGCTTCCTACTGCTCTGGAGTCTGGGGCTCAACATTCTGATTTGATGTTTGTCCTCGATCTCCCTCTTGAATTAGCAGTAGTGTGAAGATCTCATGGCCTTTTTCTTCCTTAAATCCAGGAAGTGTATTTTCGTCAAACTTCACATCTCTACTCGCGATGCCCTTGACATCGTGTCGGCTCACGTCGTCTAGAATCATTGCTCTGTTGTTTTCGAGTTTCTTGTAGTTGACCAAGATTCTCTTGTTGCAAGTAATGTATGAAATTTCTCCTAAATCGATGACTACGTCGTAGTCTTGTTCAGTATAGCTTGTGGAAGCTTCATCGAATATTGTGAAAGCTTCATCGCTTTTGACTACATCCTTTGACGACTCTGCAACATTAGCCTTTTCGGCCTTGTTCTTTCTTTTGGGGTTGAATCTGCACTCATATGCAGAATGTCCCTTCTTCTTGCAGTGCATGCAAGGTATTGTTGGATTGAACTAGCATCTATTGGCTATGTGTCTTGATAGTGATCACAGGAAAAATATTGTTGGTTGTCATTGCCTCTGTTCGAAGACTTGGTGTTCATCTTGTCGAATCTGGACTTGTTCTTGTTTTTCTTCTTTCCTTTTGTGAAAAGAGCCTTCTCCTGATCGCTAATTCCTTCTCCTTTGTCTCTCATCAGTCTCTCATCAGCGACAAGACCGACAGATCGCTCAAACGTCATGTCTGGTGAGCTCAGAATTAGCATTCTGAACGGCTGATAGGATGTTGGTAGAGATTTCATGAAGTACATCAGCTGCTGTGGTGTTGGGACCTGGTGCTCCTGTCCAGATGCAGCGAGTTGAGCGAAGATCATTATGATCTTTTCAACATGTTGATCCAACTGGTTGCCATCCCATCGTATGGATTGCAACTGATTATAAAGGTGCATTACCGAAGTAACATTCCTCACTTCGTACTTCTGCTTTAGTCTCTTCCATGCTTCATGGTTGCTCTCACAGTCTTCAATCTGCATGAGTATTTCTTTGTTTATGGATGAAACAATGATTGCCATAGCGTGCTCATCATTTTTTATCCATTCAGCTCTCTAGAGGCTGTTCTTCTGTGAGTTCGGTCACCACCCAGATGCCTTCACCCTTCAAAAGTGTTTTGATTTTGAATTTCCATATTATGTAGTTTGCGCCATCAAGATTGATTTCTATTCTTGTCTGGATCGTTGTAGCCATATTGTGTTGTCTTAGAGAATAACCTGCTCTGATACCACGTTCTTTTGCAGAAATTTTGCTGGCCTACAAGATCCTAAGCAAGCGATTACAAACCACAGATCATAAAAAGATTCAAGCAACGAAACGACGCGAACAATGAGATGGAGAAGAAGAGAGTAATTGTATTTGTGTTTTGTGTTTTTGAGTGAGTCGTTCAGTGTCTTGCTCGTTGGCAACCTGACACTCCTCTAAGTCGTCGTGTTCTGCTCGTTGGCAGACTTTCATGCACAGCTCAACTCTCTACTATCCACTCTTCATACTTGTGGTAATCTATCTATGTATATATCCACCACATGGAGTTTACAAGATAGTTTATCAGTGAACTATAAGACAAGTTTATGCTAATCAATTAGTTAGTTATCCTCTGTCAACATCGCTTCTCGCGGCTGAGCGTGGAAGTACAAGACTCCACGCTCGTCGAGCTGCCAACTATCAGCTTGAATTGTTTTCTTTTTGTTCGTCTTTTCCTCCGGTGTGTTTTTGTCATTTGGTTGCAGGGACGAAATTTGAACACTTTTCTTTCGGCCTTCGGGGTGTGTCCGACCTTCGGTTCGGTATTCCGTTTGATGTTCGGTTCTCGGCCTTCGAGATCTTTTCGTCATTCGGGACATCTTTATTTTCCGAGATCTCTGCGACAAAGTTGCAAGAGTTCACTATATTTGACAATTTCAATCACAAACAACGAGCAGAAACCTGGAATTCCAATATCTTCTTCTTAAACCCTTGTTCCAATACCTGATATTGGAACGAGGGTTCAAGCTCCAAAAAAAAAAAAATCTAATTTCTCTGCTGCCAAAAACGGACCTCAGTCAGAGTAGATTTTAGCGCACTTTCCAAGTGGACCTGTAGTGAGTCATCAAGGGCTATACAATTAGGATGGTTGTAGCAACAGTTTCCAACATGTATTTCCAACCAGCGAACCCAACAGTTTCATCTGTTTTTTGCAATATGTTTGCATCTCTAGCGAGTTCACTTAGGGTTGTTTTTCTTTTCTACAAAGTATTTTCAGGCCACTCCAACTGTGATAGAAGCTATTTTCCCTCTTTTCAGATATAGTTTCAAGAAAAGCTCTCTTGGTTTAAGAAACAAAGTCTGTCTTGTTGTCTCTACTTTCCATTTTTCCTTCTACCTATGCATTCCTTGGGTTGCTTTAAAGTTGGGATCATCTTTACCTGTCAATATAGTTACCCAAGAATCTTCTCATCCTCTACAACTCACGGATTTTTTTTTTGCTCGGCGTGGAAAAAAGAGACCCGCTTCACCTTCAAATCATCCTTCTAGTGCTTCCCCTTCATGCACACATCGTGAAGCCCATCGTGATGTTGCAGATTCCTTGCTTGTTTCCTCTAGCCAGGTGGCGTCATACTGTCCGTCCCATCTTCACCACCACCTTTCTTTCTCTCTTTGAGTTTCTCAGCTTTCTCCTTCTTCCTCTTCTCGCCCCCCGTATTCCATGTGTAGGTTGTGGTCGCATTTATGTAAGGTGCTGGTCTTTCTCGCCATCAAAACGCTTGCTCTACTTTTCGTCAGCAGACTCGGCTTGGACCTGGATTCTTTCCTTGATATTTTAGCTGCTTTTCACTTATGTTTTTCTCATCCTCGTCTTTATGCACACATACCCTTTGCCTTGTGCTTAGACGTCCAGAGAGCTTTGTCCTTACCTTTGTCTTGTTTGGCTTCCAACCCTTCTGATACCGCAGCTTGGCATGCCTTTTTGCTTTTTCCTCTATGGTGTATGCCTCTGCCTCCTCGAAGTGGTGATGCCGGTCACCACAAATCTCGCAACAAGATTGGTCACTTTATGTCAGAAGATTGAAAAAATCTGCAAGAGGAGCATTTACTTCGCTGTCATGCGCTTGCTGCTCAGTGGGATTCTACTTCGGATGGTGTTTCTATACCCCATGTTCATCGTTGGTTGCATCGCTGTGTTTTACTTGGGCAAGTGGGTGAGTATTCTCGTGCTCTAGCTCCTATGAGTCCAACAACAACTCCTTCTACTGCCACCCTTGAGGCTTTGGAGCTTCTTCATCCACTGGCAAATGATTGTCTACCCTCTTTTGTTGAGGACTTTGAACCTGATTATGATCTGTAGCTCTTAGAATCTCATTTTCTTAATGCTTTTCTACGCAGCCCTCATCTCTGGTATGATTTTCGAGCATCTTCGTGACTGTCACCTCTCCTGATGATTCTGCTAGCGACTCTTTCAAGTTTGCTCCTCCGTAGCATGTGGGAGTATTCCTCTTTCTATTGCTCGTATTATTGGTGTTGCTCGTTTGATAGCCTTGGAAAAGCCTGGCGGTGGCGTGAGTCCCATTGATGTTGGAGAAGTATGTTGGATTATTTTCCTACTAATCGACTAATCGACATTTTAATCTTCGTCCAACTTTTATGCAGACCTGTAGTTTTCTTCGTGTTTTTACACAGCTTGCACAACAACTCAAAAATGGCTCACAGTGTCGGCATTTTCGGGATTGTCTCTTTTAGGATTTTCTCTCACTTCGGCTTTTTCACAAAATGCCGGATGCCTCAAATGTTAAGGAAATGACGTTGGTGAAGACCTTCGCAGTTTTCGCATTTTTCACATGATAGTTTATGTTCATTTATGCAGAGTTACAATTTACATTTAAATCTGCAGACAAACTGTTTACGGCCAAAGTCACCGACTTGCATTAATCCATCAGCAAACAATTTCTGAGAAGTCCTAAATGGATTGATGTTAGCACATCACGGCCAACTAGATGATGCTTTTGACGACCTAAATTCTTAGTATAAATAGTTGTTCATATCTCTACATTATAATCTTAGAGCATGAATAATGCGATCAAGAGATCAGCAAGTATTGAATAGTTAGCTCTCTCTCAAGCCTGCAAGCTTGGACACTCCTAAGCATTCTAGCTCACTTCTTTAGAGTTGATTAGAGATTGCTATACCACTTACTGCTTATCAGCATTGCGCTTAATTCATATTTATATTTAGTCGCTCAGAGATAGCTTAGAGTACGTGGCCTTGATCCGCAACTTGTTGTACTCATTTACATTTGTTTCACTTTCATATTAAATCAATACTATCTTCTTATTGCATTCAGGCTCGTCACAGAATATATGCATTTCATAGTTCGTCAACTGATTATTTGTCTGATAATTCAATGCTTAATGTTTGGCTATGTAATCACTATAGTACTAACGATTTCAAAGTTATTTACTATAAGACCGAACATGATTTCTATCACTATTGTTTTGTTCAAAATTGATAGGCGTAGTCATGCATAAAGAAAAAAAAAATAGTTTGTTTCCGTTGTGCACGATAAGTTTTCTTTCTTGTCATTCGAATTCTTTTTATTCGAATCTTATCTGACCTATCTTTCACATACCTCTTTCCAACATAGTATCAGAGCGTTGATTCTTCAAGGCCTAATACTAATTATATCAGAGCAAGCTCTTCTACTTGATATTTTTCGCAATATCGAATTATTCTTCAGTTCGAATCAATTTGTTTCGGTATTAGAGAATTGATTTCCACAACACAATATATCTCTTAACATCGTCCTAAAGTTCCAGATGGATTCTCAAAGTAAAGCAGGTCTTATCATAGACAACCTGAATGGATTTATGGAAATTTAAGATGAAGGTCTTGCTAATTGCCAACGAGTTGTGGGATGTTGTTACAGGTATCGAAGTGAAGCCTGAAGACGACACAGACGACTCAAAGTGGAAATCGAAGGACGGTAAAGCTTTCGCGCTTATTATCTTCAATATATCAAATACTCAAATTGGCCATGTAGTTGAAGACAAAACTTCGAAAGAAGTTTGGGACATCCTGAGCTCACTACCAAGTTACATCTTTGAAGGAAATTCTTCACATTCAAGATGTCGAACAATGATTCTCTTCAGAATTATATTAACCAGTTTAAGAATCTCTTGCAACAGATGGCCACTGTCGGATCAGTCATAGACGATCAAGACGCAATTATGACATTGCTTTCAACCATGTCCTCTACATATGAGAACTGGGTGATGATCATCACGACACACTCAGATTTAACTCTTACCAGAGTTATCACTATGTTGTTGCAAGAAGATAATCAAAGAAGTCAAGACATTTCATCTACCTCTTCATCTCATGCTCTATATGTCAACAAGGGCTCGAAACGACAGAAGCAAAAAAGCTCCAAGCAGTCTACATCGAATCAGAAACAGAGTCAAAGTCAAGAACAATCATCGAATCCAAATTCGTCGAAGAAGAAGATGTTTTGCAGGTATTTCAAGCGCAATAACCATGAGATCCAAGATTGATGAATTCTCAAAGCAAAGAATGCAGCCAAGCAACCTGATCAACAAGCAAATACAGTTACATCATCTCCTGAAGTCGAAATGGATGAAGACACTTTTATGGTCAAAGACAAGAATGCGAATTCAGATGATTCTTGGTTTCTGGATTTTGGAACTACTCAACATATGACCAATCATTTTGAGATTTTCACAACAACACCCGCCGCGATTTGCGACGTGTTTTGCGATGTGAATCGCGGGTTTAATTTTTTTTTAATTCGTCGCAGACGTCGGAAAAACACGTCGCAATAAGGTCATCGAAATCCGACGACTTTAAAATACGTCGCAATCCGACAGGCACAACGTGCCGGACACCACAGAACCAAATTTTGGTGACGGCCACAAGTGCTGACCTGGACGTCGCATTGCGACGTTTGACGTGGACGTCGGAATGCGACGTCCTACGTGGATGTCGGATTGCGACGTCCAAAGACGTCGCAAACTGTCTGACGTGGTTGTCGGATTGCGACGTGCTAAAATTCAGTTGGATTAGAATGATCCCAAAATTTCACTGACGGATGTCCGACGCCCATCCGACGTCTATCCGACGTATCCTTGGAAGTCGAAATCCGACATCCCATAAAGTCGGAATCCGACGTTTGTTAAGAGAATGATCAAAAAACATATCCGACGTGTGTCCGACGTCTATCCGACGTGTTAGGACATCGGATTCCGACGTCCCAAATTAGGTAAAAATAAAATAAAAAATGCGTAAAAAACTATGCGTAAAAAATAAAAAATGCGTAAAATTTTCGTTCCTATACGCCTTACAACACAAAGAAGTATGTTCATCTTGATGACGATAGCACTCACACTATTGAAGGTCAAGGTACTGTAAGATTAAGGTTCCAGCATGTTCAATTCAAACTACTGTCAAAAGTCTTATATGTTCCCAAACTCTCTACAAATCTGTTATCAGTAAGTAGAATTACATATTTAGGTCATAAGGTGGAGTTTGAGTCTATTCAATGCAGAATTATCGATAGGAGTAATAAGATCCTTGCACTCGGCAAGAGACATGGATACTTATATAGATTGGCACATTGTTATTCTGATTCTAGTCAAGCCTTGAAAACCTCTATTCTTGTCAATAAAGCATTACTATGGCATCATCTCTTAGGACACTTAAATCATTCATATGTTTTGAACATGTCCAGACAATCCCTAGCACTTGGTATCGAGTATCCTTCTGGTATCTCCCTGTCTGCCATAGCTGCATCCTTGGAAAACAGACTAAGATTCCTTTTAGATCGAGTCATAGGCATCCAACAAAAGGTCTGTTAGATGTTTTTCATTCAGATATATGTGGACCTATGCAAACTCCTTCATTGCTAGATGCAAAGTACTTCATTACCTTTATTGACGAATTTTCAAGAAGAATAGTTGTTTACTTCATTAAGCAGAAATCAGAGGCTTTCATCATGTTTAGACAATTCAAAGAGCATGCAGAAAATCAGACTGGTAAATGAATCAAAGCACTAAGGTTCGACAACGGGGGAGAATACATCTCCACCGAATTCAAGGAGTATTGCCTTAACAACGACATTGAGCAACAATACTTTAACTCCTATTCACCTCAATCAAATGGTCTTGTTGAGAGAAAGAACAGAACCTTAGTCGAATCGACAAAGTGCATGTTATCACGTGCGACATTTTCGAAGTCCTTTCGGGTTGAAGATGTTTGAACAATAACCTATATTCAGAACAGATGTTCTACTAAAGGTCTATCAGACAAAACACCATTCGAAGTTTGGACAGGTACCAAACCTTTATCGAACTTAAAAGTTTTTGGATGTACTGCTTGTGCACAGATTCTTCATGATCTCAGGAAGAAGCTTGACTTCCAAAGTATCAAATGTATTTTCATTAGCTACACTACTTCAGATCAAGCCTACAAGCTGTTCAATCCCATCGAGTAGAAGATATTTGTAGCCGACATTTCTGCCTTGGTATTCAAATCCACAGAGACAAAAATCGAAAGTTGATTTACATTACTCAGCAGAGGTACATCTACAATATGTTAGTCAGATATAATCTGGTTAATTGCAAGTTAGCTCTCTCACCAATGGAACCAGGTCTCAAATTGTCAAAGGACCAGTGTCCCCTAACAATTGAAGAGAAGGAGCAAATGCTTCAGTATCCTTATCATTTGATAATAGGATCTCTTATGTACGCCATGATTTGTACCAGGCCAGACATAGCTTTTGTAGTCAGTTCCCTAAGTCAGTTTATGACCAACCCTGGTATAACACATTGGAAGGCTCTCATCAGAGTCATGAGATATCTTCGAGCTACCATGGACTTTTGCATTTGTTATGGAACAGTCAACAACGACAAACTCAATTTACTCAGTGGTTACATAGATGCAAGTTTGGTAGGAGATGTAGACACTCGTAAATCTACTTCTAAATATACATTCTTCCTCAACAATGGTCCTATTTTCTGGAACAGTCACAAGCAATCTTCGATAGCTTTATCTTCTACAGAATCAGAGTGTATCGCAGCCTCACAAGCTACAAAGGAAGCAATTTGGTTCAGAAACTTACTTTCAGATATCAGTCTGAATCAATATGCTCCAACAATATTATTTTGTGACAGTCAAAGTGCCATTGTCTTATCAGCCAACCCTAGAATTCATTCTAGGAGTAAGCACATTGAACTCAAGTATCACTATGTCAGAAGCAAAGTTCTCGACAAAGAGATCAGATTGCAATACTGTCGAACACAAGATATGATAGCAAATATTTTTACCAAAGCATTAAGCTTGGATGCACACAGAAAGTTTTGTGTAGAACGAAGTTTGAAGGTCAAGGCATTCATGGATTCAGATTAAGGGGGGGTGTTGGATTATTCTCCTACTAATTGACTAATTGACATTTTAATCTTCGTCCAACTTTTATCCAGGCTTGCAGTTTTCTTTACACAGTCTGCACAACTACTTGGAAATGGCTCACAGTGTCGGCATTTTCGAGATTGTCGTCTTTCGAGATTTTCTCTCACTTCGGCTTTTTCGCAAAATGCCAGATACCTCAAATGCTAAGGAAATGACGTTGGCGAAGACCTTCGCAGTTTTCACATTTTTTGCATGACAGTTTACGTTCATTTCTACAGAGTTACAATTTACGTTTAAATCTGCAAACAGATTGTTTACGACCAAAGCCATTGACTTGCATTAATCTATCAACAAACAATTTCTGAGAAGTCCTAACTGGATTGATGCCAGCACATCACGGCCAACTAGATGACGCTTTTGATGACCTAAATGCTTAGTATAAATAGCTGCTCATATTTCTACATTATAATCTTAGAGCATGAATAATGTGATCAAGAAATCAACAAGTATTGAATAGTCAGCTCTCTCTCAGCCTGCAAGCTTGGACACTCGAGCATTCTAGCTCACTTCTTTAGAGTTGATTAGAGATTGCTATTGCGCTTACTGCTTATCAGCATTACGCTTAATTCAGATTTATATTTAACCATTCAGAGATAACTTAGAGTACACGGCCTTGATCCGCAACTTGTTGTACTCATTTTCATATGTTTCGCTTTCATACTGAATCAATACTATCTTCTTATTGCATTCAGACTCGTCACATAATGTATGAGTTTCTATAGTTCTTCACGACTGATTATTTGTCTAATAATTCAATGCTTAATGTTTGGCTACGTAATCACTGTAGTACTAACGATTTCAAAGCTAGTTACTATAAGATCGAACGTGATTTCTACTACTATTGTTTTGTTCGAAATTAATAGGCATAGTCATGCATAAAAGAAGAGGAAGATAGTTTATTTCCGCTGCGCACGATAAATTTTATTTCTTGTCGTTCAAATTCTTTTTATTCTAATCTTATTTGACCTATCTTTCACATACCTCTTTTCAACACGCTATTATACGGGTTGGTTTCTCCGGCTCTTGGTTTTTAGCTTCGTGACGGTTTTCATGACCACCTATTTCCTCATTAGTTTGGTTGCGCTACTCGTGCTACCTTGAATCTTCATCCATATTGGGTTGTCTTTCAAGTGGATATTTCAAACGCTTTCAATTATATTCCCTGAGGGGCCATTTTCCAAGAACTTCATGCGGCTCACGGTCCACTCGCTTAGCTCATCCTATTTTTTCGCTCTTTTTTATTCCATGGATGCGCCTCTATATTTCAGTCCTGCTTCTCGCTCAAGTGGTGTTTTGGTTATCCCTTCTATTGATGGTATCATGCAAGGTGATCCCTTGGGTGGTGCTCTTTTTGCTTTGGTTTGTGAAATACTTTGGGCGCGCATCTTCGTCATGCTGACTTGCTACCAAAGCTTGGCAATGCTCAAGTTGCTCTAGGGATTCTTGTCGTAAATCATTGGCAGCAGAAGTTTGAAGCTTTGAGCGTAGGCATGTAGGATCGGAAACACAACAATTAGCAGTAGAAATATTCAAGATGAATCATTCATACAAATTGCGCAAATGAACAACACAATAGTGAGACAGAAAATTGCACTCTGATTAATATCAATAGTGAGTACAATGGCTTGAAGTAATAACTTCAGCTTGTTGAGTGAGTGTGATAACGCTGGCTACAAAAGAACTTTAATTAATATAAAACTTCTTCTGATTAGCTTGATTCAGCCAGTAGTATATATATATTAACAGGTGTCTTCAAAAATATCTTACAAACATTTAATGCTCTTTACGCCAGTCTTATGTATGTACAAAGTAGGTAACCGCCCTTTGGATATTTTAGTTGTCCAGCTGTTTTTAGAGTTGATAAGTTGGCGACGCCGGTCTGCCTCTGTTGCGAAAAATCCGAAAAACCTAAAGGTGCCTCAAAATGTTTAAGATAGGTCTAGAATGAATTTTTGGTAACTGTGTTGTTTTTTTTTGTTGAAGGTGCAAAAAATGTGAATAAGGCAAAGGTGCTTTCAAAAAATGTATTAAGACAATAACGCAGTTTGGGGAAAGATGCGAAGGTCCGAAATATGTAGTCGGCCTTCGACTGTTTTGAGGATGATGAACAGTCTGATAATGGAAGTCAAGACTCAAATTAAGGAGAGCACATTGATATTGATTCCGAGGGAACAGGCAACATCGGGGCCAATTCAGGCAAAGAAGTTGTCAATGGGGCAAATCACTCAAGGACCCTATCTTCCTTGAGATCACTACAATTATCACATCACATTCAACCAGAAAACTTGTTTGAAACATCTTGTGAAATGGAATTAACAGACAAGGATATAATTGATCTATATGAAAGTTTCACATTCAGTGTAGAGTGCACAGCGAAATGTGATGAAACTTGTATTATACAAGCTGGAAATTATCCTAACTATAAGACGGAACAAACAATCAAAGATCCATTATATCACAATTTCCAGTTTGTGGTTCAAAATATTGGAGATATCAATATTTTCAAACATGATGACGTAATCTACGAATGATTTTTCATAGAGACTTTGAGTGAAAGAGATATCCTCACTCTTTGCAAGCATCTCATTCACTCGATGTTCTTGGAAATGAATGTCCATCCAGAATATCATTTGTCATTTTCAGAGATGATCAATCAAAGCATATTAGTCCCTAAGTTGGGGATTGATCATGTCAATAATTCCTTCATGCAGGATCTTCACAATTCAGATGCAAGGCATTTGGATTGAACAACAAAGTGACTAACAAACAACATGACAAAATCTTCATCCCAGCACACCCAGATGCAATGCCAAAATACGATCCTAAAGGAATTGGATAGATCATCCAATTTGTCATGATGTCGAAGAAATAGACAAAAGGGGATATTGCGATCTGGTTTACAATATGAAGCTAACAAAATGGATTCAATATGAAGCTAACAAAAGCTTCATCAAACTCTTCTTTGACCATCAATTTTTTCTCTATGGGAACAAGGATTACGGTATGAAGCTAACAAAATGGATTCAATTTGACAGCTTTGGATCTGTAACGAGGCAATAAATTATTTTTTTGGGATGACACATCCTTAGTCATGACTACTTAACCAAGGCGATCAAGCTGATCAAACAAGCGTCTTCATTTTTTAGGACAAAAATGTTTAAGTAGGGGAAGTGTCATGTACTTTTAGTACATCAGTGCTTTTCAAAGCAATATAATATCCATCGTAAGCTTTGTAGGCCCAGAAGGAGCTATTAGCCTTAATAACAAGGTGGTTCCCTCTTTAGGCCTCCAAAGTAATTAACAAGGATAATAGGCCAACAAGGGCCCAATGTAGTTTGAATAATACTTAACAAGGGCTAACTATCTCTCAAGATAGTTAGGTTAAATTAAGTAAGAGCATTGTCTATAACTAGGCAAGAGACATCATTTTGTGAATCTTTTGGCTCATTTGCAAGTGAGAGCTTCTAGTTTCCTTGTGAATGTGAGCCATAGGGATCTCCATTGCTAGGTCTCATGTGCCTTATCTACATGAATCAATGCTCCATTTACATTGATTGTACTGTGATTCCATTGAGATCTCCATGTTTCTAGCTTTCTATTGATATGCTATCTTGAATGCTATGTACTTTTTTTGCTATTAGCTTTACTTCCATTATAATTGCTATTTGCTTAAATTTGGCACATGACAGTTTGTGGAAGGTTGAAGTATGCAAGCAGTTGCCTTAGCCAGATCTTCTCTTTGGTTGCATTTGGTGTACTTGGATTCCGTTGATGATAATGCAACTGAGGTCTTCTTTCGGTTGTTCCATAACATTGGGCCTTGGTTGTATAAAAATAAAAATCTAGAAGTTAAATTTTTGGTATCGACATCTCCTACCCAATCCGCATCTGTGTAGGCTTCAAGGATGTTGGCAGTTTGGTTGCCTCCATAGCAGATGCTGAGAGTTTTCGTTGTTTGGATGTACTTCATGACCTTTGTTAGTGCTTTCCAATGAGTTAAGCCTGGATTTGATAGAAATCGGCTGAGTGTACTGATCGAATATGCAAGGTCTGGTCATGTGCAGATCATTGCATACACCAGTGAGCCGATGACGTATTGAAACGGGTATCGCTTCATTTTCTCCTTTTCTGTCTCAGTTTGAGGAGATTGTTCCTTTGATAAAAAATCTTCCTCTGGGTCTTGTTTTTGGCAGATGCCTTGAACTGCTTGAAGAACTTGAATGCTTCAAATTTGTTCTTCAAAAAATAATTAGCATTTCTTTGTGAGTCATCGATGAAGGTTAGAAAATAGAGAGCTCCCTCTGTCGAAGCAGTCTGCATCGGGCCACAAATGTCGCTATGTACAAGGTCAAGCAAGCCTTTGAAAATATGAACTGAATCTGAAATGAAGGGACTTCTAGCATGCTTGCTGATAATGCAGCTTTCGCATGGAGAAGTTGGCTTGCTGCTTGCTTTTCCAAACTTCCAAAAAGATATGAAGAATGCAATCAAAACAAACACATGTTTGCCATCCACACCATTTTACTTGGATATTCTACTTTTTTTCAGCTAGTTATTTATCTCAACATTTAGTTACTTCTTGTGCATTTTATAAGTGCATTTTTTTCTTATAGATGGTTGCTATCTCTCATTGAAGATAAGGTTATATCATTTGGTTATATCATTGCTTGTGCGTTCTATGTGAGGAAGGTTACACAAGACACAACTATGTCTTGTTCTAATTCAATGCATACTCTTTATAGTGGTATGATTATTGTCTTGAGTGCAGATTTTTGGTGGACCCTCACACTTTTTGATGTACTTTCAAGACCTGTAAAAAAAGTTTAGAGGACTTGATTTTAGCCTAGATTAATTAGATCTCATGACCCTAATTCAAATCTAATCAATGGCACTCAATCTTGGTAGCTTATCCTAAGATTTTCACCAAAAATTACATCAAAAGCTCACTAATTTTTTCTTTGGATCAAATGAATACCATGCATTAAATGCAGGTTCAGAGGTGCCCACACATGTGGATAGTAGGATTTGGACCCCTACCAAGTTTGGGATCAAATCTCCTCACCAAAATCAAGATTCTAGCTTGCCCTCTCAATACTAGTTTTTAGCACCAAAACTTGCTAAAAATGGATTTACTTTTGATCAATGGCTTATGCTCTTGTACTTGGCTCTGATACCATGTGAAAGTACATAAATGGATCTACAAAAGACCTACAAGAGTGATTGGATGCTTGGTTAACAACCTATCAAAAAACTAGACACAAAAAAGTTGATCTAGATTGGCAATTTGACAAACAACAAGCATTAACAATCAAAAGCATTGATCAACATTGAAATCCAAGCCCACACGTGTGTACTACAGGCTGTAGTACGGCCTTCAACCTGATAAACAAGTAGAAATTGATTTGGTTTCATTTGGATCATAGAAACTCAATGTACATAGTGAACTAGCTTGAGATTGCCAATGAGCTCCAAAATTTTTCTATCTTCTCACTATGGAGAGAGGGAATACATAGCAAATTCGACTTCCTTCTTGAATTTAGGTGGATTTCCAACATGTAATAAGGAAGTTAACTCACCCTTATTGCCCTAAAATGAAACCCTAGCCTAGATCCTAGAGTTATGCTTGGTAGGTAGCTAGTTGGTCAAATTTTCACCTTAAACCTAGGTGTAGGTCCTATAAAGTAGGGATGACCACCAAATAGACATGACCAACTCTCTTGACTTGACCTAACCTATATCAGGAGTGGGTTGCCACGTGGCATTTATAATTTACAATGATGGACTTCTGACTTGTATTGAGGTGGAGGAAGATTGAAGCCTGAGTTACATTAGGCAGGAATTGTTGCTCTTACAATATGATATATCCTCATACTTCAGATTTGTTTCCAATGAAAGAATGATAAGTAGTTGTAAATATTCTTATTCTTTTTTAATAGCTTATATTATAAGTTAGTCAAATCACAACTATTCTTAGATCATTGCTTTAAAAGAGTATTTCTAAATGCAATATACTTTGAATCAATTCTTTGCAGGTATGTAAAAGACATGAGCTTGAGATCAAATACAAAGATATTGGCAAAACTATCCAAATAGTGGGAAAACACAAAGAAATATTATCAAATAAATGCAAGTCCATCATCATTATAGAATTGAAAACAAGATTCTTATTGAATTGAAACAAGGCATGCTATAAAACACATTCACGAGGCAAAAAAGACATGCTAACCTTTAAGAACTTGTGCTAGTTATGAGACTCTAGATCACTTAGCTTATTGTCCCTTGTGACGACACTCTTCAAGCATCGTGTACCTGTTGGAGATAAAAAAAAAGCTATTGCCTTCTTTACAATGGTCTCTTCCCTATATTGTCAATCGTTTGTGGCCATAAATCCACCATCCTCGTCTTGTGCAACTTTTTTTATTCTTTGGCACCAATCAAGTGCTCCCAAATTATATTCCCGACATTTTTGAATATGTGAATTGGATCCAATAGATGGTTTATCAATAATTGTTCTTAATAAAGAAGTTCATGAAATATGGACAACCTCCTCATACCAAGAGAGGGCGACGACATTTCCAAATTTGAAGCCAGTCACTTGTCTTTTAAGAAAAAAAAACATATAGATGTCATTACAACATAAATAGTCAATGTAATTACAAAATGCTCTTGATAACAATTCTTAAGCATGATTTACCTTCATAGCATGAGGTCTTCGACTAACAAGTCCATCACGTAGAGGGTGACGATCACTTGGAAGGTAACAATCACTTGGAAGGTGACGATCACTTGGAAGGTAATGTACATTAATATGTGAAGAGGCAACATTTGCAATGTGGGATGCATATATGCTGTATATTGAAATTAAATTTGATGATCATGATTAATTATAAAAAGAAATAAAATATATATTTTGCCAGAGCACTCTTCATACCCAAGAAAGCCATGTATAGTCCACATCAAAATCCCCGTTATCGTGCAGTTTCTTTGTCTGCATGGTGTTGAAATATTGATCACTTGAATTCCTTGCCACAAGATCTTAAGCTCTTCTATCAAGGGAGCCATATATATTAATGTCTCTTCTTTAAACTCGACCAAGGAGGAATGATATAATTTATCAGAACAACAAGCCAAGTATACGATGATGTGAAGCGCAATCCAAATGAATTCACCACCCATTGCCAACCCTAGATGTAAATGTCGAGGCTTATCTCTAAACTCAGCCATGTGTCATCTACATGCTTCCATCCTAGACAATCAGCAGGGATTCTCATAGTATCATCAATTGAACGATTGGTCGAATGCCATGTCTTAAACTCTTCTATGGACTTGCACTTGAACATATGTTGTATCTGAAGTATGATCGAGACGTGTCTTAACACCTTGGCTGGTATGGTGTCTCCATGTAAATCTTGTCTATAAAGATGATCCCCACAATGTGGACACGTGCTTGCCCTCTCAAACTTGTCTCAATAAAGAATGAAATCATTGGGATATGCGTGAATACCTTTTTAATCCATGTTAAATTGACAGCATTTTTTTTGGCTTCTTGTCTCGATGTAGACATAATATTATTTGACGACAACATTTTTCAAAGTAAACTATCACATCATCTTTTCAATTATGCATGTGTTGCATATTATTTGTGTTGAATTATTTTCCTGATGATCGACTAATCATTTTTAATCTTCATCCACTACATTATCCAGCTCTGTAGTTTTATGCATATTTCTACAGTCTGCAAAAGTACACAGAAATCGCTCACATGTGGATTCCACAAGTGAATTTCCAGGAAGTACTAACTGGATGGATGCCAGCTCACTATGGCCAACTGGTCATTAAGACCTACGACCTAATTAGCTATCCTATTGGACTAGCCGCATTTGCCTAGTATAAATACCTGATCATATGTCTATTATTTCATTCATTCATTCATGCAATGTATTGAAGTAGAATTTAGTAGCTCTCTCAAGCTTTCAAGCTTGAACCCTCGAGCATTCTAGCTCAGTTCTGTAGAGTTCTTTTAGAGTTTTGCTTTTAGCATTTACTGCTTATCAACAAAAGTGAAAATCAAACAGAGTTTTCAGAGATAGCTTAGAGTATGCGATTTCTATCCGCAATTGTTTTGTGCTCATCATTTTGCTGAATCAATCTATCATTTATTGTGTTCAGTATCATGTCTAAATCTCTGTGATTTCAAATTGCTTTTGTTTGATAATTCAATTCTTCATTGTTTGGCTATGTAATCACTTTAGCTCTGATGATTTTAAAGTTAGTTGTTAAAATATTGAACGTGACTCTTGTCATTATGTTTTGTTCAAAATTGATAGGTGTAGTCATGCATTAGGAAAGCAGGCTCAGTCCGCTACTTGATAAGTCGTTCACAAGCTTCGACTTGTCATTATTGCATTATCACCTCTTTCTAACATGGTATCAGAGCATCTTATTTAATATGCTATTACCTTCATGATATCAGAGCGATCTGTCATATCAAAACTCTAATATATGATATCTTTCGTGATATCAAATCGATATCATTTGATACTTTTCACAATATCATATTCTTCAATTTGTGGTATCAAATTTCAGTATCAGATAGTTGATTTCCAATTGTAGCGCAACAGGGTATGTCTCTCTTAACGTCATTGATGATCCTTCTCAACAAGACGACCATCACTCCTCCACCATGCATGGAGTTTACATCTTAATCAACTCGAAAGAATGAGCAAGATAATCATGATTGGGCACCTAGTAAATATTTCATTACATTTGATTTGGACACATGGATGCCTTCCTAAAAAGTTTAATTGTTTGTTTTCATGTGAGGAACTTGTTATGAAACGCCTGGGTCGTAGTGATACACAAC
Organism: Diphasiastrum complanatum; assembly: GCA_029204225.1. NCBI lineage: Eukaryota > Viridiplantae > Streptophyta > Lycopodiopsida > Lycopodiales > Lycopodiaceae > Diphasiastrum > Diphasiastrum complanatum. The sequence goes on along the minus strand of CM055094.1, from coordinate 1,828,828 downwards.
TATTCATCGTCATAGCTTTCTATCAACATGTTTTTGTCGCATTGCAACGTTCTCAAATACTTTCAATTCTTCGATGAGCCCTAATTGCAAGAACAATTGCTTCACAATTTCCTGCATAGCTGCTGAAATATAACTGGTTTGACATTTCATGAAATATATTGGATTATTTAAGTTTGTCCTTTGGCACTCTTTCTAAACCTTACGTTGATTTTGTAATCAGACAGATTATAAAACATGTTAAAGCCTTTTGAATTGTGCTGATTTTAAAATCAAATAGTTTTAAGATAACTTTGCACATCACAGTATCCTGTTATGAACTTTCTGCATACAGCAGCATCGAAGTACATTGTTATGAGCTCAATGCTCACAACTATCTTGTTTAAGCTGTATTTCCTGATCATTACCTCTAACTAGTCATGCCATCATATAGATCACATTTGATGCCTTTTGGATTTGATGTTCTCACATTTTTATATGAAATAGCAAAAAATGAGCATAATAATGTAGCGTGGCTCTAATGTTCTAGAGACTAACCCTGCAATTTCAAGAATCTCAATTGTCTGCATTGACAAGCGCATGCACCATATTTGATCCCTCTAGAACAACTCAACTTCTAAATGATTGGTCATCCACTAGGTAGAAACTTCGTGAAAACTTCAGGGATGGAAGGCTGGTTTTATTGAGTTCATCCAGACAACTGGTGATTATTGCTAGAATTGTCCCAAATTTTTACTAAGATGATTCACCAATTACTAGTGAAACACATATAACTGTATGCATGGTCATAAAATCACAACATTGAATATTCACTCGTATCTTAATCACATGTAAATAAGCAGAAAAATTCATGTAGAATGCACTAAATGAGTAAAACTGTTTCGTGATTCATCTATGATTTGATATCACTTTGAGGTTTACTATTTTAAAGTTCAAACTCTAACATAATAAAGGTGTCAAAGTTAAATTGTTAATCGTAAAATATGGAATTTGGAATCTTTAATGCTTATAATTGAATAATGATATCTATTATCATCAATGCATTATGCAGCTATGTTTTTAGAGTGAAAAAACTACTTAGCACTCATATTACAAACAAAAAGTTGACTCAGTTTCATTCTCCAAAGGGTAAATATCATGCTTTTCTATGAAGCCAATCTAATGCTTCAAGACGTGAATCTCCAAAACTGACAATCAATAGATGACTTTGACAAGATTGAGAATGACACCATATGTAGGAAGATTCAACAAAGGATAACATGCATTAACAGAGCTTCCATTAACTAGATTCACGAAGCCAGAATGATGAAAGATTGATTCTACACATCTTCAGCTTCACTTACATCGTGTTTGTAACTACAGTAAAGCTTGCATCTTTGAAATCGCATGTATGCTACGTGAAGCTCGTCAACCTATACTCTCAAACTTCGTTGCCCGTTCCGGAACGGAACGCGTTCCGTTCTGGAACGAGACCCTCAAAAAAAAAAAATGTTTTTATACAAAGGAAAAAAACACCATATCCTGAGCTCTCAACCTTAGAATTCAGAATGATCTAAAGTTCTAAAACATATGAAGAATCTAGCTCATTCTCTACCTGAGTAAATCTAGCTTTGAGTCAGATTAATTTGGTTCTAGTTTAACTATCTACCAATGGAATAATTATCTCTATTTCTACAAAGAAATCAATATTCAATTCTACAAGCCAATGCATGATGGTCAATGGCACCGCAACACTTGTTTAATTTTGTCTTTCACATGTGTCTGATTAGTAGCTCATGATCCGCCATAGATTGGAATGATCCCGAAGAACTTTCATATTGCATGCATCCCATTTCTGAAATTTATATTGCATGCATCCCATTTCTAGGTGGAAGAGCTACGTCAGCCATCAGCTGCTACAAATTCGTTCAATCTGGAAACTAAGGTTTAGTTGCCCGTTTCATCAGCCATCAGCAGAAATCGCGGGCTGCTACAAACCGGGATGGATGCTACACATTTTTGTGGCTTCTGCTGCTACATTAACTCGTTCCGACCCATTTTGGTCGGAACGGGCTTCTAACCCGAATAAACACACTGCAATTCCTTTCCGATTGATAAAGTTATGATCATTCTAGCATGCAATCCTTTGTTTCCGTTATATGGATTGATCCCTTTAGATTTGAATGCAATTTGTTCAGATAAATTTCCGTTTGCAAAAGTAGGTCAAAATAGACCGACAAGAAAAACAATATTCTTACCACTACCTCTCATATGAATGGAGAGATGGTGTTGGCACACAGCTTGAACTCACTGCTATGGGGCTCCTGAACTGCTATAACCTCTCAAAGTGACTACTTAGAACCAATCCGCAAGCTTGGTCTACAAATTTAAACTTCACCACGGCGACTCAAACATTGAAAAGGCCATTGTGCTGAAAGGTCGTAAATAAACTCATAAAAGTTATTTGAAGTGTTTGCTCATAGAATTTAGTGGGATCAGCATTCTTTGCTGCCCATACCTACATTTCTCCAAAAAATTTCAATATTCGCATTTAGCTTGTTCTAACATAAAATGCTCTTGAAAACAAGTGGACACTCAAGTCTTATAAATTTCTTAATCTTATACACTTAGAGCTGTCAAATCAAACCTATAGCCAAGGACCAGCTTACAATAGAACTTGTTAACATACTCTTAACCTTGAGGCTAGATCTCAACAATGTAAGCTGTTCATCCAGCTCTGCATCACAGAATGTGCATATGCTACAGAAAAATGTCACACGGCTTGATGTCCAGGATCATACAGGAATAAAGAATGTAGATAAGTATTTGCTGCAATAACACTTAAAAAAGGCTGAGAGAAACTGCATTCATATAAATAGCAAGCGCTGTCTTTTAAAATACCAAAGGAAAGACAGAAAAATGAGAAGCCCGGCAAGACCTGAAATCATGATCACCCATTTGAAAGCCCACGGTTTGTCAAACAAATCTATTTGAATGTTCATACCAAAAACTCCAGCCACAACACCATAAATGGCAACAACGAAGGTCGCAGTGGTAAGAAGCAACTCAAATTGAATCAGTTGATTCCGCACATTATCCTGTTCAGAAGACCATCATCAATTCCCATATTTATTGTACACAGGGCAGGTACTCTAAGTGGCTTTCAACTACACGCCACATAATGCATAATTTAAACACATCTAAGCAGTGAAAGAAGATCATGCATGCTAGAAAAAACTCATCCTTCAGTTTGGCTTACTTTTTTGGCATGCCATTAGATGTTCAAGAGTCTTTTTTCTGCTAGAACTTATGTTACATAGAGGTTTTGGTCATGACAAAAAACCTCTTAGTTACAATAACAGCAACTACTATTGAAAACCCACTAAAAATCTAGTATTGATGTCAAAGTTAACTGCTCTTACGAGAAAATGTCATCCCTATGCCTCCGAGTCGTAGGGATGTTGGGTCCTATTTTTGAGTCACATGACTCTAGGAGTCCATTGCCTATCTCTCATACTCATGTACTTGGCCATTGACCCACTCCTTGTCATGTAACATATACATCAGATGGTTTATGACATAGGAATCATTCTCACGAGGCATGTGTGGAATCTGGATCATTTTCCATGTTTTCGTATTCTGTACATTGTGGTTACTTTCAGGTTTTAAGTTTAACATGCTAAGTGTTTCGTGTATGTATTACATGAACCCTTTATAAGTGTCACTACATATCTACTATCAATTTGTTAAACTTTAGAATTCTTTGCAAATCATACAGCGTTCCTTAATAACTCATTACTCTACATCTTAGAAGCCCGTTCCGACCAAAATGGGTCGGAACGTTCCATCTGTTCCGGAACGTACTGGGTCGGAACGATTTAGTGTAGGTTAAAAAAAGAAAGATTAAAGACCCTGCTGGCCCGCTTGCTTAGATGCTCGTTTAGACGCTCTGTCTTAGACGCTCGTTGCATCGTTTGTGGGGATGGGAGCAACTCTTCTAGATGGGGTGGATGTGGAAGAAGGCGCCATGGTTGCAGCTGGAGCTCTAGTATCTCAAAACATGCGTGTCCTATCTGGACAAGTATTTACAGTCCTGAAACTTGATACTTGTTAACAAATTGAAGTGACAGATTGATCTCTATTTGCATGATTTACAGGATTTTGCATTTGCAATTTACCATTGTTTATAAGATAGAGACATCTAGAATCGTGTGTTCTTCAGCTACACTATTCCACCTTACATTCTTCTTTACAGCTGGATTATAGAAAATGATTCCTTGTGATGCTGCATACCTCTGGGGCTGGTTTGTTGTAAATGCGTTCTACCCTTCTTGAATTGTTGTAAACTCCGCCATCTTACCAATTTGCCATCCTCAGTATATGCTCTTATATGTCCAGAAGTGATAATTAACGGATTAAAATCCTTTGTAAAAAAATCTGTTTTTTTTTTCAAGGGCCCGTTCCGGAACTGGACAATAAACTGGACTATAAGCAAATTTGCACCAATGTTAAACACCATGCATCACTGATAGTCCATTTCAAAGCTTACAAACTTTTGCAATGTATTTTCAATTCTTTTATAGCCTTTAAGTGTTTTTTTTTTCAACCTGACACAAAAAAATACACTAGTCATTTGATCCACGATGCATTGGGACTGTTCCAGAATGACGTGCAACTTTCGTAAAACAATAGTTAGCCAGTTAAATAAATTCCCCAAGGCAAGGAATGGTTGGAAAGGCGACTTGTTTTGATTTGTCTTTTAATAAACACAGTTATAATGTGTTTCAATGTGCTAGCGTGAGCATAAAACACTGGATCCTTTGCAGTCTGGATGCAACTTTGGTTGTCACATTATATTGTTGGTTTTGCACCTTGAGAAATCACAGGCTCCTCAAATAACCTCCATAGCCAAATAACATTCATTCAACCCTTTTAGCAGAATTATCTTCAGCTTCAAATGATATATCACAAGGACCAAGTAAGAAAACATAGCTAAAATTGAACAAGTGTCTTCTTCGTTTCTTTCCTCATTGGCATCATAGCATCCATGTAAAACAAGATTCTTAGAAACTAAATATTCAAGTCCATAATCTAAGCTCCCCTTAAGATACCTCAAGACACACTTTGCTACTCTCTAATGAAATTTATTTGGACTTGAGTCACTTGACATGCATTGACTAAAAATACTAATGGCATGAGAAAAGTCACAACCAATGATAGTCATATAGATAAGACTTCCAACCAGTTGTCTGAACAAGGTTCATGGACTACTTACTTGTTCATTGCCAAAGCTAGTTAACTTGAGGCTCGCTTCTATTGGTGTAGATATAGATTTACAATCATGAATATAAAATCGTTCCATTGGTTCTTTAACATAATTTTCTTGAGTGAGAAATAAACTATCATGTTGATGCCAAATTTCAATTCCAAGACAAAAATAACGTTCATCAAGATATTTCATATCACACGCAAGATGAAGAATTTGTCTTATCTTTCAAGTAAAGTGGCACTGCTTCCAATGATAATCAAGTCATCCACATAAACAAGAAGAAGAATAACTTTTCCATGATATAGAGATTAGTATCACATTTACTTCTCAAGAGATATTCATCAATACGTGTGTACCAAGCTCTTGGAGATTGCTTTAGACCATATAATGTTTCTTGAGTTTACAAACAAGATGATCTTTTCCATTTATGATAAAGCCTTAAGGTTGAGACACGTAAACTTCTTCAAAAATGCAGTTTTAACATCCATTTGAACAATATGCCAATCGAAATGAGATGCTACGACCAATAGGCAACAATGGTGCTCATCCGTACAACAGGTAGGTTTCCTCATGATCAACAACTTCCTTTTGAACATAAGCTTTAACCATGAGACGTGATTTATGCTTGTCAAGGTTACCATCAGATTTCTACTCTAAAATTTGAAGCCACTTAGTTCCAATTAGCTTTTGACGTTGAGGAAGCTCCACAAGATCTCAAGTGTCATTCTTCATAATGAATTCCTATTAGTCATGCACAACCTTTCTCCGTTTATCATGCCTAGATGCTTCTTCATAGTACGAGGTTTGTCACAATTCAAAATAGTAGTCATTGATGCAAATAACACCCTAGTTGAACCTTGTTCGATTGTTTCAAATTGCTCCAAATCTTTTACTATTTTCAATAGTCTTTAAGTAGCACCTTAGAACCTTTATAGAACGAGTAGAATTCATAGAAGTAGTGATGTCATTTGAGTCATTTCCAAGAACTTCCTCAATTGATTCAAGAAATCATAGGTGTCACAAGCAAGTCTCTCCAAGCTCGTGAATCCTAGAAGCCGGTGTGTAGAATGAACCTTCCAACCATAGGCACCCCCTCCTTGAGTTTTTCTACCTGCTATTCTTGTCAACTGGCACATGGCATCCACCTGTGGGTGATCAGTCCACTTGGCATGCCTGGCCCTTGTGACCTGTGAATACTGAGTGACTCATAGGTACCACCCCCATGCCCAACAAAGACCTGTGACACTCTTGGTCACCCCGACTACTTGTCAGCTAGCATCTCGTCACTGACGGCTAGGGTCCTGACGGTCAAGACACACCGCATCTCTGACAGCTTGTCAGGCGACCAAACCGGGTCACTGCTCATGACGCACCGGTCCGATGTCCTCGTCGGTCACCGACCCTTGCCAACACTAGGCCTTAGGCCCTTTGGTAACTGGCCATGCCGAGATCATGATAGAGCCATAACTGGGCTCTAACAATCCTTCCCTCCTTTGGCAAGTCATCGATCCTCTGGGTAAGACTTCTGCAACGCCTGTCGCGTCTCCCAAGTAGCATCTGACAATGGATGCCCTTTCCAAGTTACTAGATACTCTTGAAGGAGACGATTCCGCAATTGTCGCTCCCTTCGATCTAGGAATCTTTCTGGCCCATAACCTGTGGTGTCTTTCTCCTCCAGAGACACTAGACCTTCCACTAGGCTATCGCCATCGTGCAAACATTTCTTCAGTTTGCTAACATGAAATACTGGATGCACCTTGCATCCCACTGGTAGTTGTAGCTTATAAGCTACTTGGTTTACCTTCTTAATAATCAACCATGGTCCACAATACCTAGGAGATAACTTGGCGCACTTTCTTGTGCGTAGCACCTTCAACTTCGAAGGGACTAGTAAATACACCCAATCTCCATTCTCAAATTCCCGATAGGTATGGTTCTCACGGGTATAACTCTCTGCCCTAGCTACAGCCTTGGACAAGTTATCTCGTGCCAACTCTACCTTCTACTGCATCTGAGCCAAAAACTCTACAACACTAGGTACCCTATGCGGAATCCCTATGATTGCAGGACTCAGTGGCTTGAAACCATAATTGAGCTCAAATGGACTCAATCCAGTGGACGCATGTCTCTTATCATTGTACGTGAACTCCAATAGCGGTAAATGCTTTACCCAGTCTGTTTCCGTACTACTTACATATGCCCTAAGCATATCTTCCAAGATCTGATTCACTCGCTCTGTCTAACCATCCGTCTAAGGATGCTCAAAGCTACTCATCCGCAACTGTGTTCCCAGCTTGGCGAACACCTCAATCCAGAAATTTATCGTAAACTTGGGATCCCTGTCAGAAACTATGGACTTCGAAAGACCATGTAACCTGACAATATTATGAATAAACAACTCAGCCACTTGCGGAGCTGTGTGACCTTCTTGGTTGTTGCGATGAAATGAGCCATCTTGGAAAACTTGTCTACCACTACTATAACGGAATTGAATCCATTCTGGGTCTTGGGTAGCCCAACAATGAAATCCATAGAGATGCTTTCCCACCTTCCTGTAGGTATCTCAAGTGGATGTAGCAAGCCCGGAGGACTTACTCTCTCAGCCTTGTTCACCTGACAAGTCGTGCAACGCTGGATGTACTCTCTTACATCCCGCTGCAATCGTGGCCAAAAATAATGCCTTTTTGAAAGCTCACTAGTCTTATCAATACGAGGGTGCCCTGCGCAGGGACTATCATGGCATTCATGAAATATCTTACGACGAAAATCTTTCACGTCTGGCACGAATACTTTTACGTTTTCTCAACAACATACCTTCCTTCATGGTGTATGTCAAATAAATACTGGTGTGTTCCTCTACGGAAGCGACAGGCGAGGCTGACTCTTCCGCTTGGTCGACTAACTTGCATGCATAGGCTACACACACTGACAATGTGGGTCCTTTTGCTGAGCCCTCTTGATCTCCTCCATGAGGAATCTTCGAAGTTAAGGGCTGTTGCAACGGCCTCCTCCAAGGTCTTGCACCCTTCATTAAGAACTGAAGGCCTCAACTCTTCGCGAAGGCCAAAAATAAACTTGTGGACTACGATCCACTCGGGAATCTCTTCTGGAATCTTGATAAGCGTCTCACGATACTTATCAGCATATTCCTACACCATGTACTGCCTCTGATGATGCAAAAACCAAGCATCCGTTGCACACACATGTTCATGTGGAGGAATGAACTCAGCTCTAAAAGCCCACTTGAAATCAATCCAGGTGGATGGAGCCTGATTAAACTTCAACAACTTGCACCACCACCAGTGAGCAAAATCAGTGAGATGGTAATCAGTTTTGCGGACTCGCCAACCCTCCTCAGTTGGGGCCTGCTTCAAATCAAAATAAACATCCCACTGATGCAACCACTGGTTTACAACATTAGTTGTTCTCTGGGAAGTATTTCCTGCGAAATGAGTAAGCTTAAAATCTGTGTCTTCTGGGTAGGGTGGAGATAACACAGGACGAACCGCAGAAGACGAAAATGAATAAGGATAAGGCGGAGCATGCTGCGAGGAAGACGCAAAACCACCAACTACAGAAGAGAGCATCTCTCGCATCTCTGCGATGTCGGGCACGGGGGTGGTACCCTATGAGTCACTCATTATTCACAGGTCACAGGGGCCAGGCATGCCAAGTGGACTGATCACCCACAGGTGGATGCCATGTGCCAGTTGACGGGAATAGCAAGTAGAAGGACTCAAGGAAGGAGTGCCTATAGTTGGGAGGTTCATTCTATACACTGGCTTCTAGGATTCACGAGCTTGGAGAGACTTGCTTGTGACAATTGGTATCAGAGCCTCCTTCTAGAGAGAGAAACGTCCGTTCTAGAGAGAGAAAGTGAGAAAAAGCTTGGTTTTTTCACCATAACTTGGTCTATAGTGCTCAGATTTGAGGGAGATCTGTCTCAGATCATTTCTAGTGGGCAGTCGCTGTAGATCAGCAGGGATTCACGCCGCAAATATCAGATTTCAGAAAATGTCAAAAGTTTTGGAGGGCCAGCGCATTTTTCCTGAAGGTTTTTCGCTTGTAACTCTCCGGAACCTTCTCAGATCCTGATCAGATTTTGGGAGCATGTTCCTAGCATCCATAGCGATCCTATAGAGCCATCATACACCAGTTTTGGAGCAAATTTGCCTCTGTTTTACCAAAAAGTCGGTTTTCAAGCAAAAGAAAGGTCAGATTTTTGGATTGGGCATAACTTCTCTGATTTTTCTCTGGTTTCTGCTGTTAAGGGTGCAGATTGGGCCTAGTAGGAGGGTTTTGCTGTTTGGAAGAAATTCGACGTCCAACAGCCCGCTTTTTTCCTGTTTTTTTTTCGACTTTTACTAGCATAGGACGCAAGGGAAGTACTACCTGTCCTTGGCTTTGTGTCACATTATTCTACTTCTATAAAAAACAAGAACCTTGCATGATTAAGTAAAAGAGACTGAGTATTGAGGGGGTACGAGAGCACGTACACACTTATAGTTCTTCCTTTCATAGAAGATTACATCTCTACTGATTACAACTCTCTTAGTAGAGGAAATGCAAATCCAATAAGCTTTTCTTGAAGAGCAATATCCTACCATTATTCCTATCATTGATGTATTATTTTCTTTGGTCCTGACATCGGAATGATCATGCACAAAGCATGTGGACTCAAAGATTTCCAAAACAAATGATGTTTCATCTTTTATGACACTATTCAAACTATTACAAAAATAGTTATCCAATGAAATTCCTTTATCAACAACAAATGTAGATTAGAAAGCATTCAACTTCAATGTCTTGTCATATCTACATAAAGTACTAAACATCATCAATCTTAAAGATAAGAAGCAAGCCATTTCATGTCTATTAATACTATCCAAGACGGATTCAAAGATAGTAGACTCGGGTAAGATCCTCATCAGATCCAACTGTATCACCTTCATGTAAACTTAGTTTTAACCAGCTTACATGGATGAGCAGTCGACTTGGCATGAAGATCAAGTTCATAAGCTAAAGAACCAATTTTCTTTATAATCCAAAACGGCCCACAATATTTGGTAGACAGCTTATAATGCTTCTCAGTACGCATAGTCCTAGAATCTTTTGAAATTTTAAGATATAGCCAGTCATCAACTTTAAAATCACTAGGAGATCTCTTAAGATTGGCATAGCGTTTAGCTCTTTCCGGAGTACTACGGATACTATCACGTGCCAATTGCAACATTTCTTGCATATCATGCAAGAAATCTACAACTTTCTGAATCTTAACGGACTTTGTCTCCACATTTACTGGAGATCTAGATTGAAAATCGTACATTAGCATAAATGGACTATAACCTGTAGCGGAATGTTTTCTACTATTGTAAGCAAACTCAATTAAAGGAATGCAGTCCTCCCACTGAGATTGCATGTGAGACACATATGTCCTCAACATATCCTCCATAGTCTGATTAGTTCTCTCTGTCTCTCCATTTGATTTAGGATGATCAGTAGAACTAAAACTAAGCAAGGTCTCAAGCTTATGGAATAAAGCTGACCAAAAGTAACCTATAAATTTAGGATCTCTGTCACTAACAATATGACTTGGCAGTCCATAAAGCCTAAACATCTTTCCACAAAGATCTGGGCTAAATCCGAAGCCTTTGCAGTTGACTTTACCGATATGAACGTAGCTAACTTAATTAACCTGTCCACTACAACCCAAATAGAATCATTTTGCCGTTCGGTTTTAGAAAGTCCTATGCTTTTCTATCGTTTATGAGGGATATCTAAGGGATGTAACAACCCTCCAGCCTTTAAGCATTCCGCTTTGGTTAGCTGACAAGGTTTACATTTAACCTCATAAGAGTCGACAAATGGCTTGAGTTTTGGCCAATAAAACTCTCTTCTGACTAAGTCCAAAGTCCAAAGTCTTGTGTATACCTCGATGACTTGCATAGGATATGTCATGACATTCATAAAGAATTCTCTTCCTTAATTCATCATCCCTTGGTACACAAACTTTCCCATTCCGAAATAGCAAACCACCTCGAATGGCGAATCGTTCCACAATGTTCTTATCTTTCTATAGAACCTGAGATCCCTGTGAGTTAATCTCTATTCCACTCATTTTTTCCAGTCTCAACCCTTTTCCAAATGCAACCAAAAACATTTTGTTTCACACTTACCTCTTAATGACAAATATAGATCTATAGAAATCTAGGTGAATGAAAGTTCATTCCACCCCAGCGAGCTTTACGACCTCTTAGATCGTGTTAATTACAAAAGTACTTTAGAGGCTGGTGATCTATATACACTATAAATTGACTACCGTAAACGTAATGCCTCTAAGTGCATGTATCACAACAAATAACTCCTTTTCTTGAGTTGTATAACGCAACTGAGGTCCAGTAAGTTTCTTGCTCTCAAATGCTACCTGCCTATTATTTTGTAAAAGAACCACTCCTATCGCCGAATCACTTGTGTCAGCCACCGGCTGCAATCATTAAATTCTATCAAAATGATTGTAAAACAACAAGTGCATACCCAAAAAACTTTTAGGATCAATAGATTTGATAAATTTCAAGCAAAAACAGTGAATACTAGCTCAAAAACCGTCAAAAATCCTAAGATTTTCATCATTTCCTATGGAAAAATTCCATAATACTGATTTTTAGGCTAAAAGCAAATCAAATCCAGAGAGCCACTTACTTGGAGGTCAATTCCACCACCCGGAAGTAAAAAGCAAGAAGATCCTACCAAAAAGCTGCAAAAAGCAAGAAAGCCGACTCCACCTTTTGATTGATGCCAAGTCATGCTCTAATACCACTATAACGATCGCCACGTGAAGATCTTTATAGATCCTATCGCATGCAACCAAAAGGATACTTGTGGAGCCAAACCACCCAACCAACAGAAAACGGACAGTTAAATCCCTAACCGCTTCACCTCCGAGCCACGGTGACTGAATGCAAGAGAGGAAAGGGTCCTGACTTCTAGAAACAAAAAATTGAATGGGGAAGTGGGCGAGTTTCTACAAGAGATATAGTCCCCAAAAGTTGAGGAATACTCCCTCTAGGATTCCCTAGTCCAATCCAAAAGCATTTAATTTCCTATTCTTGCACCAAAAGTAGTCCATCACCATGCACTAGCTCAATAGGTCCAATTAGAACATTTGAGCCCTCCCAAGGTTATTAATTACATTACTGGCCTAGTCCGGAATGACGTGGTGTAACTAATAATCTCGTACACTACTGGAGTACCGGATATCCATGTCAAAGACCATTCCGAATCCCTCATCCTGGACATGGACCGTTCGAGTTTCGACTGAAATGGGCGATCTAGGTTCATAACTGTTCCTAAGCATGAACGGGCTATAATGGGTAGCCGAATGCTTACTACTATTATAGGCAAACTCAATCAAGGGCAGATACATTGTCCTTTCCTAATGATCAAGTATAAATTAGAATCTGAACTATGATTAATCAATCATAATTCATCGAGTCCTTATCTTATACTCAATAATAACATAATGCAATACTACTATTCTTAGAAGACATATGCGTTGCTCCAAAAAAGTCCTTTCCACCATAAAAGTTTCGAACTTATGAGAATCAACTCACCTTACGATGTCTATTGAAGAATTGCACTTTTTCAAAAATTTCTTATTCCACACATGGCACAAAGTGTCATTCCAAAGTTAAGATTCCATCTAGAATGCATCTAGATCCTATTATTCTTAAATTCTGATCTAGAATCACTTAAGATTTATCGAAGCTTCATTCCATGAAGTTCTGGCTTTTGGTTTCCATCAACTATCCAGCTCCATCTAAGTTTCTGGGATAGCATTCCATCCTTTTCCAATCGGGGAAAAATTAAAGGTAAAGTTTCCACGTATCCTATGCACATAACCCTCTGAATAAGTCTCAGAATAAATCATAGGTTGTGACTTATAAACAATACATATTGTGAAGTTGCACTCAAGATTCAAATAACTAACTCAAAAGTAACGCTCCTGATTTGGTTAGTTGTACCTAATTTAGAAATATTTAAATTTTTGGGTGTGGGCCCAATCCACATTCAATCTAATTCTAAATCCTCCCTAGGTCCATAAGTGATTCTCTTCGAGAAATCTCATTAACTTGCGAGTAACTGTCTTCAAACAGTTCTCATCAATATGCCTATGTTTTACTGACTAGTTTATGCGTGCATATAAATTCAGCCCAAGGATCACATTTTGGATTCACGGAATTAAAAACTTGTACAAAGAAATCATGATCCCACAATGATTCACTACATAGCATATCTCAACAGATCTCACACAATCTGTAACCAACACATTTTCAACTGAGAATCCTATAACCCAGTTAGCTCTAAGAGAGAATAATTCTCAAAGAGTGCTATTTCGTAACCAAAATCTCGATCGAAGATTATTTCAAAAGAATATTTTGTTAGAGGGCATTTCATTCCTTGCATCAACTCACGGATCCTAGTTCTTACTAAGATCAAGTTGAACACAATTGTCACAGAATATAAACCATAGCTGCACTAAGGTTCCAGAAACGCAGTCAGAAACGCGTTTCTGATTTTGGACAACGTTTCTTAGAAACATTTTTTTTTTTTGAATTTTCTGGGCACTGGGCAATATGGATATCAGATTAAAGCTCTGATCAAGGGCATTGCATTTTTATAGGTTGGCAGGTGTTATGGTTACAGTTTGGTCCAGTTTAGGGCAATTTTAGGTCTAGTTTAGGGCAATTTTAGGGCAAAATGGATATATAATTTGTTTTAGGGAACGTTTTTGCCCATAAACGTGTTTCTGTGCAACTATGATATAAACCAAGTTTTCACAAACCATTCCTCATAATAGAACTTACTAGTATTGATATGAATCAATCGGATTCGCAATCAACAACTTTTCTACTACAAGAATGTTGTCTAATTTGCCTTGCTTACATCTTCTAACTAGATTAGTTCATACAATCCTTACGATGGTGTAGAGTATCAATAGTAATGAACTACATGTATGGGAATATTGTATGCTTGCATGGGCACATGCATAGATCAAGCAAGGGCTATATCTACATGAGAAACTTGCCCTACTCCTATTCCAGTTATGTGAATTCACTGCTAGGTTCCTCTCTCTCCACCTGCATCCTATCCTATGGCACGGGGGAGATCCTGTTGGAGATTGATCAGTGGCATCTCCATGGTGTTAGAATAATAAATGTAAATGATGTAGAAGCCATAGGTTACTATGACCCAAAAGGTCGAGATCTGTGTAACCATGGTCATTTATATTTTAGGCCCAAGTTAGTATGAAACTAACTTGTAGGGACTCGTGGGTCCACTAGGGGCCTATACATGTGAATTAAGTACCTAACTTGTTATTTGGGGTACTTAATTATTTTATGTAACTTATGGTAGCTAGATAGCCATTAGTCAAGTTATTGGACAGCCAACAGTCATGAAGGTAGATAGCCATCTTGGACTACTTATATGTAGCCATTCATTTGTATGAGACACACTTTTGTTAAGCAATCTACTGTTCATATTGGCTATCCACAAGTTTCTACAAGAGGGTCATCTAACCATCTCTCTCTTCTCTTTGAGAATACTTTGTGTTAATGAATAGTCTTGATTCTGAATTCCTACATGGTATCAGAGCCATTTTTCAGAATTGATTGCTTGCTGGAGGGCACCCAATAGGCAGCCACATTTCTCCTCTTTTGGTTCATAAAAATCGTAATTTTTCTGATTTTTGTGGAGAGAGAACAATTTGGCTCCTTGTTTTTTGTGCAGGAAATTGCAGGGAAAAGCTTGGAACCTCCACTCATTTGGGAGCCAGCAGTAGGGCACCCATGCTCAACTAATTTTCATGTGATTGAAATCAGATTACATGCTTCAAATTTCAGATTTTCTTCTTGGAAGAGGGCGCCCATCTACCTTGAAGACAAATGTGTTTTTGACACATTTTTAGTGGCTGAAATTTTTCTGTTTTTGAGCCTGGAAGAAGGTCTTACCATATGCTCCATTAGCACATTGAGTGCACATCATTTTACCACAAAAGCTTTGGTTATGGTTTTGGCTTCATTGGAAGCCTGCATATTAGTTAGGATTCTGTTTTTTCAGCAGAATACAGCCACCTATATCTTCTTGTGAATGAGCTATTGCATGTGGTGTATTGCAATCTATAGTGCTCATTAATTCAACTTTAATCTTGCTGATTTTTTAGTAGATTTTGGCCTGGAATCTGTTTTTCCCATCTACTATTAGCTGAATTTTCAGAAATGGCTAGAGAATCTGAATCTATAGGTTCTTTGTTCAATGAAGATAGGTTGGATGGAACTAATTTCTCCTGGTGGTGCTACATGATCAAAAACCTCCTTATTGCTAAAGGTTTGTTTGAAGTTGTAAGTGGCGATGAAGAGAGGCCACCTAGTTTGGCACCTACTACACCGTCAAGAGCTACTTCTTCAACACATGTGGAGGTGTCTTCCGAAGAACATATGTTGAAGAAATTCAACATGGTGGAAGGCATTCCAAATATGGAGCATCCCGAACGACATGTATGTGAGGAAGGATGCATACTTGGTAAGTTTCAACGGAAGCCTTTTCCTATTGATGGGACTATCAAAGTTGGTGATAAGTTTGCCTTAAATCATCATGATGTATGTGGTCCAATGAGGACCGAATCCATTGGTAAATGCAAGTACTTCGTTACTTTTATTCACGATTTTTCAAGGTTTACATGGATCTTTCCTATGAAGGCAAAATCTGAAGTTTTTCAACGCTTCAAAGATTTTCTAGCTATGATAGAAAATCAATTTGGGCATACTTTGAAAATACTACGTACCGACCAAGGAGGGGAATACATTAAAAGTACGTTCAGCACGTTTCTTCAAAGCAAAGGCATTCTACATCAAATGACTACACCTCACACACCGCAACAAAATGGTGTTGCCGAGAGAAAAAATCGCACAATCATGGAGATGGCTCGTTGCATGCTTAAGGCAAAGGGCATTCCCCCACAAGTTTTGGGCTGAAGCGCTTATTACGGCGGCATACATTAGTAATCGGTGTACGACTAAAGCCTTGAAGATTTTGACTCCTTATGAAGTTTGGTATGGTAAGAATCCATCGGTTTCTCACTTTCGCACTTTTGGTTGCAAGGCTTATGCGTTTATTCCCGATAAGCTAAGATCCAAACTAGATGATAAAGGAGTAAAATGCATTTTTATGGGCTATAGTGGTGAAAGTAAAGGCTATAGATTGTAATGTGGATACTAACAAAATCATAGTGAGTCGTGATGTTCATTTTGATGAGAAGAACTCCTATGATCTTGCGCCCATTTATGTCATAAAAGGGGACATCCCCCAAGATGACTATGTTGAAGTGTTTCCATATTTGGTATCACCATCTAATGTTGAAGAGGAGGAACTGCCATCATCCTCTAATGGACAGCCCACTGGTTCTTCAAGCGAACAACCCATAATTCATCAAGAGGAGCAGATTTATGAAGAGGAACAGCCTGTTGAAAACTTTGGACAGCATAGTCCAATTTCAGAGCACTTTGGACAGCAAAGTGTTGACAGTTCAGATCACTTTGGACAGCAAAGCGTTGATCGAAGTAAGGCTGTTGGACAGCCTAAACCAGTCCCTAAGTGGCTGTTGCAGACTTTGCAGGACAGCAAAGTGAACCACTTCTATGAAGGGAAGACTCGTGCCTCATCTAAATCAGTAGAATTTGCTGATTTTTTTGATTTTGCTCTTACATCTATTGAGGATAGTGCAATAGAACCTGTTTTTTATGAACAGGCCAGAGGAGTAAAATGTTGGGAGGACGCGATGAAAGAGGAGTATGACTCACTCATAAAGAACCAAACATGGGTTCTTGTTGATCTTCCACATGGAAAGAAAGCAATTGGCTGTTAATGGGTTTATAAGATCAAGTACAAGTCCGATGGTACTGTTGAAAGGTACAAGGCAAGACTTGTTGCCAAAGGTTATGCGCAAAAGGAAGGCATTGATTATGAGGAAACTTTTGCACCTACCGCACGAATAACTACCGTAAGGATAGTCACTGCTTTGGCTGCCCATCATGGTTGGCGTGTGCACCAATTTGACATAAAGACAGCCTTCCTCAATGGCGATCTTAATGAGGAAGTTTACCTTCAGCAACCTGCTGGTTTTTTGGTTGCAGGTCAAGAAGACAAAGTGTGTCTTCTCAAGAAGGCTCTCTATGGACTAAAACAAGCCCCAAGGATGTGGTATCAAAAGATACACACATACTTTTGTGATCGTGGGTTTTCTAATAGTCCTAGTGAATCTACGCTTTATGTCATGCATACATCTGAGTTTATCATCATCATTTTGCTATATGTTGATAATATTATCATTACGGGTAATAATGAACAATATATTGCAGCCTTAAAATCTGATCTTGCTTCAGTTTATGATACATCAGATTTAGGCCAATTGCATTTCTACCTTGATCTTGAGTTTTTGCAAGGAAAGGCTGAAATCTTCATTACCCAACAGCGGTACATTAAGCAGATTTTGAAGCGTTTCAAAATGGAAGATTGCAAGCCGGTTGCTACACCAATTGAGACGAGCCTGAAGTTAAGTAATCAAAGTGGTGGTGAACCATTTGATACTACAATATATTGTCAAGCGGTTGGAAGTCTCATTTACTTATGCAACTCAAGACCGGACATATCTTATAGTGTTTTCCTCATGAGTCAATTCATGCATGCTCCATTGACATCACATTGGAAAGCATTGAAGAGGACCCTTCGATATCTTCAAGGAAGTAAAACACTTGGTCTGTTTTATCCTTCTAGTGATGGTGCATGTTTGGCTGGTTTTTGTGACTCGGATTGGGGTGGAGATCAAGACACTAGACGCTCTACTAGTGGTCATTGCTTTTTCATTGGAAATTCTGCAGTTTCTTGGTTAAGCAAGAAGCAGCCCACCGTTGCTACATCCTCAAGTGAAGCAGAATATAGAGCAACGTTTTCAGCCACTACGGAGTGTATATGGCTGAGACAATTACTGAGTATTTATGGTTGATGGATCATAAATAATAACTATTATCAGCGGATTATAAGGAAAGGTAATGGTTCTTAATATATGTTGAGTAATTTTCGTTCTATGAGTCAAGAATTAAATCAATATCTACATATTTTTACGTGTACTTTCCAAACTTGAGTTTGTACTCCAGAACAGAGATTAACTATTGGAAAACCGTTCTATCTCTGAGTACTTGATTGATATTTTAAGTCAGACTAAGGATAATGATTTTCTAGTAAAGTGTTGAAAGTTAAAGAAATGATTCCTGATTTTCTTTCCTATTCTGAGGACAAAACCGATTCAAGGGGAGAAGACTGTTACGTCCACATCCTGTATATAGGATTCGGCATAGTCCTAGATTTGGATACACGGTACTCCAGTACTCGAGATTATTGGTTACACCTCATTATTCCGAACTAGGTTAGAGATGTAAGTAATAACCTTGTGAGGACCCATATTGTGACGCGTGGAGATATTGCATGGGTTAGGACGGCTATTGGCATACTATAGAGTATCAATAGTAATGAATTGCATGTACGGGAATATTGTATGCTTGCATGGGCACATGCACAGATAATGCAAGGGCTATCCATGATCCTGCCAAGACCAATAAGCTCAAGGTCACACAGGGTTATGGCCCCGTGACTAGTCTCACCAAAGAGCAACTGCTAGTTGTGCAACGTTTCGAGCGGTCCGTTTGAAATAGACTTTTCGAAACGGAGTTTCATTCAATGAAAAGCATTTCAGTAAAACACTAAAATACATGTAGCAAGTTGGGAACAAAGTTGTTGAGGATGACCAATAATGAGCACCCATAGACAAATGGACAAACAAAGAGCAACTGCTAGTTGTGCAACGTTCCAAAGGATTAAGCAAGTGTGGAGACTTCTGCTCGTGAAAAGCATACATATCGAGAATGTAAGTTAGAGCTACCAAAGGGATGCAAAGTTTATCCAATGTTCATGTAGGTAGGTTAACGTGAGATATGGAACCAACTAGACCACCCGCGGTAATATATTTCAAACTATGAATTGTGAGGCATTTTTTCCACAAGAAGATTCATCATGTTTCCAACATATTACATCCATCATAGTACCTAAGAGCATATTATTTATTTCTGACTATTGTGGTCCATAATAAAAATTCATAACCCTGTTCTTTTGCATTTTCACAAAATTTGCATAATAGATATCTAAGATGTGAACCCTCATTTGATTCACATATTGATAAACACATTCTACTAAGTTCTAACATCTAGATAGACTGTAGATACATTAGATCCAAAGCTCATATCTAAACTAGACAAGGTGAAGACAAAGCGAGAAGATGTTTACATACAAATCCCAAACCATTAGACACGTTGTTGAAGCCCTTGCAATGGGAGAGAAGTTATAGTGAGCTCAAAAGAGAGTAAAATAAGGTGATAAAATAGGTACGGGTGCTATGTGTCAATTGATTGAAGGAACAGGTGAGTCAAATTGTGTAAGAAATCATGCAATGGCCATCAAACAACCCATGGACAGAGCTTCTAGGTCTAAGAAATCATCACATTAATTAATAAACTTTACTAGCTTTGTTTTGTATAAAAATTAGAAAGTGTTTGGGACTAACTTTAAGTCTAGTTTATTCCAAATATAAAAAGTTCATATATTGAACATAATTCGACTTTCCTAGAACCAGGACTTTCTAAATCCATTATTGTTTGTATTATTTGTCTTGACCACTAAGCTTTAAACTTGAATATATGAGATTTTAAGAGCCCTTGAGTTACTGTTTAATACATGTCAAAACAAAATAAGAACAATTCGATAAAAAAGTTTCCACACTTGATTCCAAGAAATATTGATAAGTTCAAAAACAATTTCAATGCAACTAAGATAAGGTTACTAAATAGATTCAAATCTACAAAAGATAAACACATAAAGTGGCTTGTCGATTTTTCCCCAACCCAAATCGATTAAAAAACTCCATGCTCCCTAATTTGAAGTTTTTTGAACCCATAGACATAAATTGAAAAAGGTTTCTTGATTGAATGTTTCAGATAACATAATATCATTATTGCATATTATTTAGAAACAGCCACTACATTCCAAAACATGATGCAAGCTACAAGTAATTAAGATTCAAGTAAGTCGAGAAGATGAAAATTGGTCCAATCTTTCCTCGTATACATCAAGATTGTATCTTGTACAAGACAGGAGTTTGTGTTAATGGCACATTAAGTCGATCCTTTATCCTTATATCTTGTGGATGTTTAAGATTATATTGTAAAATTTTGAAGTTGCAAAATTTCATGTTTTTAAGCTTTGCAATTTTACTTTTAGCATATAAACTCTCATAGCTACATAAAGTAAATGATGTGCCCAGTTCCAACAGCTATGGATATAAGTAGTTCCATTTAGCATGTTTTGGAAACCAACCTTCAAAACAACCAGTTGATATACCTCAAAGGGAACTTATACCACACATGTGAACTAAAATATGAGCTTATACAAAGCTAATGAAGGCCCACAAATGAACCTTGTAGAAGGAAATTCTTATGTTTTCTTGAAAGCGTAATAACCATAGACATGTCATGCATGACCCTCAAAATTTAAGTATATTGTGCTTACCAACTGAATATTGATAAAATCCTCTGTATCCTCAATGTATTCCTTGAGCTACAACCAACCAACAAACATTCACATTGTAAGTCATACGTTAGAAGTAGAAAGTAGTTATAGACTAATTTGACACCAAACATATACGGATAACAAATAAAAATAGCATACCCAATATAGCAGTATGAGAACCTGTCATGGTAAGGAGATTATGGTGTGTTTTGTATAACTATTATGAACAAATGCAGAATGTCTACATCGTTGAAATTTCATGATGCAATAGACCAAAAAGAAGCCAAATTGCTAGGTTTTCAAAAAAAAAGAGCCGCAGCTATTTGGGACAACTTCGTAAATAGAAGTATCAATCAATTTAGAACATAGAACCAAAAGAGTAGTTCGAATGAGTCCATCAAAACAAAATTCCCATGTGTGACTTCTATAGACTATGAAAATGAGTGACAAGCATGATGCATAATGGACAAACAATCATTCCATTGTGTACAACACATTCCATTGTGTACAACACAAGTTTGAGAGTAGTTTTGTAAGAAACACTCTTTATTCATTTGTTTTCAAACTGAAAAAGCTTGGAAATCATAGTTTTGCATCGTGAACAAATTTAATAAGTGCAAAATAACTATAACTTGGAGTACCACTACATTTGTGGACAAATTTGTTGAGAAAAAATTAACTCTTCATTGACAAACGCGTGATAGCTCTTGGCTTTGCAAGAAAAACATTAAATGCCAGTATAGAATAATAAAAAATTGCATATAGTATTGCTTGGTTTGAGTTTCTAGGGGGAAATTCCATTCCATGTTGGTTTGGGGCAAAATTAGGCCAACTTGGCTTAAGGATACAATTCAAGGTTTAAGTTAGGTTTTCATCAACCACAATCCAAGTCATAAATTCTCAAAGAGAGAGAGAGAGAGAGAGAGAGAGAGAGAGAGAGAGAGAGAGAGAGAGAGAGAGAGAGATGCTCAACCCCAACCCTATGCCTCTCCCAGCCATAAACCGCCTACAAAGTTTAGGGAACTTTCTTCTTCAAAGTCCAATCACAAGCTACATCAAAGAATGGCTTTTCCCATGACTAAGCTAGTGTTCACATCATCTCTACCATTTCAATGCAAATACTAGAATATTGATTTTACAAGCAAATTTCAATATAATAATGCATCTATATCAAAAGAAAAACAATACATTCCATCATCAATAGATAATCCAAAAATGACGATGAGCACAAACATAATACAAAAATTTTGTTTCATACAATCTTGAATGTATCGTCTAAAGAAATATTTGCATATAGATAAAGACCTAGTACTTAAGGGTATAGAATCAAAAAATTGCAGGACTAGCTATGTATCATCATAGCTCCTATAGGAGACACTAATACCATAAAGGTAAGAGAGAGCTAACTAGAATGATGAAGAACATCAGACGCATAAGAATATTTCTGAAGGTCTTTGATTGTGTATTTACGATACTAACTACGACATGAGACTCCTAGTTAAGGTGGAGCCAAGCTCCACAAAGTAGATGCATGTTTATGATGAGGTGTCATCCACTAGCTCAAGTTCGAGGGGGGGGGGTTTGTCACGATATGTATTTGCACTTGATTGCCCCAATTACATATGTAGAACTTACATTTGATGTTTGTCTAGCAAAAAGGGGCAAAATAGACATTATATTGGCTATTTTATTCATCCTAGCAAGTAGCAACTACCTAAACTTTGAAGATTTGTCTTTATGCCGATTGAGCAACCATCATTGGTGTCAATCAATTGAACTCCAAGCCTAGTGAGAGTGTTGGAAAACTCATGGCCACAATATAGATAGCGCCACCTACACCAAATTGTGGTGCAGACTCATCTTGGTATCCATCAACTCAACGTCTTGCTAGAGAATACACAACTACCTAGATATGATTAATGATGTCAAAAACTAAATACTCAAGCCACAAAAAGCCCACAAGAAGAGTGATGGCAATGGTAGTGGTCATAACCACATGCATGCAAGTAGGACAACCTAGAGTGCGAGAAATTGCAACTAATCACGGAAAAACAGAATGCAATCAAAACAAACTATCTAGAACAATTGCACACAATCAAACGTGACATTATTGCAAAAGTAACAGCCTTCATCTGTTCACTACAGCCTATTCTAGGAACAAATGGTGGTAGGGCTTCAAAAGTACATGAAAACTAAAACAATAAAAAGACTTTGCACAAGACACAATAACCTTAAGTCGATTTTATTGCTTGTCGACGGATGGTGATCAAGATTACCACTTTTGCATGACCCCCTCCCTCTTTGATACTCCAAGCACCCCCTCTCTCATAAATTACATATGGAGCAAAATTTACCTCTCAACAAAGGTACATAGCAGGTGTCTTTGACAAAAATATAAATAAAACTGGAGCTTGTCTTGAAGCTTTAAGCTTGCTAGAGACACCATAAACTTTTTGCATTGAAGAGGCCAATATTTGTTGGCAACAATGATACGTGAAGTGAACTCAAAAGCTGAAAGTACTGGTAAAGCATGACCAGAAGCCTGATGTACAACTAAGAATTGACCAAACCATTCATGATTTAGAGCCACAAATTTTACCCTTCTGATGAAAAAAGATTCCATCACCCAGGTAGAGTTTTAGTTGCATGAGTTTCTTTAACCACTTGTAAAAGATAAATTCAGTGATCAAGTTTGAGCTCATACTTACTGAGGTTAGTTTGTTGAGAATGCCATCAATGACCACAAAATATGCTTCCAACAACATTTCTAGCTCCTCAACATGCTCATTGCCACTTTCTGAGCTGCTAGTACTGCTATGCCGGCTGCGTGCTAGACTCAGTGACTTTTCCAAATTCTTAGATCCAGTAGGAGAGCAAACAGGAGAAACTGGGGCCGAAACAGACCCTCCATGTCCAACGTTTTTATAACCAAGTAAAGCTTGATCTTTAGAATATGATGGTTCCATGTGCTCCCTTTTTTCAGTAAGGTACATCTCGGCCATATCTCCATCATCATCCATAAGCTGTTCAAGCTCATCCCTAACCTGTAAATGAAAATGTGCATGCACTGAGCACAAATTCAAGCTACAGCAAGACATATTCATCAATGTTTTTGGATGTTTGCACAAGTGTGTGCAGGGAAAGAAACCTGGATGGGCAAGCCCAACCAAAGCACACGACACAATCAGACCAAGGCATGAAGATATATTCATGAATGACAGAACCTAACAAACACGTAAACATTTCAATGTACAGAGGCATTCAAAATTGTTAAAAAGTATCATATGCATCATGAATATTGGATAGAGGCATCATGCAATATAAGAATGCAGAGTTTCCTTCTTGCTGAATAAGATAAATGGCAGCCTCAATTTGCACCTACAGCTATGTCAATACGAAGTACATCTATAATGTATAGGCTCTTCCTACCATCATAGTTTTGAAAGAAATCCATCTTTGATTATTAAACACACATGAACCTCCTGATTTCAGGGACTTTACAGACAACTTTCTGCAGGCATTTATTTTACTTTGTCAAAGTAACCTTACCTTCTGAACTCGACGCGTCATGGCCACAAGTCTGCTTTTAAGTCTTCGTACACGTTCCAGGTTAAGTGTGCTAATCTTTGATGTCAATTCATCTAATACCGGATATGCCTCCTCTTCAAGCTCTGCAGCCTATATGGAAAATCCAACAACGTAAGGAAGACAAACTTGAATATCACAAAAGAAAAGCAGTAATAAGAAGAGTCCGTCAAGAACCAGCAACATTGCGCGGTGCAGATACAAAACTAACAGCAGAGGAGTCAGATGAAGACAGTAATGCAAATGCTTACTTCCAACTTTATTGCTTGTTGCTGCAGCATACAAGCATAAACTCTGAATCTATCCATAAATAGGATAAATGATATTTGAAGATAAGTGATCATCCAATAACATCCTGTTGTAGAAGTCAAAAAAAGGATGTGATAGAAAGCATGCATGTTGTCGTTTCGTGATGCACGAGAAGAGGTGGATGTGTGCCAAAGCATGATGTGTATTGAAATGGAAAAAACAATCAATTGAGGTGGTGAACTGGCAAAGTATGATGGAGCAAATCACAAAGATTTATAAATTGAAATGATCTTTGTTTGCAACTTTTTAAATATGATATCAAACTACAAATCAATAAAACACTAGAAAATGGCTAGAAACGTAAATACAAAAGGGAAAAACAACTGTTGACATGCAAACTTGCAAGTTGGCACATAAAAAAGATGATTTTGAGAATCGAAAACTCCAATTCCCACTCACAAGGATGCCAAGGTAAAAATCATTGTAAGTATGTAATTTACGAACAAAAAATGCAAATATGAATGGTGGTCCTATAGGTGAGAAAACATCTATGGCCTTGACCTCTAGAAGGGCCTCAGTTCAACAACTTACAAGAACCAAATAAATGTACTCACACTTCATCAGCACTCAAGATGTAGTTGCAAGTGACGTGAGGAGCTTAGGTTGCTTTTCTGATTATACGGTTTTTCATTCAGTTGCTAATGTTAGCTCGCTAAAGTCATTACCACATCTTTCCTTTCTTAAAATGCCATGGTCGCAAATGGCCTCTATGAGAGGTCGGTAAGAAGTTTCAAATCAACTGTAAAGGTGCCCCATGTTGCCAGCATTGTTTGGGGTTTATTTGAACTAATAAATTGGAGGTTATGCCTTGGACTGCCGAAGATGGATAAAGATTGGAGGATAGACTGGCACATTCTTCTATATGCAAAAATTTCAATGTCACTCCCAGCTTCTCAAGAGGATTTGCAGACCCTTATTGACGAACTACAAAGTGTCCATAAAATAAGCGGCTTGACGATCAACCCTCAAACACGAGAGTTGATATTCAACACGTGTAGATCCTTCATGTAAACTAATCCCTCGAGGTGGTATCCTCCTATTTAAGTCTTCGAGTTTAATAAAAATATCCCCTCTTCAGTATGAGTCTTATGAGAACAGCAGCAATAACCAAACAAAACAGAAAAAGCTCCAAAAGCATCTGCAAACATGCACATCTATAGACACAGGCCCAAGAAAAACGTTCTGTATAAAAGATTACTCAAAAAAATATTTACAATAAGGCTCCTGTAGTAAATCACACTGAAATCTACAAGTTACCTGTGTATCAAGGTGAATGCAAGCAGCCTCTAAGGCAACCTCCAAAGCTTTGAACTCAAAAGGCAAAAAATCAGCAGAAGATCCACTAAACATATCAGCATCATGCAAACTTTGTTGCCGAACTTCTTTAGTATCGGCAGAGAAGTTATCCCCATTGTGATGACCTCCATATGAATGTGACGCCACTGGCTGTCCACCCGGAGAGCGCCATTTAAAAAATTCGCCTTCCAGGGATATTTTGCTTGTTAGCTTTCTTTGCAACTCAGATACATATTGCAACACATATGGTTCAAGCGAATTTAGAACAAGTACTTCATCCGCAGTGATGATGCATCTGACCTGCTCCAAATTAACGACGATGGCCCTTTCTCGACCGAGAATTGTCGAGGGATATACAAAAAGAGGGTCTAAGAGACGCAAATCACGTGCTGGTAAATCACATCGCCGCATAATGGCTACTTTATCTGCCTCCAAAATTTGTGTGTTTCCTTCTGTGTCTACTCTTATCCAGGAGCGAACTCCCTGGCCTCTCTTCTTCAACCCTAACAAATCCAAGCCTTGAAACACTTGCCTAGAAGGATTGGGAAATCTTTGCCCGAGTTCCGGTGATGCGGATGGAGGCCGAGGAGGCAGAAGGCGGGCTTTCAAGTCTCCCATTGTTAGAATTTACGTCTGCTCGACTTACCGATGCTAATTGCTTCACATCAATAGGAAGTAAATTGCTTCTACACTCATTTCTGGAAGAGACCTCGTAAACAGGATAAAACTCCTTGCTCTTTGCCTTGGTGCCAATAATAAAAGGCTCATCAAACCAGCCTCACACGTGCCAAAGCTTGGGCCAACAGATCATTCCATCAGTTTATTTTACCTTCCTTTCTAAGACTGCCTCCAACAGTTTCAACCGATAGAATCAGCGTATCCATTCAGTTGCTATAATAGCAACGACACTTAGATGAAACCTCCGAACAAGAAAATACAATCTGCTCACCTCTTACCTGAATATCTTTACTCACTGTACAGAGACATCGACGATAATTCACTACGTTCTTGATATCTTGCGACTACATTTCGTGATCCCGTTGTCAACGGACACCATGTTTCGATTATTTCAGGGATGGTGCCAGATTCAACAACCTCAGCCACCACAGGAATTGCACAACGCACTCAGAAATTCAACCAGAATTCCAGATTCCGAACACCTTACAGTCTGATGTAAGTTTTTCGATAGAAAAAAGAATAACACATCAGAAATAGGCATGGAGCAAGAGTAGTATGATATTTGAGACAGGCGATAGCTCTATTGAATCAAGCGAATGGCTTACAGTGAAGAGATTGGTCTTATTTTCAGTGACAAAACTGGATCGCCATCGCCATCGCCATCGCACAGCAAACAGTGATGCTGCAATGGAGAAGAAAAAGGGATTCATCGGCTGTTTGATCCATCCATCCATCCATCCATCACAGAATTCTCCGATCAAGCAAAAATTATTATAAATACAGTCGAAAAAATAATAATAATTACTTCAGATCTCTTTTTCAAACTTCAAATTGAAGGATTGCAATTCTCCCAAGTAACGAAGGAGAGTCTAGGGCTACCTTTCAAACACCAGGTCTTGGTCGGGACTCGTCCCTGCAAATGGAAAGGCCCCAAAGTGGGTGTCACGTGGCATGATGAAAGTTAGGGCGTCAAAGCCCCCCAAATTGAGACTTTAGACCTTTAATACATTATTTTTTCTAATTTATTATTATAGATAGAAAATTTCAAAGAGCAATAATAATACATATAATGCAAAATAATGATAATACATATAGATATACAAAATTGCTGACGTAATTAGTTATGATATATTAGTAATGAATTTGGGCATGGAACATGTGAACTTTGGACACATGGAAAGAGTCCAAGGTTGTGCCTTAAGTTTGACCCTGGGCGAGGGACCGAGGGAGCTTTCCTAGCTTGGCCTTTGCTTGAGGACAAGGTTTTTATTGGGGGAGGGATTGTGCTTGAGGACAAGGTCTCTGACATTGTGATTTCTCTCACTCCAATTGAATGCAAAATCTGAGCTTTTTTCATCTTTAAGAGCAAGTGCCCTGTGGTTTCTCTCACTCCAATTGAATGCAAAATCTGAGCTTTTTTCATCTTTAAGAGCAAGTGCCTTGTGGTTTCTCTCACTCCAATTGAATGCAAAATCTGAGCTTTTTTCGTCTTTAAGAGCAAGTGCCCATGGTCAGAAAAGATCAGTGGAACCTTTTACGGACTTTCAAAGTTGAGACCAATCAAAGGGTGCATTGAAGGACCCTTTGAAGCCGCTACTCAATATAAATGTAATGAGCAAATCATCAAATGTTTCATGGGCATTGAAACTACCAAAATCTGGATGGATGGAGTTGCAATTTTCATGGCATTGAGCATGCCTTTAAGTGGTAGGGATTTTGCCGTAGAATTTTCTAAAGAGGAGATTGATGAATGATGAATCTCTTGGAAAGAAGGTTCATGTGCACAATGAATGATTTAATTATGCCTAGCTCTTGACCTTCCAAACATAAAGTCTAAAGTGCTAAGTGTGACGCAAATTAGCTATCCACATGAAAGTTTTAGAAAAGGATTTAGGCTGGTTTCAGATTAGCGACAACTTCCTTTGCTTGGCCCTTTCACTTGCTGCCCATTTTTAAACTTTGGCAAGTGAGTTGACGAGCAATACACCACCCCCCTTTCCAACTTGGCTAGCAAGTGCTAAATGAAGGGTCCGGTATGATTGCCAGTTTGAATCCTTGCCAATCATTGGTCTATTTTTCTTAAGTTGCCCCTACATGGCAAGGGTCCCATGCCACCTCATCTGCCACACCGTGGCAACTCAAAGTAAGTGTGGAAGGGGGGGACCCGTTTTTCTTCCCTGGACCAAATGTGAGAACTCCATTTTAAATTTGGGACTTACTAGGCAATGTAGTCTAAAACCACCCTTGGTTCTAGGCTTTAGTTTCACATCAAGCTTTGCCAAAAGGTAAAAGTCCATGCCAAAGAAAAGTAAATTCCACTCTTTGAGATGGTAATAAATTTCAAACTAATGCAGCTACTGAAAACTCTATGGGGTCTTTTTTCACAACAAATAGTTGCCTTGCAGTAGCAATATTAGTACATTGCGTACATTGTTAATTAGGCCTAGCCACAAAGGAGCTCGAAGTTAGAGACAACAATTGCATAGAACATAAAACCTGAATGTCCACCTTTGTGCACGTGTGACAGTGACTCTTATTCACCTCCCAAGTCTAATAGTTATAAGCCAACCTTATGAAATCTTGACAAAACTTAAACAAAACACTAGTATAAAATCCTTAAGAACCAATAGAATGTCAATTTCATCAATTGACTTATAAATCTCTTATCCTTTTTTTGTGAGCATTGTGGGACTAGGCAAACACCCTTTTGACCTTAGAAAGTCCATGGATCGTGGGCTTTGCCTTGCTAAAAAGTAGCACCTAAATATCTAATCCTTTTAATGTTTTTATGGACATGCGCTTATTTTTATTGAATGTGTTTCTCTTTAAATTTAAACTTGGAGCTTTCGAGCAATATTTTCATCTTTTTCTATGCCATCATTTTTTTGAATATTATTGAAGGTCATTTTCAATTAGGTATTGGTTCCAAAGCACTTTTGAAGTTGCTTTCTAGCCTATTATGGTGTTTTTGTTAGTTTCACATCATTTTCAAGATATTTTTTGAGCTTTGAGTTTTGTTGGAACTTTTCATTGTTTTCTTCTAGTGTAAATCATCAATTTGCTCCCTATTTTTTGAAGAGTCTTATATTTTCAAAGTATTTGCATTCTTAAGAAGTTTAGGTGTGTGAAATCTTCAAAATAGGTGTATTCTTTGAAGAGTCTTATGTTTTCAAACTATTTGTATTCTTAAGAAGTTTAGGTGTGTGAAATCTTCAAAATAGGTGTAGTGTCTATCACACATGTATTAAATCCAATTTCATAAATATTATGCATGTTGTGCTTTTCCTATACATCGGTATTTAAGAAGTAAAAGGTTATATATGATATTTGAAAGTGACCAAACTTCCTTTGTCAATGCAGAATGACCATTAAAATTTGAATGGCCCATATGAAATCATAGAGGAGTTTTAGATTACGACAAACAACAATCTAGAAAATTATAGCCCATAAAAAAATGTCCAACAATTTTTGAACTAGAATCCGATAAGTGAATAGGGCCCAAAATACAATTTTCTAATTGATTTAAGGCCACTTAAGTCATTCACTCTATTTTTTAGTATTATACTTGTAGGTACAATCAAGATGCCCTTCATTTGGAGTCCATATCCCTTTGTTTGGTCAAAATAGGCCTTGATGACATGGAATTAGGGCCTTTTCTAGCTTTTGAACTATTTTTCAGTGTGAAGAAACCTTTTTAGAGTCTTGGGTCCCTTTCAGTTTAAATTTTTTAGATAAAGTTGAAGCTTAATCTGCCCTTCCTAGGATCCTTCAATTAGTTGAAGACCATTTCCTTCGATCCAAAAGCTCACGTCATTTGAGCTAGATGCAACCTCAACCATAGATCTAAACTTGAGTAATCCGATGGTTCAAAAAGCTTTGGTGCACTGAGTTGGACCCCTTCTATACACTATTCTCTTCAGGCCGCTAAGCCATTGTCTCCCTTGGTCACACATGAGAATTCCCCACCCTCCCTCTCTCTCTCTCTCTCTCTCTCTCTCTCTCTCTCTCTCTCTCTCTCTCTCTCTCTCTCTCTCTCTCTCTCTCTCTCTCTCTCTCTCTCTCTCTCTCATGGACTCTACTTTATGTTCATTCAGTTCTATTTGTTCTTTGAGCAATCGTTGAAAGGTTTTTCCCTTTGGCACTAAACCAATTAATTGCCTTACTTTGTTACACTGCTTTGGAAGGCCCCCAAAAAGTTTTTTAAAAAAAATGCTCATTTTGGTGAGAAACTTGATTTGATCTAATGGTGGGCATTATCAAACACTTAGTGCACCAAAGTGAACTTTGGTTTCTATAGAAAGGAAGATGGCACTACCCTAAAATCCACTCTTCCTTGCTTTGCTAGTTTGCTCTCTCTCTCTCTCTCTCTCTCTCTCTCTCTCTCTCTCTCTCTCTCTCTCTCTCTCTCTCTCTCTCATCTCTCTCTCTCTCTCTCTCTCTCTCTCTCTCTCTCTCTCTCTCTCTCTCTCTCTCTCTCTCTCTCTCTCTCTCTCTCTCTCTCTCTCTCTCTCTCTCTCTCTCTCTCTCTCTCTCTCTCTCTCTCCTATCATCTCTCTACTACAACCTAATTCGGCTTGGTAATCGCAAAGTGGAGACTTGTGAATGCAATTGGAAGAGTGACATATTCGTAAGGGGATTTGCTAAAAACTAAGGTAAGAATGCTATCAAATCTTTAGCTTAATGCTCACCTATACATGAATGTTTTAAGGCGTGCTAGAATGCTTTTTGTGTAGGAAAGCAAGAGACAAGTCACCAAGATCTAGTTATCAATCAATCTCCACAAGAAACAAGAGAGAAGAGGCTAGGCGCCAACTCTAAGAGAGAGAGAGAGAGAGAGAGAGAGAGAGAGAGAGAGAGAGAGAGAGAGAGAGAGAGAGAGAGAGAGAGAGAGAGAGAGAGAGAGAGAGAGAGAGAGAGAGAGAGAGAGAGAGAGAGAGAGAGAGAGAACAACAACAAGAGCAATGGAGAGCCAAATTGTATAAAATGGAATTCACAATGAGCATCTAAGTACTCTACCTAGATGTGACCAAATGCCACCAAACCCTAAGGTTAACCACTTACTAAATGTAGGGCACTCCCAAAAGTCAAGATAGGGCCCCTAAACAAAATTAGACCCCTAATGACCGACGAGTTAGTACATGACCAAAATTGGGTCCAACTGAACTTAAGACAAACTTAAGATGGCCTAAATAACTAAACCCATGGGCACACAAATCTCGACCGTTTGGGTCAAAGTAACCTATGGATTAACTTCAGCATAGTCATTTATTTCTAACACCCTCCTTAAATGACAATGCAAAAACTGAAATCTTCACTATGTAACAAAACCAACACGTGGTATCAAATTTATAGCTTTGCATTAAGCTTCAAATCTGACTCTAGGCAACGCCTTAGTGAAGAGGTCCGCAATATTATCCTCCGTAGGACAATATTCAAGTAAAATGTCGCCATCATGAAGTCTCTCCCGAACAAAGTGATAATGGATCTCGATGTGCTTCGTCCTCGCATGAAAAACATGATTCCGTGCAATGACAATAGCACTTTGACTATCACTCAAGATAAGAGTGGCTGAGGGCTTGCCAAACTTCATGTCAACAAGTAGTCTTCTAAGCCATAAACACTCTGTCATGGCTGAAAATATCGCTCTATATTCTGCCTCACTAGAAGAAGTAGCAACAGTGGGCTGCTTTTTACTTGACCACGAAATTGCATAATTACCATAAAAAAGCAATGTCCACTTGTAGAGCGTCTAGTGTCTTGATTTCCACCCCAATCCTAGTCACTAAAACCAACCAAACATGCATCATCACAAGCAGGAAAAACTAGTCCATGACTTCTTGTTCCTTGAAGATATCGAAAGATCCTCTTCAACGCTTTCCAATGTGATGTCATCGGGGCATGCATGAATTGACTCATGAGTGAGACACTATAAGAAATATCCGGTCTTGAATTACATAGGTAAATGAGACAGCCAATAGCTTGACAATATAAAGTAGTGTCAAATGATTCACCATCACCTTGACTACTTAATTTCAGACCTGTCTCCATAGGTGTAGCAACCGGCTTGCAATCTTCCATCTTGAACCGCTTCAGAATCTGCCCAATGTAGCGTTCTTGAGAGATGAAAATTCCAGCACCTTCTTGTACAAATTTAAGACCAAGATAAAAGTGCAATAGGCCTAAATCTGAGGTTTCAAAAACCATATCAAGATCAAGTATTACGACATCAATCTGATGCTCATTACTTCCCGTAATAATAATATCATCAACATAAAGCAAAATAATGATGATATAATCTGAAGTATGCTTGACATAAAGAGTAGATTTGCTAGGACTATTAGTAAACCCTCGATCACAAAAGTAGGCATGTATCTTTTGATACCACATCCTCGGAGCCTGCTTCAGTCCATAAAGTGCCTTCTTGAGAAGACAAACTTTTTCTTCTTGGCCTTCAACCAAAAAACCAGCAGGTTGTTGAAGGTACACTTCCTCATTGAGATCACCATTGAGGAATGCTGTCTTTATGTCAAGTTGTCGCAAACGCCAACCAAAGTGGGCAGCCAAAGAGGTTACTACCCTCACGGTAGTCATCCGAGCAGTAGGAGAAAAAGTCTCCTCATAATCAATCCCCTTTTGCTGAGCATAGCCTTTGGCAACGAGCCTTGCCTTGCACCTTTCAATGGTATCATCTGTCTTATACTTGGTTTTGTATACCCATTTAGAACCAATTGCCTTCTTCCCATGAGGAAGATCTACAAGAACCCAAATCTGGTTCTTCATAAGTGAGTCATACTCATCTTGCATCGCATCCTCCCAGGAGAGTTGTTGTTCCCTAAGAGAGATACTCAAAGATGAAAAAAATGGAAGATAAGATGAAGGTAATGAGTTGAGAGTAATGGAAACAAATTTAGCATCCTCAATTATCTCATCAATATTGAGAAGCTCCTCACGAAGATCCTTGACCTTCATCAAGTGATTGGTCACTTGATCCCCTTCTTGCATCTTCAACAAAGAAAGCTGATTTCTGATATACACCACTCTTGTTGGATTTTTGACTCTATACATAGTATAAAGTGTATCCCACGCACTTTTAGATGTCTTAAAAGACCTAATATGAGATAAGATAGATCTTTTCACAGCAAGAGCAACCATAGAATGTGCTTGTGCATCCCTTCTATCCCACTTCTTTTGTTCTTCCCAAGATGGAGAAGATGATGTTGATGATGATGATCCACGAGGTGTAGGAGGTGCCAAAGATGGAGGCCTTTCCTCATCACCATTGACCAAATCCCACAACCCTTTCACCATGAGAAGATTCTTCATCATGTAACTCCACAAGGAGTAGTTTGTGCCATCCAACCGATCTTCACTAAACAAAGAACCGATAGCTTTCGATCTTTCGCCATTACCTCCAACAAAATTTCAGCTTGTAGTAGATAGGAAAGAGAACCTTTCCACAACCAAATCTACTCAAAAATTTGCAGCAAACAAAGAGTTGAAAGTAGGAGCACAAGATATCTTTCAATCTGCAACCAAAGTGCCTAGAAGATAATGGATCGATGGCTGTCTTTCTACACAAAAAAACTAGCTTCTTGAAAATTAGGTTAGCAAGCCTACATCGAAACCCAATTAGGAAGCCAAATAGTGTGATCAACACACACTCCAATAGGGCTGTTGAAAACACCCTACTACTTGCTGAGAACCTGCAGATTTCCAACCACAAGTTGACCTAACCCTGAATAGGGTTTGCTGAATTTTGGGCACCCTCCTACACAAATGCAAACCTGAAAACAAAAACAGCAAGATAAGGAGACACTACAAACAAAAATCAGATGCAGATTTTTGGGCGCCCTCCTCCAAACAAAACTTGCTGAAAACTGGTTGCATAAAAATCAGATTTGAGATTCTAAGTTTTGAGTGCCAAAAATTGCTCCTCCAAAATCTCTAATGGCTAAATGTAGGGCACTCCCAAAAGTCAAGATAGGGCCCCTGAACAAAATTAGACCCCTAATGACCCATGAGTCAGTACATGACCAAAATTGGGTCCAACTGAACTTAAGACAAACTTAAGATGGCCTAAATAACTAAACCCATGGTTCCCAAATCTCGACCTTTTGGGTCAAAGTAACCTATGGATTAACTTCAGCATTGTCATTTATTTCTAGCATTATGTGTGTAGCTCACATAGGTGATGCAAATTGCTGATTGGGATAGAAGCTGTGCTTCTAAAGAACCATCTGAACTGTCTACGGTTGGGCATTGCTTCAACATCACTCTCGATCAATCCGTAAGGTATGATACTCAAACACATACTGTTTTCATTGCCAAAAGACATTGATTGTCTACTAGTTGGTAGATTGCACTTGTACATGCATTATACACATGTTTTGGAATGACATTTGTCTACAACTGGCTGTGGGCTTGACCATCGCACTTCTGCAAGCAACTTTGAGAGTATAAATGTTAAACAACTTTATTCTAAGACTTTACTTCAGATTTTTGGTTTTGAAAAAAACTAAATGGCTGCACGGTAAAAGCTTAACATGAAACGATATAAGGAATGCCATTGATGAGCGTAATTGGATCACTACCAACTTATATGTGAATGGTGTGGATAAGGCCTAGCATACCCTTGTTTCATGTGCATATACTTTGTTAGAAACTTGGCTTTACAAAGGTTGTCTAGTTCGGACTTTTCCCCTTTTCCAGATGAAGGTAGCAATACCATTAAAATGCTATGATAGTTATTAAGCATACCTTTGCTAGTAAGATACCAGAATACCTAATAGGGAAAGAAGAGTTACCTTTTTTGACTATGTACCTTTCAAGCACATAAAAATTCTTTCAAATAGATTACCAATGCACATGACAATCATTTTTCTAAGGTGGCCACATTTCTTACATGAGCTCTTGGTATTCTGTTTCCATTCCTCATGGAGGGTGCATGCCTTAAGGCAAATACATATCAGAGTATCCTAAATGTGGATACCAACCTATTTTGGTAGTGTAACTCATTTACTGAATTCTACCTTAATGTGCCAAGAAAAATCCTTTCTATGTGGTCTACCGACATCTCTAAGTGTTATGAAAACATCCCTCTTAATGGGCCTAATAGGTTAAAAACCGTTATACGTAAGATGATTTTGTATGCATTCAAATATTGTCTTGCCTATAAATGAAAACCTAACCATGGTGAATTTAAATGGAAATGGTTAAACAAACCAGCTAAGAATTGGACTTGTATTGACAAAACATAACTCTGCCAATGGAATGACGTATTGATTGATAATTGCATTGTGAGACTAGGTAACAATACTTGGAGGCAAGTGCCAAACTCAATAAAGTAGATTACTTACGGGCTTTTAATGAAGCGAATTGATCGTTTTGGCTTCAGCTGTAGCAAGCATTGTGAAGGATGTGGATTCGTGCCTTTTTCTTTGCCTGTCGCATTTTTTGGAAAACGCAAAAAACGTGAAGGTCATTGAATTTGCATATCTATGCACATTCTAACTCTATGAGAAAATCTGACAAATGCGAAAAACCCGAAGGTTGGTGAAAAAATGTGCTAAGTCATGTTTTGGCTCATTGTCGGGTTTATCCGACAATCCAAAAAGTGCAAAAAACTGCCAATATGTTCGGTATTCAGTTTTTCAACTTGCGAACCTACACATCAATTTTGATTGCAAGAACAATCTCATTTACCAATCAGAACTACAGTACATACATAAAATGGCATTCACATTTCAATGCACAACAGAAAAAACCTGACAAGAATGATTTATCAGCTCAAAATATTTTGTGGGAAGAGAGTACAAAGCTTGTCGCATCTCAGTGTACAAGTCCTTTAGTCTTCTTTTCTATCTTTCTTACTTACTCTCTCTCTTTCACTTTGTGCACTTCGTAGGCACATTTATATTTTGTATATCATTTTCTTTTAAGTCAATCTTGTAAACTAATGGCCACACTAAACATTGGTTAGTTGCGGCTATCTACTTCCATTGGAACAGACTGTACTTGCAGCCATCTTTCTCGGTGAGATCAGACTATGTCACGTGGAACTTCAGGGATGAAGGAAAGTGAAGTTCAGTTTTTAACACTCCCTCTTGAATTGAAGATTCCTTCAGCCAATTCCCATATTCTTCCTATGCTATTTGAATAGTTGTTTTCCAAGGGATTTTGTCAGAACATCAGTTGTCATCTCTGTGGTCTTCCTATATTCAATCTGAATCTCCTTTTCCTGCACAAGATCTCTGATATGATGATACCTAAGTGGTATATGCTTAGTCTTGGAATGGAAGACTGGATCTCGAGTCATGGAGATTGTGCTGGTGTTGTCCATGTACATGACGGTAGGATCTGATTGTTCTTCCCCAAGCTTGTTTAGCAACTGTCTTAGCCACACAACTTCGTACATAAAATGCTAATTTTGTCTTGGCGGGCAGTTAACACTCCATCTCAGGGGTGATAACTGTGAAAGATTTCAGATCCTTAAGATCCAATCTACTTGAATGATCTTTGGTTAGAAAGAGAAATACACTACCAATTTCACCAATGTAGAAAAATCAGCATCTACACACAATTTGAGATGCAAACACTAATAGAACTTGATCAAACTTGAATGAAATGATTATGTACTATTGCTATCCGTACAAAACTAGCAAGCTACTGTATTTCACACGTGTGGATCCTAAAATAGCAAATATAGATCATTCTACACATAGAATTGCAAGCAATCACCAAGATAGTGCATCAATGGATAGTAGAACCCAAGAGAACCATGTATAAGCATGAAATGAGATAGAGAAGAGAGAAGATGACTCTCTCCACGAGTTACATCCTTTTATAACAGGTCCAAACCCTATTTGGCCACTTGGCTTTCCCACCAAAATGCTAACCCTACCAATTTTGGGTCTAGATTCAATGTACCCAACTTATTCAAATTGAATCTACTCAAACTCGCATTCTATCTTTCCCACACTTTCAAAAAGTGTTTATTCAAATGAAATTTAGACTAATGAACTTTGAAAAGTCAACCTCTAAGTCTAAAACAAGTTTTGGCCTCAATATGCCAAATATGGAAATATTGCAAAATGTGATGAAACTAGTTGAATCTTTCACACTCCCTCTTCAACTAGTTTTAGCATAGACTTTGATAATACTCCAAGTGAAGTCCTATGCTTCATGAGCAAGTCTTTTCCCAATGCTTTGGTGAAGATATCAGCTACACATTCCCTTGAAGACACATGTTGAAGCTCCACCTCCTTTGCAATGACTCGCTCAAACACAAAATGATATTGTATCTCAATATGCTTGCTCCTAGTATGAAATATAGGATTTGATGCCATTCTTTGGGCTGATTGATTGTCACAAAAGATGATTGGGCTCTCTGAAAAATCTAGCAAGTGAAGATCCTTGATCATCCTCTTGATCCATACCATCTCCTTTGTGCAATGTGTAAGAGCTTTGTACTCGGCCTCACTAGATGACAATGAGATAGTGGCTTGTTTCTTTGACATCCATGATATAGCTCCATCACCCATGAAAATACAATAAGAACTAATGGATTTCCTATCCATTACATCTCCAGCATAGTCCGAATCTGAAAATCCAAAAAGATTAGGTGATGATCCCTCATACAATATGCCAAAATCTCGAGTTCCAATGATGTATCTCAAAACTCGCTTTCCTAGCTTCCAATGCTCCTAGCATAGTTTTTGCCAATAGAACTTTGATCCATCATAAGAATGATCTTCTTCCTAAGAATAGATCTCCTTTCAATGATCATGTAATGCTCAAAATAGAGACAACCATAATTGATATAGAGAATAGTGTCCACTTGGGATGCTTCACTATTTCTTAAATCAATTTTACATGTAAAAATGTGACTAGAACATGAGAAATCAAATAGTATGTAAATGAAATGATTCCACCATGCTTCCAACTCTGAACTCTCTGGAAAAATACAGCAAACAAACAATAAATGTAAGTGATCAACTTTTGCTTGCATGTCTCCTCCTCCTTTGTCCTTTGTTGCCTTGTATCCACCATGATACTCCATGAATGAGCCTCCATCTTCATCTTGCCACAAGAAACCATCAAACCTTGGAAATCCATGAGTAGGTGAGTACATTAATGATGCAAATCCAGCACCACATGACTCCATAGACCAAGTAGTTTTCACTAGTCCATCTTCAAGATCTACTTGACACAAGAAAATGACCATGAATTCACCAAAAATTGATAGTCTCCAAGTATTGGCACCAAGTAGCTCAACACTTGAGAACTTAGCCATGGATGAGTGACATAATGAACCTCCAATAGCTTCATTTCCATCAGCAAAATCAGCCAAGAATTCTAGTACAAATCCAACATCAAAATAATGCTCACCAATGTAGCTAGTTTTACCATATCTTGACAATTTGCACATATCCACATGAAATTGCTCAAACATGAGATAGAACAAGTAAAGTAAACTTCAACAGCACTTCCTTGCTGCTCCTTTGACCTTACTTGAGTCTTCAATATGCTACAAAAACATGTCCATAACACCTTTGCCAATTACCTCTCCTTTGATGCTCTTGACTAGCTCCAAATTGCCAGCTTCCCTTTTGACTAGTTGAAGCGCTTTGAGATCAACCTCTTGATCTTCAACTTGACCATCAAAGTCATTGAACAAAATTTGTTTTCCAGATCCATTACTTGATTTTACAGCAAGATAACATCCATCCACTTTCATAGCTCCATGTACACAAGAAGATCTTCCAAAAGATGTTCCACTCTTCATAAGAGATCGATACTCAAGATCCATTGCTTGGATCCACTCCTCTTCTTTCCTTGCTTGATCTACACTTGTAGGCTCATCCAAAGAGGTCAGGAAAGCAACATAATTTCCAGAAACTACTTACTTACCCTTTTGATCATATGTGAGCCTTGAAGGTACTTGTCTTTCTCTTGATGTTCTCCTTGGCTTTTGACTTGATGAAGGTCCATCATCACCACCATCCAAAGTAGGATCCTTCTCATCAACATCAAGAATTTTAGAACCATCTACTTTACCATCAATCATGCTTGAAGACACCTTTGGAATGTTTCTCTCATAAAAAATGACATCTCTACCAACAAACACTTTGTTAGTAGAAGGAATGTAAACCTTGTAGGCTTTACTCACCTCACTATATCCAGCAAAAATACCTCTTCTTGAAGATGGATCCTCTTTGGTCCTATCATCAAGAGTAATGTTGACATAGCATGTGCATCCAAAGGTTCTTAGAAAGTTGACACTCGGCCTCCTCTTGAATAGCATCTCAAAAGGTGTCCTTCCATCCAAAATAGCACTCGGCCACCTATTGCACAAGAAATTGGCACACAACAAAGCTTGATCCCAAAATGGTTTGTCAAGATTAGCACTTAACCTCATAGCTTTAGCACTTTCACATAAAGTTCTATTCTTCCTTTCAGCCACTCCATTTTGTTGTGGGGTCCTTGATGTTGTATACTCCCTCTTGATCCCATGCTCATCACAAAAGGCCTTGAACTTGTTAGATATGTACTCACCATCATTGTCACCTCTCAAGCACTTGATCTTTCTGGAGAATTGGTTCTCCCTTGCATTCTTGAACTTGACAAAGACATCATACACTTCATCCTTGCTCTTTAGTAGATAGATCCAACAAAATCTACTAAAATCATCAATGAATGTTACATACATCTTAGCTCCACTATTGCTAATTGTAGTAAATCCATGAATATCCGAATGTACAAGTTGAAAAGGCTTTGTAGATCTAGAAATAGATCTAGTATAAGGTAGTCTATGTGACTTAGACAAAGCACAAGACTCACAAACATGCTTGTCATTACTTAAGGAACTTGGAAGACCAATCACAACCTTCTTCCTTGCCATTACCTCCAATGACTTGAAGTTGAGGTGTCCCATCCTTTTGTGCCAAACCTCTTGAATAGAAATTTGCTCCCTTGCAACACATCCAACTTGGTTAGCAATAACACAAGCATCAAGTTTGCACAACTTCCCTTGCCTTTTACCTTTTCCAATCAAGACATCCTTCCTTTTGATCAAGCAAGCATCTCCATCAAACTCCACCTTGAGGCCCTTACTTAGCATTTGACTCACACTAAGCAAATTCTTGGTAATAGATGGAATAAACAAGACATCTTCCAAATGAGCATTCCTATTTGTAGAGAGAGAAATAGGAATTGTGCCAATCCCTTTGATTGCACACTCACCATCACTGGCCGTGTAGATCACCCTCTTGTCATCTCCATATGCCAACAAAGAAGTGAAATACTCTTTGTGAAAGGTCATGTGTGAACTTGCTCCACCATCAATCCACCAAGGATCTAGATCTCCATCATTAGCAAGCATACATGAAGACATCACAAAAGCATCATCATTTGCATCTTGCACATCCAAACCATCCTCATCAAGAGTAAGATTACCTTGCTTGTCTCCTTGATCTCTCTTCTTCTTGTAGCACTCACTTGCAAAGTGTCCTTTGATGCCACAATAGAAGCACTTGAGCTTTGATCTATCCTTCTTTTTGCCACTTGAAGAAGCATCCACTTGATCTTGCCCTTTATACCACTTGCTTTTGGTTTTGCCCTTGAATTTGCCCTTTGTGAACATAGCATCCTCTTGAAGTGTTGATGTAGATCCACCTCTTGCTTGAAGCCTATATTCCTCATTGATCAAGATCTCTTGAAGATCCATCAAACTTGGAAAAGTCTTTTGAATAGCAATACTTTGAACAATGTTAGCATGAGCATCCAACAAGCCATTAAGAATCACTTGAATAAGCTCTCCTTCCTTAATGCTTTCATCTATGCAAGCTAACTCATCATTCAATGCTTTCATTCTTAAAACAAAAGTACTTGGACTTTCTTCATTCTTTTGCAAACATGAAAAGATTCGCCTTCTTAGAGTCAACACTCTAGAAGTAGACTTGGATTCATAAAGCTTCTTCAATGAATTCCAAGCTTCCAAAGATGATGTGCACTTACCAACTTCCTTGAGAAGTTCATTGGTAACATTCATCTTTATCATGTGTAGAGCCTTCTTGGCCCTCTTGTCATACCTCAATTGATCTTGTTGTATTGCTGGTCTCTCCTCCAAACCTACAACAACATCCAAAATATCATTCATCTCAAGAAGTGACTCCATCCTCACTTTCCATAATGAATAGTTACTTGAGGTAAGCCTATCATTGGCTTCCAACATGACTCCAATTGAGGTTGCCATGTAGCAATGACCTGATATTCTCTTTCAACCTATTTCAATGCACAAAGCACTCCTTTGAACAACAACAAATGATTTCAAAAGAAATCAGCAAGATTTGAAACTATCTCACAAATTCTCTTCTAGCACTTATCCAAGCAAATCAACACATAGAATCATGGAATCTTGATCAACCTATGATCTATCCTCAATCTAATGACTTTTGCCACTTCCTAAGATTGAAACACACTCAAATGAAGTCCAGAAACCTCACTATCTAGAGATCCAATCAAAATTAGGGTTTTGACAAAATCACAAAAAATTGACTATTCCAAATCTACATGCAAATGCTGAAAATTTGATATGCAATCTATAAGCCACCACTTAGGCTGAACGAATGATCCAAAAATCTGCCAAATCCGACATGTGAATTCAAAAAATGGAATTGAACAAGTATATTGACCTATTTAGTGTTTTGATCTACAAAAGATCCAATCTACAAAAGCAAAAAATCCGATTTTGGTGTAGAATCCTCTCTAGCATGCTCTAGACTTGATATCTTCACCAAATCATTGATAGATCTGATTTCCTCCTTCATAACCTGAAACACAAGCTCTGATACCATGTGAAAGATTTCAGATCCTTAAGATCCAATCTACTTGAATAATCTTTGGTTAGAAAGAGAAATACACTACCAATTTCACCAATGTAGAAAAATCAGCATCTTTGAGATGCAAACACTAATAGAACTTGATCAAACTTGAATGAAATGATTATGTACTGTTGCTGTCCGTACAAAACCAGCAAGCTACTGTATTTCACACGTGTGGATCCAAAAATAACAAATATAGATGATTCTACACATAGAATTGCAAGCAATCACCAAGATAGTGCACCAATGGATAGTAGAACCCAAGAGAACCATGTATAAGCATGAAATGAGATAGAGAAGAGAGAAGATGACTGTCTCCACGAGTTACATCCTTTTATAGCAGGTCCAAACCCTATTTGGCCACTTGGCTTTCCCACCAAAATGCTAACCCTACCAATTTTGGGTCTAGATTCAATGTACCCAACTTATTCAAATTGAATCTACTCAAACTCGCATTCTATCTTTCCCACACTTTCAAAAAGTGTTTATTCAAATGAAATTTAGACTAATGAACTTTGAAAAGTCAACCTCTAAGTCTAAAACAAGTTTTGGCCTCAATATGCCAAATATGGAAATATTGCAAAATGTGATGAAACTAGTTGAATC
Source organism: Diphasiastrum complanatum (assembly GCA_029204225.1). Classification (NCBI taxonomy): domain Eukaryota; kingdom Viridiplantae; phylum Streptophyta; class Lycopodiopsida; order Lycopodiales; family Lycopodiaceae; genus Diphasiastrum; species Diphasiastrum complanatum. Next base: position 1,785,556 of record CM055094.1, on the reverse strand, counting down.
TTTCACAATAACTGCCCCTTAAGATACCTTCCTAACTATGGGATGGTTGGTGGGTTCTCTCTCTCTCTCTCTCTCTCTCTCTCTCTCTCTCTCTCTCTCTCTCTCTCTCTCTCTCTCTCTCTCTCTCTCTCTCTCTCTCTCTCTCTCTCTCTCTCTCTCTCTCTCTCATGGACTCTACTTTATGTTCATTTAGTTCTATTTGTTCTTTGAGCACTCGTTGAAAGGTTTTCCCCTTTGGCACTAAACCAATTTAATTGCCTCACTTTGTTACACTAAGTTGGAAGGCCCCCAAAATTTAAAAAAAAATACTCATTTTGGTGGAAAACTTGATTTTCTTGAACGACTAAGATGAGTGCACTTGATAGGGATTCGATCTAAAGGTGGGCATTATCAAACACTCAGTGCACCAAAGTGAATTTTGGTTTCTATAAAAAGGAAGATGACACAACCCTAAAATCCACTCTTCCTTGCTTTGCTAGTTTGCTCTCTCTCTCTCTCTCTCTCTCTCTCTCTCTCTCTCTCTCTCTCTCTCTCTCTCTCTCTCTCTCTCTCTCTCTCTCTCTCTCTCTCTCTCTCTCTCTCTCTCATATCATCTCTCTACTACAACCTAATTCGGCTTGGTAATCGCAAAGTGGAGACTTGTGAATGCAATTGGAAGAGTGACATATTCGTAAGGGGATTTGCTAAAAACTAAGGTAAGAATGCTATCAAATCTTTAGCTTAATGCTCACCTATACATGAATGTTTGAAGGCTTGCTAGAATGCTTTATGTGTGTAGCTCACATAGGTGATGGAAATTGCTGATTGGGATCAAAGCTGTGCTTCTAAATAACCATCTGAACTGTCTACGATTGGGCATTGCTTCAACATCGCTCTCGATCAATCCGTAAGGTATGATACTCAAACACATGCTGTTTCATTGCCAAAAGACGTTGATTGTCTACTAGTTGGTAGATTGCACTTGTACATGCATTATACACATGTTTTGGAATGGCATTTGTTTGCAACTGGCTGTGGGCTTGACCATCGCACTTCTGCAAGCAACTTTGATTGCTATTTGCGTAGATTTGTATGTGGATTTGGCACCCTACTATTAAGACAGATGGACGCCCATCAAGATGTGATGGATTGCCAGAATTACTGCTATTTTTTGAGGAATGTTACCAAGATTTGCGTGCTAATATGATCATTAGTCATGCTGTGAACACACGTGCTTCGTTTCGATGCTTCATAATGGATGTACAATCTTCTCAAACACAACTAATGTAATCTTGTAGAGGGCCGCCCATTAAGACTTTGGTTTGTCTCATTAATATGTTAAACAACTGTTAATGGACATTTGAAACCGAATTGATCATGTAAATTATCATTCATACGATTTTTATAAGTGAAAAGTGGCCATAACATAAGAAGGTTCTATCAAGCATGAAAAGCATTAGTATCTTTGAGCATAATGATAACCAAAGAGATGATACGTCTTAGGGTTTGCTGAAATTCATATAAATAACTTATATGGAATGGTTACATGGCATTTGAGATGAATGTAACCTCTTGTTAGACACTTATGGTGAGTCACACTTTCAACTCGCTTGACTAAACCTAATACGTTTCTTGAAATAAGTTAATCTAGTAAGGACATTGCGCTATTATAAACCCATCATTGTCGTATTGAAATCATTAGTACCCAAGGAGGGTGTTTCGCTTAACTATTTGGAGATGGGTAGCTCTCAAGAGATGTCTTCGCCTCGCATCCAGGTACGAAGCTACATAACACCTTCGCCCAAGTTTAGGGTTTATGCAAGCATGTCAAACTCATAGTGCAATACAATTTACTTACGCATGGGAAACTCAAAGATAAGTTAGGGTTGAATGTTTTCAAGGATATAATCTTGAAGATATGTGTTTTGTATTTATGAGGATGAGTTGTAATGCTAATAGCACATTAAAGATTGATAAACGTAAAGCGACTGATGTATGTGAGGTAAGACTTGGTTTAGGGTTTGGCTCTAGTGGGCTTGTATGGCATGGATTTGCCCAAGCTATAAGGTGCTTGAACATCTAACCTATTGCATGCCCTTATGGTTATATAACAATGTTAGAGTGCCAATTAGTCAAGGCTTAACATAAACCTGACTAACATAATTCAATAAGTAGCATGTACAAATCAGATGATGAGAGCACAAAGCAATAGCGAATAAAATCCGCGTACTCTAAACTATCTTTGAGTAATTGAAAACTCTCTCTGATGCACTTCTGCTAGTAAGCAGTGAGCGCTAGTAGCAATACTCTAATTGTTACATCCATGTCCAGTATGTGAGATTCAGAATAATTCCTGACATGGATAGCTGGTCACTCAAGTGTAGGATGTGGCTATTAGTTATGCCTCGTCATTCCGGGCTTGGCCGATACAGTAATTAATAATCATATGAGGACCCAAACCTATAATTGGACATAGGAGCACTTGCATGGTGTTTGACTGATATAATGCAAGAATAGGAGGTCAATTGCTATTCTAGGTTGCATGGGGATCCTAAGAGAAATATTTTCTACTCATGGGAGAGAATATATACTAGTGGAAACTCGCCCATCTACCTATTGGATTTTCTAATCCTTGTAGCCAGGAGCCCCTCTTCTCTTGCATTCATTCACCATGGCATTGGGGGGGGGGGGGGTTGGGACATTGACTAGCCATTTCCTATTGGTTGGGTGGTTTTGCTCCACATGTGTCCTTTGGTTGCATGCAACAGGATCTCGTCGGATCTTCACTAGGCGATCCTTACACTAATATAGCACATTGTAAATTATATATTACTTCATTGCACATTATGATACATTGTGCGAACTTGCATTTTGATTCATACTGTTGGGGATGATGACAAGCTGACACACACAAAGGGTGGTCTGATAGGTCGCAGCGGAATAGAGGCCGTCACTCCCAATCAAAGAAAACAATGATGAATTAGTTGAAAATTGATGAATAAGGATCTTGGATTACTTAGAGACTAAGAATTAGAGCAGTTTTGATTTGATTTAGATGTCAGAGTTGGTGTCATAGACAACCATAGAGAATGCAAATTATTTAGACGTCTGAGACAACCGTGCTATTCTCTATTTCTGACAGATAGGTTTTGATTAAAATAGTAAAGAGTGAGAGACATTCAAGCATTCAACAAAAATACAACTGTTATGAAAAATAGTGCTTCTATATGTGTTGTAATAACAACTATGAGATCACAGAAGAATCGCGCAAAGCGCATAATCCTTCATACAAAAGCAAATGAATTCTATCATTCAGAATACTCTTTTACTCTCTCTAAAATGATCACTAACACTGAGTAGTCAGCTACTAGAAGACCGCTTTTGGTCGATTGATCTCTGTGAATACATTGAATGATCATCTCCTTCTCTTCAAATGCTCAAATGTTTATATAACTGTCAGAAGATCTTTTGGTTATTCTAATTACAGTTTAAAAGATCATTAACAGCCCTTGTACTTGATCCGTAGATCGGTTATTGGTGCATCGTAAAGATGTGAAGAGATACAACAAAAGAATCTCCTTTGTACGCATCAGGGGCATGAAAATGTGGCGCCGTTGCAATCGTAGCCTCTGACCATAGGAGCATGAACTTAAAACCGTATGTCAACCGCAATCGTAGAGTTGCCAGTTCTCTTCGGTCAGCTTCTGTTCATTCACTTTGTAGGTGACCATAATGATAACTTATGGTGTCTTGCAGTGCCTTTGGCTTTCTTTGGTTTGCTATCGCAATGGGCTATAGGCTGGAGTGTTGCGGTTCGTTGCGTTGACTCCTTCCATTGGCCTTTGTATTCAAATTTTGTAGAGGACAATGAAATGTATTTTTGCTTTTTGCTGTTCCATGAAGTGGGTCCTCCTGCAAGGAAATAGATATATCCATACCTGGATTTTTTGGTATCAATGTCTCCTGCCCAATCAAAATCTGTATAGGTAACAAGTGTGAGTGCAACATCTGTATTTCTATTATAGCACAAAGTATAGTGCCTTGTTGCTTGAATGTACCTCATTAATTGTTGCAGAGCCTTCCAATGTTGTAGGCCTGGATTGGACATGTACTGTGACAATGTGCTTACTGTATAAGCTAGGTCAGGACGTGTGCAGATCATAGAATATATTATCGATCCAATGATGGACTGATAAGGATATCTGCTCATCTCCCTTTGTACTGCATCAGTTTTAGGACACATGTCTTTGGATAGCTTAAATCCTGGATCCATTGCTGTGTCTATCAGCTTACAGTCCTCCATGCCATATTTGTGAAGTACATTGTTCAGATATGCTTCCTGGCTTATAATAATAATGCTTCTGCTTGTGTGATTTCTAGTGATCTCCATACCAAGTAGGTAATGAACTGGTCCTAAATCAGTCATTTTAAATTCTTGTGATAGTAGAGACTTTGTCTCATGCCATAACTGAGTTGAATTGCTAATGATTAAAGAATCATCAACGTATAAAGCTATTATCACATAGCTTGAGCCTTTGTTCTTGAGGTACACATTTGAGTCTACAGAGCATGAAGTAAAATTGTGCTGCATGCGCAACAAGAAGTGAGTGATTCGATCATACCAGGCCCTAGGAGCTTGCTTAAGGCCGTAAAGCACCTTATGCAATTTGCACACCAAATGCTCTTGGCCTTGAAGGACATAACCTTCTGGTTGATAAATGTAAATGTCTTCTTGTATGTATCTGTGAAGGAATGTCGTCTGGATGTCCATCTGATGAATGTCTAGATCCTCTGCAGCAGCTATGGCCAGCAGGGTGTGAATAGATTGATGCTTTACCACTGGACTCAAGCGTCAATGTAATCTATTTCATAAACTTGTTCATAAGCTTAACCACTAAACAAGCTTTCCATTTGGATATTGATCATCTGGCTTAAGCTTTAGTTTGAAGATCCACTTAGTGTCAATGAGTTCTATACTTGCATGAGGATTAACAAGACTCCAGGTCTTGTTCTTCATTAATGAATGGTACTCAGAGTCCGTAGCAGCTTTCCATTTGTCTGCATTTGATAGTGATAGAGCTTCTGCAACAGAGGCAGGTTCGTTGTGACTTATAAGTGCTTGAGGGTCAAAGCGATCAGGTTCATGTCGTTGTTGTGCAGACCTTCAAACTAGAGGTTCTTGAGTAGATGTCTCTCCTGGATGAATGACTGGGAGGTTTTCATTTTGTGGTTGAACATTCATAGGTCCAGGCCTATCGATGATAAATGGAGTTGTTGGGACAACCTCCTGAATTTCAGCTTTCAGCTTGAAATCATAAAATTTGTCTTCAAGAAAGACAAGATCTTAGTTGACTGGGGTCTGACTTGTATCATCATCATAAATGCGATATGCTTTATGTGATGTTGATAGCCAATGAAAATGTACTTACATCTAACATATTCTAGCTTCTTCCTCAAATCAGACGGAATCTGTGCATAGTAGAGACATTCGAACACACGTAGGTATTTCAAACTTGCTTTGTACTCATAGTAGGCTTCAAACGAAGTTTTGGAGTTAAATGCCTTTGTGCTAGAATAGTTTTGCAGATAGCAGGCTATAGATATTGCTTCAGCCCAAAATCTCTTGGGTAACTGAGCATTGGACATCATGGATCATGATGCTTCCAATAATGTTCGAATCTTTCTTTCAGCCACTCCATTCTACTGTGGAGTATAGCTTGTTGTGAATTGATGGTGCACGTCGCATGATGTTAGATAGTCTGTCATTTCATCAGACATGTTCTCTCCCCTTGAATCAGATTGTAGAGTCTTGATCTTCTAACCAGTTTGAGTCTCAGCAAACTGTTTGTATTCCTTAAAACAGTTAAAGGCCTCAAACTTGTTCTTAATGAACATAACTCTGGTAAATCGGGAGTAGTCATCAATAAATGTAATGACATAATGAGCTTGACCCAAAGAGGGCATGCTCATAGGACCACATAAGTCATTGTGAATCAGTGATAGAATGGACTTTGCTCATTTGGCTTGTCCTTTTGAAAATCTTGTTCTAGGTTGTTTTCCTAGTAAGCAATTTTCACAGATAGTCTGATTAGCTGTGGAAGTAGCATTTATGACCATGTCCTTGACCATGCTATTATGATGCATATACAAGATCGACCTCATGTCACCCCCAATCAAAGAAAACAATGATGAAACAGTTGAGAACCGATGAATAAGGATCTTGGATTACTTAGAGGCTAAGAATTAAAGCAGTTCTGATTTGATTTAGATGTCAGAGTAGGTGTCATAGACAACCATAGAGAATGCGAACAATTTGGGCGTCTAAGACAACCGTGCTATTCTCTGTTCATGACAGACTGATTAAGACAATAAAGAGTGAGAGGCATTCAAAAGCATTCAACAAGAATACAATTGTTATGAAAAATAGCGCTTCTATATGTGTTGTAATAACAACTATGAGATCACAGAACAATCGCGCGAAGCGCGTAATCCTTCTTACAGAAGCTAATGAATGCTATCCTTCAGAATACTCTTGTACTCTCTCTAAAATGATCAATAACTCTGAGGAGTCAACAACTAGAAGACCGCTTTTGGTCGCTTGATCTCTGTGAAGACATTGATTGATCATCTTTTTTTTTTTTCAAACACTCCAATGTTTATATAACTGTCAAAAGATCTTTTCGTTATTCTAATTACAGTTTAAAAGTTCATTAGCAGCCCTTGTACTTGATCCGTAGATCGGTTATTGGTGCATCGTGAAGATGTGAAGAGGTACAACAAAAAAATCTCCTTCGTACACATCAGGAGCGTGAAAATGTGGCGCCGTTGCAACCGTAGCCTGATTGTAGGAGCGTGAAGTTGAAACCGTATGTCAACCACAATCGTAGACTTGGCGGTTCCCTTCGGTCAGCTGCCATTCATTCACTTCGTAGGTGACCATAAGTGATAACTTATGGTGTCTGGCGGTGCCTTTGGCTTCCTTTGGTTTGCTATCGTAATGGACCGTAGGCTGTAGTGTTGTGGTTCCTTGCGTTGACTCCTTCCGTTGGTCTTCGTATGTCAGTCCTTGCGGACTTGTTGTGGTCGGTTTACTTCGACTTCGTAAGGCAGGACTTTGCGGTTTACTTTGATTCACTTTTGTAAGTAACTGTAAGCTAGACTCTTTGCGGTTCCTTGCGGTGAGTCTTTGCATATGACCGTAAACTGTAAAAAAGATAGACTATTTCTGCAAAATGCTTGAGAGAGGAATTTCCCTTGAAGTGATAAGGAGGGTGAAAAGGATGAGTAGGAGTAAGATTAAACTCCAACACGTACGACATTGCATTTCAGATTCCGACATCGCACATTTAGAAATCTGACACTACATGTTTAAATTCATGTGACATTACACATTTCGGAATCCGAAATTGCACTTCTTATACAGCATTGAAATTTTAAAATGCATTTCACACAAAAAAGCATAATAACAATATTACAAAGCATTAATATATTAGTAATACCGATCAATGTTTTGCAAAATTGCTACTTTTGTAGTCTTTTAACTTGATATACTTACAAATGAACTATAACATAAAATGTAATATAAACCTAAAATTGTATTCTTCTGACCAAAGGTTGAAATTCGTGTGTCCCATGCATCTTTTGATGATCTGGATGAGCTTACATGACTAAGCTTACAAACATGCGGCTATCAGTGAGTGCACCCAATGGTGCCCTTTCCTTAAACACGAACTCTCACTAAGAGTCGAATTGAATAAGCTCTTAGTAGAATCCACCTCCTTGTAGGCACCTTGTAGGCACCCTCCCTACATGCTCTCCCCTCCCCTAGGATTCTCATGTTGCTGTAATCATGATGGCCACCACGAGTTTCCATGTAATGGGTTCACAAGGTCTCTAAGTAAAGTATAACCAATACTATGTTAGAATTCCTTCGACAAATCACATGAAAGATCCTCCTTCACCACCATAGTTTCCATAACTTGTGATGGAAGCTTGTTAAGTCAAGAACTAGGGACGTAACACATCCCATACTACCCACTCTTATATAGCCACAACCGAAGCCATATTCCCAAGAGTGCTTATGGGATTAACAACTCTCCATGCATGTCCATTCTAGTTCTCCAAGGACTCACCCTTAACTTAGAATCATAGTCCTCATTACTACGAATATCCCTTAACCCTAGGTCCTAATACTATGTAAATTTGAATAGCCCAAGTAAATGGGGACAGACAATTTGTGTTTGCAAGCACCCCAAAATTAGCGCCCTAACATATTGGTTGTCTTCAAGTTATGGGAAAAATCGATTTTTAGTTTTTAAGCCTCCAAATTCCCCCACTCTCCAAAATGAATCTATAATTTTTCTTTGCTTCTAATAAAAGATTGGTTATTTTCCTTTTGACAAAATTATCAATCGTTCAAGTTCCAATTGCTTTGATTGTAGAGCACATTGGAAATAGTTATCAACTATAGTAACTAGAATTTATCTTGAGCAACTAATGTTCCAAGACTAGAACCTGTAGCAACCATATGTTATCTCAGCCCTAAATCCTAAATCCTACTTTCGGGGCCTGAAACTAGCCATGGGCACAATTGAGCAACGAGAACTCCACATTGACCACTTGTCATTCAATTTGAGTCTTGACTAGTGTTGAGCAGGAATCAAAATTTTCACTACCAGAAGGGCCTAAGTACTGAAGCACTTTCTATTCTATGAAATTAGTCGTGTCCTGGTATTATGCGTTTTTTAAAATCTTGATACCAAATGAAACCCCCGCTTTTATTATTGAAGGATCGGAAAACCCATCAATGTATGATGAGTATCAACATTGTCTTGATATTATAAGTTGTACACTGATATAAACCATCGAGTATCAATATATTCTTTGTATATAAAGTGTAAACCACACTTATATATTGCAAGGGCAGGCCATTTATCGATATACAAAAATTGTCGAAAGTTATACACTTTTTTTTGAAGGGTAGTATATGATTGTTGAAAGGCATGATCTTTTTCAAATGCAACATGCACTTGGTTTGAAAAGCTAATACTTGTTGTTGTCCATCAATGTATTTGTAGCACCAGGATCATTACATATCACATTTAAATTCATACTCTCACAAAGAGAACCAATTTTGTGCCCCTAGTCCATGCATCAACATGATTATAATCCAAGCCAAAATGAATCCTAGACTCCGTCGATCCAAGTATGAAATGTACTACTACCAAAGGGTATCGATCTACACCCTAATATTACAAAAATATACACCAACTTTTCGGTTCCTTAATACCCGAGTTAATACACACAAAATATATGCCAACCTGTCGGTTGGCTCTTTAATATGGTAGACTCTTTAATACGGAGTTAATATCAAAAAGTGATAATGACTCTCTTTTTCCTTTTACAAGTCACAACTTCCTCTTTACCCCTTAGGGCCCTTTACTACTACTAGTCACTTTTCTTGTGATGAAGCCCAGCTATGAAGATATCCTTCTCTCCTTTCCAATTTCTAGCTTGCTTCATTCATTGATTGCTCTTCCTCCTGTACGAGCAGTGTAACAGTTATGGGTTTGCCTAGGCAGTAGGCATTATCAGCATCTCTTATTCTGATTGGGTTTTGTTTAGACGCAGCAGCTGCCCAGGTATCCACATCATCCATGGGCCATGGATTTCTTGTCCATGGTTGTGGTTTTGTCTTCCTGCTCACACATTTGGGATCCCTTTCCCAGAAAAGGCATTTCTTTTTTCTCTACACAGTAATGGATGGCTTTTGCTACAAGAAATTGCTCAATAAGGTGATGCTTTTCTTTATTCACAAGCCATTCCAGCGAGCAACCAAGGATCTAAAAGCTTGGCATAGGGTATTCCAGATTTGTAATGTCTTAGATTTGATAGCTTATAGTGCCCCTATATAAAGAGCCCTTCTGCAGAAGATACATCGCATTGAAGCTTATAAATTTGGAGGCATAACAGTTAGGAGTGTATAGAAGGAAAGTGGCAATGCAAGCCTGAAGTAGCTTACAGTCTCAACGAGTTCTTTAAGTGCGGTTTTAGGTGCTTATTTCAGTCCTACTTGTAAGATCTGATCAATTCTCTTCGGCATTGTCCATAGAAGAGATTCGCATTAATCTTGGCTTCAGAAGACTAGTATCTTCAACAGAATTGAATTTCAAAGCTCAGGTAAGTGTAACGGAATCTTTACTAATGATGAAGCTTTTTTTGTATGGGTTTACTTACATTAGGAAGTTTTCATACGAGAAGTGGTCTTTCCAGAGACGTTTATCGGTGGATTGGGTGATTTGTAAGGTCATCTCTCTCTCCCAAAGTGGCTTTGCAAACTTCTGAATTGATGCTTACCACCAGTAAAGGCCAGTAGAAAGACCACTTCCTATGTGTAAAAACTGAGCAGAAATTTTACGTTCACCCTAAACAGTTCTAACATGTGCTCTACATGTTTTCAGCTATCACTCTCTACAATAATTCGATTCACCTAATCAATCAAAAGTTTTACCAATAGTTAACAAATTTATGGCTATGGAGGACTTTTATGGTTTACCTGGAAGGTAAGTTATGTAGAGGGAGCCTTTGCACCTGGAATGGATTTTAATTCTAGTTCAAGAAGAAGTCAATGAGAATTCTGAAGACAGGTTATTTTATAGGAATTTCTAAAATGTTCGAATTTGGGATGCACAGTTAAGCTTGCTGGATGTTGTCAAGAATTCCTATAGCCACAGATGATTGGGAATCTGTACCCCATGAAACTATTTAGAACAGTGAATTTCCGGAAGAGGAAACTTGGATGACTAAGCCAATATCAATAATTGTTTTGGAATGCCAACAATGTTACTCTTTCAACAATGACTCAGATTAGAGGCCAAATGCAATGGTTGAATTTGTTATAAAGCTCTAACCTGGAATTGATGATATTACATGCAACTAGAATTTTGACATTACATGTAGAGTCTACAGAGGACAAATCTGGACTTTTCGTTTCAGAATACTTCAGAACTGCTCTCATACCAATTGCTGATATGTAATAATTATTGCGAGAATTACGAAAAGTTAGAGGATACAGTACTCTTGAATTTCAAACTCTTTTGAAAGTCTTGGTGAACCAGTTTTCTGGAGATATAAGCATTGATTACCTGCCTTAAGATCCCTTGTTCAAAGCAGTACCTTTGGTCTAGGTGTAGCCTATGTGGAAGACTTGGATGGTAAAAAGGCTGGATTTGTTGCCTTGAAGGTGTATGTTTGTAGTTATACGTGCTTCATTGACTTATGTGTAGGTATGAATGTTGAAGACTTTTATGAGTTAGTAGTTTACAAGGAGCAGGATTTTTCATGTCGTTGACGTTTCTGTACGCACAAGTCTGATCAACATTCAAATAACATCATCGTTTTATAGTTTGTGTTTGAACCTGGAATAGACAATTGTTCGGAAAATGACAAATCTTAAGTATAGATTCAGAAAAAAGCAGAGCTATGTCTATTTATAACAAGAATTCAATCGTAAAGGCGTGCATAAATTTGATCATATAAGGAAACAGACCTACAGGGAATCAATGGGTCAAACCACCTGCAAAGAAGTAATTTCATTCAGAAGAAACCAATACTTAATTTCCTATCGATTGTTGCTGCCAAAATCCTTCTCTGTTACTGTTCCTTTAGATCCAATTTGAATGTTGTAAGAAAAGTATGTAGATGAGCTCGAAATCTGTTTAGCATTCTGGAATGGTTGTGAAATCTGCTGTATTTTGCATGAGGGCTTAACTAGGTTTGCATTGTGCATTACTCTAGATATGGTCACTGGTTCCTCTGCCTTCCGTATAACAATGAACTTAGTACATCTCATCTTGCTAACCTTTCATACATGTGTTGAATAAAGGAGCAAAATCTGCTGAGCTTCAGGTCCATACCTTTGAACAAACAGCATAAGGCATACTAGGATGGAAGGTATTGAGAGGCGATGGAGAGAACTGGATCACAAAGATCTACTTAATCAGGCTGAAAGAACTAAGCTTGAGAATGATGCTAAAGAGGTTAGACTACTTCTATAATATGAGTTTTCTTTTTGCTGCTTTGAAGAGCAAGGATTTTTTTCATGCCATTTGGTACCCCATTGTTGACCAAGATGATTAAATCCTAGTTAATTGGTAATCATTGTTGACTCAAGTGCAGTAGTGCAGATCTTCGAGAGCTCCTTAACTTTGACCTTGAAGATGCGATGTCATTCTGTCCTGATTCCAAATTTTTGATGCTTCCAGATTCAACGACAAATGAAGATTGTTTTTCTGCAGCAGCTGAAGCAACAGGCAGAACAGTCCAAACTTATCGAGAAGCATGAGGTTTATTGCTTTCCAAGTCAGTTTAAAAAGTTAAATTACACAATTTACTGAAGACAGGAGAATCGTTTAAACTACTTACTTTATTCCTTTGGTTTAGGTGGGTTATGTGCTTCATTGACTTTGCTGCAGAATGAAAAACAGAAGCTGTTGGCAGACGTGCAAGGGACGAGAGCCAGCCTCGAGAAACTTAACATGCAGTTTCAGTACTTCCAGGAAAACATGAAGACAGTTGAAACTGTGAAGGATTTGGAATGGAAGCTCACACAATTGCAACAGGAAAAAGAAAAGCACGAGGAGTTACTAAGATCTTTGATTCCAAGGGAAGAGGAAGAAAGATCTGAGTTAGAAAAAGCCACAAGAGCTGCAATTGAGGTAAATCATGCCAAATTTTTTGAATTGCATAGGCTATTCACAAGAAGAAATACGAAAAAGAAATATTGATCAAATATGTATCTCTTTGTTTTGAATCCAAGGATTGTCTTCAATCAGAGACTTATTCCACTACGTAAATGATAAACATATAAATAAACACCCATCTTTATTTAACACCACTTTCACAACAGAACTGCTGCTTGTGAGATTTTTGTAATTATGAAAAATCATGATGCTAAAGATCTCACATGCTTTTGATTAGACCTAACTTTGTTTTATAAGCCAGCGATTTCTTTCAATTTGCTTGGAATAAGAGTCAGATAATGACTATTGAGGGAAATTTAGAAAGTGATGAATGTTTCACCCTGTAGTCATTTTTCATCCCCGTGAGATTAATGTTCTGGCTGAGCATGCTAGTACGTCCATTTGCAAAAGGCTTTAAGACCTACAATCAACAAATGAAACTTCAAAAATTAGATTGAGATTTGTTTCACATATGATGATGAATTCTTGGTGCCAGTATTTTATGGAATTTGAGGACCCTGCCTGAGGGTGGAGCTGCGTCCAAAGTTCCATAAAGCCTGCACCAGTACAAATTTAGCCAGAATACAAATTGGCTGCAAATTTTGTAGTTGACTTGATTTTCTGCTGGATGTGGGATTTTCAAAACTCAATCATAGTCAAAAAGATTTATTCAGATCGATTAAGGGCATAAGGCCATCTACATTTTTGTGCCTATATGCTCTAAGGGCATACTGCACTTTACACCACTGACTCCATGGCTATTCTGTGCAATGCTAAAACGTGGGAAATAAAGCCCCACAATCATGAACTACAAATGTAGAGGGTTGTCACTGTGTCATGGTAGACATGTTTACCATCAGATACTTAAACAACTTGGGAATAAGGTCGTAAATTTTTTGTTTTAACTTGGAAAGCCCGAACATGTCAAATTGCAGCTTTGTTGTCAAACTTTTTTAGATAACATATGTATCCTTATTAATATAACTGTTCACTGTTAGCTGCAACTTACACATGTTACATTGATTTTTAAGTAACCTAGCATTGATGCTGTTAGCCTCATTGACCATCAAGCCACTTTTGTGGCATTTGGTCCCTATATATCTGTGCAGGTGCTGCAGGCACGTAGGCAACACAAGGTGATTGGAGTGAAGAGAATTGGGGAAATCAATGATGCACCCTGGCGGCAAGCATGCATGGAGAAGTATAAAAATGACCAAGGTGGCTGGGAACTGCGATACAGTGCAATGATGGCAGAGTGGCAGGCTCTTGTGTATGATCCTGAATGGGAACCATACATTCGTGTGCAAGACAAAGACGGTTTATGGAAGGTTTATCCTTTCCCTCCTTACTCTCTGGCATGGGGTATGGTCATTTGTCATTGATAGACTGCTATGTTGGATGACTAGTTAGCCATAGCTGAAAGAGATATTAGAACTTAATGTTCCTGGATTGAAAGCATCTTTCTCCCTTTATATCTTTGCTGCCTTGAAAAGGCCGATATGATCATCAGTGATCAAAATTTTGGGACTGGTAGACAACAGTCATGTGCTATGTCTCAACTCAAGAAGCAAAAATGATCTCAAGCCTATTTAAATTGAATTCACTTCCTCTATCAAAACAACAAGACTCCTAGTGCTCATAATTACGTATGATCTCCAATAAGCCGAAAGGAAAAGGTTCTCCTAGGCAATGCTGTCATTCAGCTATGTATAATGCTCACATTGAATAAGATCTGACATCATAGACAGAAGGAGATTATATCAATGTACTGGAAAATGACAAGCCAACATCAAGCTGCGAACAGGGGAAAGCAACAATGCTGCAAAATGTTGTGACTGTTATCATGACATTTGCACAATATCATATATATATATTACATATAGCTATAGTTTACATCATAAGAAGAAAACATGGAGAATCACATGCTTTGACCCTTGCCTTGGTTTTCAACTCAAAGAAAAGGTGGGAGACATGAGGTATGTAATTGCATTTGGCATGAATTTTAGGCCTTTTTGGGGCCTATATTATATTGCATAATAACTACCCATAAATTCTTATGCATTTTAAAGAAACATATGAGATAGCTGCCCAAAAATTCCTGCCCAAAAATGCAATTACGTGCGATAATGTTCCATCAGTCGGCCATTACCACATATAATCCCGTGCCTTAGCTCTTGGACTATATGGGGTAATGGCCCCTCCCAATGGCCATTACCTAGTACGTAAAGAATTATTTTCAATTTTGTGCCTAATTATTTTCCATAATCTGATGGCATGTCATTTTGAGATTTTTAATTCCGTTTCAGAATTTTAAAAAGTGATGAAAACTTTAAAAATGACAATACTCCATTGCGTCAGGTAAAGGCAATGGGTTGGACCGTTCTTGAAAATAATCTGCCGGCCTTGGCGAGCTGTGGTGGGTCGGAACATTCCTAGAAATAATATGCCGGTCTTCCCCATGGCTATTACGTAGCACTTAATTTTAACCTATGAATCAGGAAAAGAAGAAAAACTTAACGGAAATTGTTTGGAAAAAAAAGGTGGGTTTTTAGGATAATTCAAAGGTTCGTTGTTTGGGACTATTTGTGAATTGGGCGACTTCATGGAGCTTTTTATGTTCTTTTTTATCGTTACTTCTTGCAACATTGTCGAAATTAAGATTTGCTCTGAATAAGATGATTGAGCTGTATGTTTTCATGTTCAGCAATTTGTTCTTGTTTGTATAAGTGTGGTACAGTCTTTGACAATACCCTAATATGCTTCATTTGGTACAACCTTACCACATGTTTGTCTAAAGGCCTAAATTCTTCTTTGGTGTAGTAGAGTAGAGTTTTTGAGTTTTTGGATGTCATGTATCCAAATTAACCTCACAATTTAGCTGATTTTCAGGATTAGCCAGTCATCTTTTATGTTTAACCCTAAGTCTAGCTTGTTGTATTTATTGCAACTGTTTAAGCTACTTGAGTTGGAGTGAAATTTGTACTCATTTCTTGTCCCTTTTTTTTTTTCCTTTCACATGTTTATGTAATTTGGTGCTAATTTGAGGCACCTTGAGGTTTTTTGTTTTGTTTTTGAAAAGAGTCAAAAGAGGCCTTTCTTCTAGCTGAAACTTGTTGCCATAAACTTCCAAAAGTGCACTATCTAAATACTTGACCATGGCATTGTTGTACCTCAAAATTATCCTACTCTATTGCCCATATACTTATAGTTGAAATGGCACTTGTATTTATATGGGCTTTTTAGATTAGATCATGGTGTCAAATCTCTTAGCCATATGACTCAAGGAAAAGTAACTCTAAATATTTTGGTGATGGTTATGTAAAGCACATAGAGTTTTTTACTGGACAAATCCCATATATCTAGTGCTTTGTTATATGTTCACATTATTGGTATGTACCTTGGTGTGATCACTTCCTTGATGGTCTTGGATGACATTCTTCCTTCTCATATGCACCATAAATATGCAACATGATAAGTCATCTTCTGTGATAGGTGGTAACCTTATTCAACTTCTCTTTCAGTTCATTTCTTTTGCAACCTTTTTGGAAACCTACATCTTTTGCATTTTTTTTGTTCAACACCTTTTTTTAGCTTCTTCGACATGTACATACTTGTGGCACAATTTCGGATAGGCATTTTTTTGAGATCTTTACTTACAAAAACTTCTCAAACATCAAAGAGGGAGAGTTTTGTATATGCAAGGGCTTCGATTGTTGTTCATTTGGTAGCTAGGGACTTCCTAATTCATGTATGTAGACCCCTACAATACTTGATTTAGTAGTGACTAAACAAGTAAGTGCCCAACCTTAACTGGCATTTACAGAGTATAAGATTATATTGTATTCTCTAGATAATTTCCTAGTTGATCATAATACAAACTGATAGACATTACTTTAAGGATAAAGTGTGTGGCGAAGTTTTATGTTTAGAAATACCCAACTTTTTGCTAGTTGTCTTCATAACTTTGTTGGAGATTGATACCCAACTAACACTTTTATATTCTATTTTATTGTCTTATGCATAGTTTTGTGGAATCTCCTTGATTGATAATATGGCCACCTAAGAGGAATTTAAAGCTAACTCTTGGGATGTGATGACTTGTTCATGCAGAAACAAGTGGATGAACAGAATGAAAAGTTAGTTCAATTGCAAGCAGAATTGGGGAAAGAAGTATGTGCTACGGTCATTGCAGCCTTGAAAGAATTAGGAAATTATGGTCTAAACAATCGAACTCCGCTTGTTTTACCTTGGAATTTTCGCGAAAATAGGAAGGCAACATTGGAGGAGGTTTTCAAAGTTTTGAAGGGAACAATTTAATTCTTGGATGGCAGGGTTGCCTCCTTGAATTATTCAATAATCAAGATTCTATAGTTTATAGATTTTTATAATTCAGTAGTCTTTGTAGTTTATATTGCATGGGTTACAAATTGATGAAACTTACATTGATGACAACCATAGATTATAAAAATCATATGGAATTTAAGATTATACTAATTACTATGGATACAAAATATTCCAAGAGTTGCAGATTATGTAGATTGTATAGTTTCTTTAGAAATATGGTCTTGGTTTCATGGAAGTAGTTGGTGTACTGAAAAGTATTTTTAAATGCATCCAAAGCCAATCACCAAAAAGTAATCAATAGATCATATAGATGCATCTACTCATTGTTTTTGTGAAAGCTTTTTGTAATAGAAAATATATTCAAATGTAGACAACGTGAGTGGAAATAACTAAGAAGCTTTGTAAGGACCTATATGTTGAAGTCATGGTTCAGAATATGATGGAACGTAGAAAATGGTATCTGAACATTTGTAGGACTATTTGAACATGTAGATGAAAAACTTATGCTAAGCATACTATCTATTTCCAATAGCAATATAGAATCATGTCTCAATTTAGAGTACATAATGCATACATATGAAAGAATCAATTCATGTCATGAGGTCTTGTTGATGGATTTAGTTGATTTAGGCATGACTCTTACTACCTCTTCATCAATAGAGGGTATTCTCTCTCTCTCTCTCTATCTCTCTCTCTCTCTCTCTCTCTCTCTCTCTCTCTCTCTCCAACATGGCTCCTAAGAAACAAGGGGGAACTCCACCCCTGTTCAACTTCAACAAAGATGTGAAGCCTATTGCTACCACTACTGTTATGATGCAACCTTTGGATGCTCAAGAGCAAACAAATGTTGAACACTTAGTTCCTTGCTCTCTAGAGCCCTACACTAACCAATGATGGAAGCTTATTCCCCCCCCCCCCCCCCCCCCCAAACTCCTCCCTAGCGCCATTGCCCATTCTTTATCTATTCTTGTCTAGATCGGATCTATGCTCCTAATAAAGCTTATGAGAGCTAGGATTCTTGACTTTAGCATTTCTAGGTGGACAGTCCATTTCAGAGGTGTTAGTTCAACATGTTTATATGCATTCCAAGTTGAGTATTCAATCCATCAATCCAAATGATCACAAAAAATACAATTGTAAGTATCTGAATCATTGTAGTTTATATATATTTATCCAACTAAATTTAGATATATATATATATATATATATATATATATATATATATATATATATATATATATATATATATATATATATATATATATATATATATATATATATATATATATATATAGAATCTCATACTCTATTCTATTATGTAGATTTAGTTTTATTTTATTTGATTGAATTTAAATATATATTTAGAATCTCATATCTATTCTATCATGCAGATTTATATCCATTAAATATAAATGAATGGGAGCCCACACAATCACTTGCAAGTATACCGGATGTCATACATTTAGATATAGAAAAATTTTAGTAAAAAAGAAGATCTTCAAAAGAACGTGTCGATAATGGTATCTTTTTAATGAATTGCTTTACATTCCAGATACGCATGGAGGCTTTAGAAATCTTGAGGTCCTTCCTTTTCCAAGCTTGGATAGTAAAGAATGGATTACTTTTGACAACATTGTTTCGGAATCATTTCGATGCAAGCTCTTTACTGATGTAAAGAATTCTATGAAAATAAGTACCATTAAGTTGGTTTATTTCTTTGAATGTATTTGTTGATTTTTTTTTTTCGACTACAAAGGTGCACAAAACATCGACATCATTTGTTTGTAGGATTTGTCAGATGATCTAAATGCGAGACTGAGCATTTGCTTTACGATATGATAATGAAAGATCATTGAAGACTTTTTAATCCTGCATTCTATGTCATTATTTGTTTTTCTATCCCAGCCTTGATCCATGAGATCTGACAAAGTCTCATATGATAAATCCTTGCAAACAAATAAAGTTGGTGTCCTACAAACACTAGCACTCGAGAAAAAATCAACAACTATATGTAATGAGATAAACCAACTTAGGTGAACAATTTTCGAGCCTGTGCTTATCTTCATAGCATTTCTAAAATCAATGAGTAGCTTGCATCTCAAAGATTCAGAAACAATACTGTCAGGAATAGGCCACTCATCACTCTGAAAACTAGGCAATGGAATTGCTTTGAGCTTGCCAAAACCTCTATCCGTTTGTAACTTATATAAAGATTCATAAAAATATATATCACAATATGCAAGTTCCTTTGGACTTATTCCTCTGTATTGCAGCTTTCCAGCATCAGAGTGAATCATGTCTAATATTTCTGCAAGTGATTCTGCGGGCTCCCATTCACTTATGCATGATGGATATAAATCTGAAAGAAA
The DNA here is from genome assembly GCA_029204225.1 of Diphasiastrum complanatum. Classification (NCBI taxonomy): domain Eukaryota; kingdom Viridiplantae; phylum Streptophyta; class Lycopodiopsida; order Lycopodiales; family Lycopodiaceae; genus Diphasiastrum; species Diphasiastrum complanatum. The sequence continues at coordinate 1,766,124 of CM055094.1, read as the reverse complement.
AAAACCATGTTGAAGCATTTAAATCATAATCTAAAGAGCATCAATAATGAAAATCACCTATGATTGCTGTAGAGTGCATATGTTTTGATATACTTACAATTACATTTTTGATGATCATGAGGATTGATATCATGTACTTTGATTTCTGAATGCATATATACATGTTGTACTAAAACTTTTGATATTTTTGCTTTCCAATAAGATTTGTAAGTCATTTTTGCTCTTTTCTTTTGTCGAAAATTTTCCTTTGATGATGGATGCAGCAATACCATGAATTTTTCGTATATTTTGTTGGCTTCTAGTTATCAGCTTCATCTTTCTCATTGTAAAGAATCACAGACTCGATTGTAGATCTGGGTCTCCTTGCCATTGCCATTTTCAAAGCTTGGGCACCAAAAATCTTTCTACTATGATACTTAATTTCAATTTTCCGTATCACATTTAATCTAATGTGAATGCCAACATAGTCACAATTACTGCGTATACCATATTTTATGTAACTGTATGTACTGTATTTCTATAACTGTAACTAGTATAGTTAGAAAATTTCACTATACTAACCAGCATAGTCAAGTAACCGAGCAGATTAGCACGTGTCGGGCAGGAAGAAGAAACCAATGGGATACGTCCATGCTGCTTGGACACAAATTTCAAAGTTTTCTATATTGCATTTTTATTTCTCAGTTAATTTGAACTACGTTACGTAGATTTTAGATCTGTGCATTTTGATTGGGCTTGGTGACGGTCGAAACTAAAGAAAAAAAATAAAAGTATCTTTACAAAGAGTTTTTTTTTTATTTTGGAACTTCTCTAATGCTCCAGAGCAGTAGAAGATAAGGCAACAAGGAATTCAGCAACTTATGTTAGTGCTGATCTACGTTGTTTATCTAATTCAATTCGAAAAGTAGTACCTGATTTGGGAACCACCTCACATTTTGTTGCCTCGAAACAAATTTTGTCTGAGTACAAGAAGACGAACTATTCAAGATTCATTATACTTGGAGATGATTCTAAACATGTGGTTGATGGAACTGGTGTATTATGGCTGGACACGAATCAGGGAGACAAGAAATTGGAGAAAGTTCTCTATATCCCCACTCTTGATAAAGATCTTCTATCTGTAGCTAAGATAGTTGATAAAGGCATGTCAGTAACCCTAATAAGGAACTCTTGTACACTGTAGGAGGAAGATTCTAATAACCTAGTTGCTAAAGGCAAAAGAGAAAGAAATTTATATCTCCTGAACATTTGAACAAGAATCGAACAAGTCAATCAAACTCAGGAATCGACAAATGTACTGTGGCACAAGAAGCTATGTCACATGAACATGGAATCCTTGTACCAAGCCAACAAAATTCAGAGAATTCAAGGAGTGGAAATCACAAGTAGAGATATTCGAACTACCTGCAAATCCTGTCTTAAAGGCAAGATGACTAGAACACCTATCAGTAAGGATCTTTATAAAGCAACTAAGGTACTTGAAATTGTGCATTCAGATATTTGTGGACCATTCAGAGTATTGTTGTTGGGTGATGCAAAGTACTTCATAACGTTTATTTATTAAACTATAGATGGACCAGATAAAGATCGCTAGATTCAGACAATGGAGGACGAAATGTCATCCATGTACAAGAACAATGTATGGACACTTGCACCTATACCTGATGGCAAAAAACCAGTCAAGTGCAAGTGGATTTACAAGATCAAAATAGGTCCTGATGGAGAAAACATCATATACAAGGCAAGGTTAGTTGCTAAAGGATTTTTACAGAACTATGGGATCGACTACACTGATACTTTCTCACCAGTAGTCAAACATACATCAATTCGCTTGTTATTCGCGTATGCAGTGGCTCATGATATATGAAAATCCAAATTGTGGATGAGAAAACTGCTTTCCTGCATGCATAATTGGAAGAAGACTTATTCATGGACCAACCACTTGGTTTTGTAAGCCAAGGATATCCAGAATATGGATGTCACATGAATAAAAGCATTTATGGTCTGAAACAAGCCAATAAGACAATGGTATAGAAAGAAGGATGAAGCACTACGTTCCATAGGCTTCAAACCTCTATTTGCTGAATCAAACGTCTATATCAAGCATGTCCAAAATGAAATAATCATTCTAGTTGTTTATGTTGATGACACACTTATCTTCTCAAGAAGAGATAAGTTAATTTCAGATGTCAAAAGAGACATTTCTGAAACATTTGAGATCACTGACCTAGGAGAAGCTAAAATCTATCTAGGCTTGCAGATCGTGAGAGACTTTGAAAGTAGTAAGTTGTATCTTCACCAAAAAAAGTACACTCAAAAGATCATTGAAGACTTCAATATGCTCGAATGCAAAGGTGTGCATACTCTTATGATACTTGGAACAATACTGAGCAAGGCAGATTGTTCGTAGACTCTCGAGGAAGAGAAACGAATGGCCAAAATACCCTATTGTAGGCTGATTGAGTCATTGTTATATCTAGCAGACAACACCAGACCTGCTATAACATTTGCAGTATATAGGTTGAGCCAATAATCAGAACCCAGGATCATTGCATTGGAAGTTGGCAAAGAGAGTGCTACAATATCTCTAGGAAACGAAAGACTATGGGCTGTGTTATTCGAAGGAAGCTGGATTTTACATCGAATCTTATAGTGACACAAGCTGGGCATCCATGAAGGATGATAGCAAAAGTATTTCAGAAGGTTGTACTCTAGCATCTGGCACAGCCATACTCTAGATTAGCAAGAAGTAAACACCAGTAGCTCAATCTTCTTGTAAAGTAGAATATGTAGCAATAGCCAAGCTGGCAAATGAGCTGACCTCGATTAAACAGATATTGGAATAATTTGATGAATCTAGTTCTGAACCTTATGTCTTGTTAATGGATAGCACTTCAGCAATCTATCTTACGAAAGATCTTGTATTTCACTCAAAAACAAAGCACATAGCTATCAAGTATCATGTGATTCAGGACTTAGTCGAGAAGAAGATACTAAGGACAGTCTTCATACCCACAGAGAAAATGACAGCTGATGTCTTTACAAAGCCACTCAGTAAGGCTTTGTTAGAGAAGCAACGAAGAAGATTGGAGTTAATCCAACTGCCACTTTGAGAGAGAGCTGTAGAACAATTGATCAGACAGATCTTGATTCTACCAACAAAGTGTGCAGTTTACTTGACAAAGGATGAGAAAGAAACGAACACAAAATCGAAACATTTCTATTCGTGAACAACCTCAAAGGATTCGCGAAATTTGTCTTGAAGTCGACTCGAAAGATTTGCAAAGGATTCGCAAAATTTGTCTTGCAGTCAACTCGAAAGATTCGCAAAACATTTTCTTGTAGAAGCTCGTGGCTTTCTTGTTGAAGCTCAAAAGATTCGCGAACAGAATCTTGTCGCAAAATATTTTGTTGCTTGTTCAAGCCTCAAACGTCACGAAATTGTCGCGAACAATTTGCAAAAACTTCTGGATTGTTCTTCAGACTCACTTGTTGCGAAACTATCTCAAACAGTTTGCAAAAAATTATAGATTTCTCTTTCAAGCTCAAGAATTGTTATCTATCACAAACAATTCACGAAAGACGAAAATGTTGCGAAGAAACAAGTGTCGTGAACAATTCGCGAAACATGAAGCTGAGACAAAGAGATGGACTGTCACGAATAATTCGTGAACAGAATTTATTCGACCCTAAAAACAGAGCATATATTTGAATATCAATTGTCGTAAATGGTTAGATATCTATCATTACAGCATTGAAAGGCCAAAATACTTGTAAATCAAAGGCCAAAAGACCTATCTTGTAGCAATATAAATACATTTACTCATTGTAACTCACTCACTCAATCAGAGACACAACAGTGAGATAAGACAACAAAAGATGTATATTGATGAATCAGATTCAGAGTTATAAATTTTTTGTTTTTTGATCAATAGTTTCTTATTGTCTAAATTGTCTTAAGTTGTCTCTTACTTCCACATATAATTTTCGCACGCATATTCAATCAGATCTAATACTGTTCTATTAGTACATAGATCAGATACAGTCCCGATTGAAGACACTAATATTAGTTTGATTTATTCAATCTTTCACCGTGTTCTGTATGGAAGAATAATTTTTATTTTTCTATAGAACAAACACCTAGTGCGCACTATATGTCTATTGCAAAAATTGAAAAAAAAAAACAAAAACAAAATCGGGTTGCATGTCTTTTATACATTTTTTTCACACATGCGAGTCAACGGTCAACAAAAAACGTGTTGCCTCCCTATTCATTTGTACTATCACACACGTGTGACCTGATAGTTTGACCCATGTCTCTATCTCATTGCATCGTACATTGACACTTGGCAACATTTGATTTGCTGTTAGTTCGTATGTGCAACACGCCATCCGCTTGCACGTGCGAGCCGCGGGATAAAGGACTTTGCCCCTGAGACATGTTTTTTTGCGTTGCCTCCCCACGTATCGGTCTCGTGTGACCATCCCTTGCCATCCCTACTATGCTATCCGTGCATAGATGCGATATACCATATGCCTCCGTACATATCGCTTCTCTGCGACCCTCGTTACACCACTCTCATCATTTCAGTCATATTGTGCACAAGTCCAATATTGATGGGAATCTAGAGACGTTTTTCACACTTTGATACCACTGATGGAATCCGCGAGTGTGCAATGCCTTTCAAACTAGCTTTGTCACCAGTTAAGGAATGTGCCAAAAAGGGGTCTTTTGCCGTGACTGCTCTGATTCCTAACAAATAATCCTAGATAGAGTCGAACTCTTAATCGTAGCTACTTCTACGAACTAAGATCTATCCTATTCCAGGTTGTAGATGGACACTGCCAATCTAATAGTGATTTACAAGCTTTCAATAAAATGAGTCTTTATGTGAAAAATAAAGTAAGAGTTGAACATGTAATAACTACGAACAAGCATGGAGCATTCAAAGTTTGTATTACATTGTATAAGAATGTTATAATTACAATGAACACATCAAAAAATGGGAATAAGCATGGACGAGAATATTGTTGGAACTCTCAAATAAATTAGGTGCGGAATAGAAAACAGAACTCAAACATAGAAAAATTGTAATAGAACCTTTACCAAACTATAGTATTGAGCTTCAGCCTAGATCAAATGGAGGAATGTCTGGTAGGTGTCAAAGACAACCATGAAGGGAGCGAAACATTAGGCGTCTGTGATAGCCATGCTTCCTTCAAGATTAGACATTCCGAATTGAGTGAGCAACAATTGAGAAAGATAAAATTATTAAAAAGCATTCGTAGTGGAATACACATAAGAAAATAGAGAATCTGAACTAAGCTTATTGTGAATACAATAATCATATCACAATCATGTGCCCTAGAATGGTTCACAGTAGTGGCGCACTATGTGCAGTGATCTTACTTAGCTAGCTACAAATTGAATAACTATCTCTATCCCTTGAATAGCTTTCACTCTCTCGGATATCTCTGATTCTAAGGAATTAGATAATTAAGACACAACGGAGTTCACATAGGAACTCTGATTCACTCTTCTCCACTATCATCATCTACTTGCTTTCTTGCTTGCTGCTCGTGAATTGCCGTTATGTATATATACACGTGAAATAGTTACAATGACCATGTGGGCAACAAGCGTGAAACAATGTAGTTACAAAAGTACTAAAGTGAACTGTAACATGGTCTACATCGAACTGGTAGTATAGATGACGTGGACCTTGAACTCGAAGAATTCGATGTTGATCCTGGTTCTGCTTCAGTTGATTATTTGCACATACGTTTGACTTCAAAGAGTAAGGCTGCAATGTCATTGTAGAGAGAGAGTTCACGTTTGCATAGTATATAGGGCTCAGGAATAGAATTCGTATGACTCGAATTCAAATGACTTGAAATCCGATGACTCGAATTCAGATGATTTGAATTTAGGTGAGTTGGAGTGATGCTTAATTCCAATAGCCCCCAGTAAGCTTAGCTCCTAGGATCCTGAATGAAATTGAGCAAGCTACATAATGCAACATGCTTTTCTCTTGACAGAGGCTTTGTCAAGATATCAGCCAATATATTGGCAGTAGGACAATAACTTAATTCGACATCTTTCTTCCAAACTTTCTCTCTAAGAAAATGAAATTAAACTTCGATGTGTTTAGTTCTAGAGTGAGTTCGTGAGTTCAGAGATAGAGCAATGCAGCTCTGATTGTTGCAATAGAGTATAGTTGGATTGATCTGAGAGATCATAAGACCTCTCAGCTCTTCATCTTTGTACATCCTAGATTCATCAAAGATAACATCACGAATAACATGCATTTTGTTCTACAATGGATCAAAGTATCTATAGCCCTTCACACGATCATCATATCCTAAGAAGATCCACTTCACAACTTTTACATCAAGCTTGTATCTCTCTTCCTTACGAATGTGTACAAAGGCCTTACATCCAAAGATTCGCAAATGGTTCACCTTTGGATTCTTCTTCATGGTTCTCCTCAAGTGTTATCTTTGGTATGACAATAGTTGGACTTCTGTTTTGAAGATAGACTACGGTATTGCATGCCTCTGACCAAAAATCCTTTGGTATTGCCGCAATAGAATACTTGTCTTTCTTCTTGTTGGATGACCCCTTTTTCCCTTGAGTTTTTGGCAAACCGTTATTTAGACTTTTTCTTGCCCTTGCCCTTGCCTTTCTTTTGGCATGTCACAAGTGCTTGATTATCAGTGTTTTGACAAAGAGCTTTCACCATTTTTCGTCATTGTTCCTCCTGCATCAAGATTCCTATGAGCTCGTCAGAAGTTGTAATCTTTCTCTTGATGCTATCCCGCTCACAAACATTTGATATGTATATACAAAGACACATAATACGGTGTGCATCAACTCGACATCATGTATGCACTCGCCTATGGAATGTAGTTTGCCCCTTATTGCCTTGATTATAGTCATATACGTTTGAATGTGATCCCCTTGTTCCATACATGCACTATTCAAGTTTGACTTCAAAAACATTATTTTTGATGGATTTGAAGTTTCAAACTGCTCTGTTAGTACACCCCATGCTTGTCTTGGTGTCAAGACATCATTGACATGGGTAATGATGTGGTCCAATGCCCTTCTCATCTTCCTGTCGAACACTTTGATGTCCGCTTCATTTGGAGGTTTTCTCTCATCGCTTGTGACGACATTCCACAGCTCCTCTATCAATATGTTATTCATTTTGAGCTTCCACACTGCATAGTTAGAACTCCCGTCCAATTTGTTGTTTTTGCTGAAAATGGACTCTCCCATGTTTGCCATCTCCAAAATGCCTAAAACTCCATCTGTAGGCTAAAAAGTGTATGCCGAAGCCAATGGCAATGTCAAGATTCAAAACATCCTCAAATGTGCAATTTTGACAACATTCACACGAGATTACATAATGATCCTAGTCTTGAAGGGTTTGTTCCAGGTCGAATTGTTTCTCCGAACTCACTTAACTGCAAAAGCATGGTTGATGCATTTCATTAAAGTGCATGTCAAAAAACATCCAAATTTCCTATATTTTCACCTTTCAAAAAATCTCACAAAATTGAAAATATTTTCAATATACTTACATATTTTTGAAAGTCTAAGAGTGTTCATCATCTAAGTTATTCTTATTTTTGTAAAGCTGTGGAAGAGAGAATTTTGTATAGTTAAAATTTTCAAAAAATCCATAATGTCTGTATGTACTATCTGTGAGCAATTGAAAGTGCTCATAGAACAAGCAAAAACTCCCCAAGAAAAAAATATTTGACAGATTATTAATTTTTTTTCACACTCATTAAAAAAAAAATTAGGCTTTTAATCTACTAAATCATTTTTGTTTGTGTGATTTTTTTAGTGGACATTACAAAGTCACTTCAAATCCATAGAAAGCAACAAACAACAGAAAGACAAAAGCTTGCAAAACACATGAAAAAATATTTGGAGTTTTCTCAAAAGTATTTGGGTCTCATAATTGATATGATGGATAAAAAGAAAAAATTATTGCCACATTTTGTAAGGGTGCCAAAGAATTTAAACAAAGTGGATTTTATTCAAGTTCATCTGGTTAGAGCTCTTATATTTGATGACACTTTACAGTCTAACGTGTATTTATCTATCCCAATGTTCAAAATAATTCAAATTACTTGCAAAATAATAGTTGAATTTTGTAATAGTCTTCTTGAGATTTTCTACTTGCAACTTGATAATGCTGCCAAAGGAAATAAAAATCAAACAATGCTGAAATATTTATCGATGTTGGTTGCTTTAAATTTTTTCAAAAAAATCAAAATAGGATTTTCATTGGTGGTCACACTCACAATCAGATTGACCAAATGTTTAGCTGCTTTTATAAAAAGCTAAGTCACAAAAAAAACTTTTTCCTTACTAGTCCTATAGAGTATTATCGAGGAGTCGTACACCCTTACACCAAATGTTTTTCTATTAAGAAAAGCACATTTGATTTTAGAGATTACATCAAAACATCTAAGGAACATCGCATCGCACCAATAAACGATATTAGTTTCCAACAACAGTTCAAAATTGCAAATAATGTTGGTGGCGTCACATTATTGTGGGAAAACAATTTTCAAACTTTGTGGCATGTTTATCTTCTGAAGGAGTTCATTTTTTACAAAGCGTGTCATCTTCTCAAGGTAAGCTTGCGCCTTTGTGTCATCTAACTTCTGTCTTAGAAGAGCAGAAAGCTTAAACAGAATATCGTCCATTTGATCCATTTACGGCATTAAACTTTTTGGAAACAACCATTCAAGCAACATATCAATTTTTTGACGAGTTTGATTGACATTGGTGGGTGGATTTTTTTGAAGAGCAAAAATTAAGTTTGCTTAACTTGGGAGATGCAAACTTGTTCGAAGAGTTTCAGTGGCCATCTAGATTTTCAAATCCAACAATAAAAGTTGATTCCTCTACTGTTCCACAAAATACCGAGACTTTAATTCTTCTGTAAAACGAAAAACGTGAAATTTCTAGAAAAAGTCATCAAACTATAAACGCTGCCAAGGCTAAATGGTATGGTAATCTCGTGACAATGGATGCAATGTAGGGCTACTAAAAAAGTTTTACTCCCACCTTTGAGAAAACCTACAACTTTTACACAAAATCATTAAAACACTAGAATAAGTAAAGTTTTTAACTAGAACTAGCTAATTTTAACAAGCCATGAAAAACCTACAAATCTAGCAATAAGTAGCTTTAAATTTTTTAACTAGAAGTAGCTAATTTCAACCATTGAAAAATCTACAAATCTAAGGGATAACACATAAATTTCAGCAATTGGCTTACTTGCATTCGTAGGTTTTGTTCAAGCATTGCAATGGATCGGTTGAGAGGCACATGAAGATAGTAAAGGCATTGTGTGTGTGTCTTTTTGCTCAAGGGATTATAATCAAAGCCTTTGCTACGTGTCGAGGAGGCTTTGAATCTTTTACATAAAAAGGAAAATGACCTGGGTTTCACATACACACGTGATACTCGTGAAAAGCTCACAGGAGCGATCGATCGACTCTCTTGCACACCAAATGTTTTGAATTCTCATAAAGCTTTCTGAATTCCATGCTTGCACCATCTCCCTAGATAGATGGTTTGAGTAGTTGGAAGCTTGTTTGTTTGTTTGATTTGTTTGCTTCTTGTTGTTGTTGTTGCTGTCGTTGCAAATGCTGATCATTCAAGATGCAGAAGTTGTGGCATCGGATCCAGCAAGGGTAGATGGCTTTCAGGCCAGGGCACTGCAAATACCTGATGGTCCGGCCACTGTTTTGGCGTTAGGCACAGCTAATCCCCCCAATGCAATCTTGCAAACTGATTATCCTGACTTTTACTTCAATGCCACCAACTCCAACCACAGACCAGATCTCAAAGCAAAGTTCGAGCGCATTTGTAAGCTTTTGACGCAATTCCATACGTATAACTTCCATGCTTGGAATGTTTCTGGCTGTGGTAGCAAAAATGATGACTGATTTCATTGTCTTGTTGTGAGCAGGTCAGAAATCGGGGATAAAAAAGCGACATTTTGTTTTGGACGATGAAATCATCCAAGCAAATCCATCTATCTGCACTTTCAAAGAAGCTTCTCTAGATGCTCGACAAGACATTGCAGTCCGTGTTGTTCCCCAGCTTGCATATGAAGCAGCAAGCAAAGCTATCGAGGAGTGGGGTCAGCCCTTATCACACATCACACACGTTGTATTTGCCACCAGAAGCGGAATGAGCATGCCCGGCGCAGATTTGATCCTTTCCAAGCTGTTGGGCTTACGCTCCAACGTCAGAAGAATAATGCTATATCATCAAGGCTGTTTTGCTGGAGGATCGGTGATGAGGGTCGCCAAGGATTTGGCAGAGAACAATAAAGGTTCTCGAGTGCTCGTGGCCTGTAGTGAGACTACCATTGTAACGTTCCGAGCTCCAAGTGATGAGCACGTAGATGGCCTTGTGGTATCTGCTTTGTTCGGAGACGGTGCATCAGCAGCTATAGTTGGATCCGACCCAATCACAGGAGTTGAGAAACCTCTCTTTGAAATACATTGGACCGAAGAGATGGTAGTGCCGGAGAGCGACGGAGCAGTGGATGGCATCCTGACAGAGGCAGGTCTTATCTACCGTTTGCTGAAAGACGTACCAGGACTGATCTCTAAAAACATCGGAGGTGTTCTAGTGGAAGCTCTCAAGGGAGCTGGTCTCAGCTCTCTGGAATGGAACGACATGTTCTGGGCAGTGCACCCAGGTGGGCGCGCGATCCTGGATCAGCTGGAGCGAACACTACAGCTCAATCCCGAGAAGCTTCGAGCCACAAGGGAAGTTTTGGAGTCCTATGGGAACATGTCGAGTGCTTGCGTGCTATTTGTGTTAGATCAGGTGCGCAGACGTTCAGAAGCTCTCAATCTGTCCACCACTGGAGAAGGCTGTGAGTGGGGACTCTTGTTGGGTTTCGGGCCTGGCCTCACTGTGGAGACAGTCTTACTAAAGAGCATCTCCAGATCTACTTGATCACAGCAGGGTTAGATTGAACATACCGAATTTTCAACCTTGAAGAAGCAATACCGAGTCATAATGCTCATACTGAAGATATAATAAAGTTGCAGTGTGTTGCACCTTTCAGCCTGAAGCCGTAATGAACTATTTTCAGCAATAACTGCAGACGAGATATGACATGGATGATGGTCCCGCTTCAAACCGGGATGCTTCAAAAAGATCACCATGTCCTTGTGATTGTTTTGTATTTTCACGTCTTTAATATTGATCTTGAAATGGGATGAGAAACTCAAATTTTAGCAAATGAATCTGAAGACTCATTCTAAATGATACTTAAAGAGTCCATTCCCACTAGTAGCCTTTATAATAAGTTAATTGATTAGGGCCTTTGAAATTAGACTAACGGATTATGCATGCTGAATTCACACCAATCTTCATGCTAGCTAGAGTCCTATCTAGAATTGAGTATGGTGTTAAATTACTTTCACACATCTAGCTACCTTTAGGTTATTAGAATTCACACTTGAGCTTATTTCTTTGTGCTCATGAAGTTGGTTTACTATTGATCAAAAATTGCAATTGGAAGAAAACAAATGATACTTTGATGTTCTGTGAGCATGGCATCGATAAAAGTATTAGGTAATTTTACAAATTTCTATTTTTTATTTGCAGATTTCTTAATTTCTCTCCTCTATGACACCAAGCCAATCTTGATGAACTACTCTCAACATAAGATGAGTTAGTCTTCAAGCTATAATGTTTGTCAACAACTTGTATAAAAGTTTAACATGGTTAGGGCTCAAAACTCCTCATAAAATGTACAAGTCTCTCTAGAATGGAGAGTCCTTGAAACATATAATTAGCCAAATTTGGCAAATCTCATTTCAAGAAGTCTTATAGTTTGATATAGACCTCTATTCCCATTCCATCTAATCCTGGAGTTTTATGACTAGGCATGAAAAGAAATTTAGCTTGTAGTCCAAGGTTAATTGTTGCATGAGCATCAATGTATGTACTAGCAAATCAAAGAGAGGAGACAAAAGTTGCAAGTAGTACAAGCTCTTTCTCTATGACCAATTTGGAGTAGAGCTACTTGTAATGTGAGTATAAGGTTGGCATTATCCCATCAGAGGTAGTATAGCATTGTGAAAACACATTATTTGGAGTTCTTTCTCCTTGAAAACTAAGAGAAATAAAAAGGTAAATCTCTTTTATGTTTCCATTGTATCTTAGCTTTGATTGTTTTTCCAACATCTTTATTAGTTAAGCTATAGTTGAATAGCATGACATTGTAAAGAAGCAACATCAAGATGAATTTCTATCTGCCTAAGGGTTTTTTCTCTTTTCCCAATGTATTACGAAAGTTCTACAATTTCTACGTCAAGGAAACGAAAGTTGTGTTTCCAACCAAATTTGGCAATCATTAATACACATTAAAGGAGGACTTAACTAGTAGGCAGAGCTACCTCTTGTCAAAATATCGATTACTATAATTAATATGGAGATGGGAAAGTGATCAAGAACAATGAAACCTAAATGAGTTTGATAAGAGGTAATGTTGTACGTCACAATGGGCATGAACCTATCAATCCAAGATGAGCGTCTTTCTCTATCCTACAAGCCATTAATCCTAGTGTGTACATTGCTATAATTCAAACTCTCGAATCTTATAGATTGCATGTATTCAATGATTTCCATGAATATGAATCAACTCCACACACAAGGTTAAGACCATTTGGTGTGTCTATGTAGTAGTCAAAGTCAACCCAAATGATTGCTTCATTGAGTTAATGAGTTGCAAGTATGCCCTCAAAGTTAATCCTTTCCCATGCGTGATTTGTTATACATATATTGACCATTTAAAAATGAAAAGTGCCTCTTTGAAGATCCAATAAAACATATTTTTGAAAGGTCTATATAAGATTACGGTGAAGCTTTTGGAAATAAAGGTGACAGCCATTTCCCTGATGCCATTAGCCGATGCAACAAAAGAATTGTGGAAGGATTATAAAAATCTCTAAGTATTGTGGAGGTGGAACACCTTACAACTTAGTTTTTTAAAAATTATTAACTGTATATTTGTTTGCAATCCTAACCTAAAAATCTCTTCATTGTCTTTTTCTCATGAGACAATTAAAGGTCCTAACATTATAATCAATATATGAATTTAATCATGTTGAAAAAAAGATATCTTGCTATCGCAATCTATCTCGTTGTTGTCTTCTTGTGACCAATAATGAACAACTATAGTCAACTGGCAAAGCATGGAAGAACCTACTATTTGGGTTTTCAATAACATCCCTCTCTATTGATAATGTGAATACACTAGAGAAATTTTTTTATACATTTTTTACATATATAAGTTATGAAAGATGAGTTCATTCACAAGTGTGGGGGCCAAAATGACTTTGACAAATCTATCTAAGAAGCTGTCTATCTTTCTTTCTTTAACTAGCATGAGATTGTGGTCTTTTTCTACTTGAAAGTTTATCTGTTAGCAGTACAAGTAAATGCATAACCCAACTCCCTCCTTGCCCCGCTATCTATGGGTGAAATTTGGTGAACTCAAAAGCAATTGCACGAAAAAGAATGCAATAATTTGCTATTGAAATCTCACACCGCATGATGAAATACAAAAAGTGTGTCAATAGTGAGTGGAAGCTAGAAGACCACCAACTATGCTTGGATTGATATTTATTGATGTGCCCACAAGTTGTCTTCAATTTCAACGGACTAAGCATAAGCCCTAGCAATAAATGTTCTGATGCTTGAATTTCACTATGCGAATTTTGCAGCCACAGGTGCCATAGCTAGTGTGAAACATACACCAATTGCTGTCTTTTTAACTTCTTTTCACAAGTTTCTTTAAGAGATAGATAGTTCAAATCCCTCTCACATCTTGGGATCCACAGAAACTTAAACTGCCTATTCACGAAATTAAAGGAGCACATTTGACATGAAATATGATATCTTATTGTCATTGTTTCACGACACAAATGATCCCTTATTTAATCTCCTTTGTGCTTCACTTGCCTTACTGGTTTTGAAGAATGTAAAAAACCTACATCAGTTTCTCGAGATTGTTCTCAAATATAGACATTTAACACGATTGGTATCAGATAGTAAAATTGAAAGACCAATTGTAGTATGTACAGATATAAAAGCAGACTCTAAGAGATGTTGAATTTAGAAAGAGATAAGGACAAGTTGAAAAAAGCATTAAAATTCATGAGAACGTGCTGAAAGGAAAGTATGTAACTGAAGCAAAACTTATGCCAAATATTGCATAGATGGTGGAAAGGACAAACAGAAATACTCAATAGATTATGTATTGTTATTTTGAAAACATGAATGATGACAGCATAACTTAGCAAACACTATGAAGTTTACTCCTATATTTCATGCGAAACACCAAGAAGAAATCTAAAGGAATCACATGTGCCAATTTTTCTCTAGATTTTAACATGATCTGAAAGCCTATAATATTAATATTCTGAAAGTTTAGTTCTAACTAAGCAACAACCAACACAAACTCAACATTATCCTTCGTATGAGCATGAGTATTCTTTCAACAAAAATCCAGGTGCCTTGAATCTTTTGCTATGTCACTGAACTTGGTTCCACAGGAATGAAAGAACTGCATTCCTTTTCAGCTACAATTTCTTCTTTCTTCAACAAAAAGCAGCTGATAAAAGTCTGTCCCATTTGATATGTGATCCAGAATAACTCTGATGTGCCAACTTCCATAGGTACTTCATGTCTACATAAGTTTATAGTTCACAATAAAAAGAAAATAAAAAAGTGCAATATACAACAAACAGAAACCTTCAAAGATGTCACTTGGTAGCAGCTAAAGAATTAAGATCACTCTCTGTAGGACGAATGCATAATTCAATTTCAAGTGATTCCTCGATTGAGTAAGTTTGCATTGGTATAAGAAGAAAGTCACAAGGGCGCCTCTCAACTGTAAGGATGCTCTGAGGATGGCTCTCCAAAGAAAGTCGTCTTTTTCCTTTTCGAACTACCAAATGGTACACAAAACACATTTCTTCCTGTTGTGAACCAAATTGCCTCAAAAAAGCAAGATTTCCCAAGTCGTCCTTATCATTGTAAAGCAGGAAAAGCTTATTCTCAGCCTTCACGAGAATTTTTTTCTCATGTGGTTTAAATAATACGGTATTCCAGGAACCATATAGAAGCTCCCACGTACGTATTTGATGCAATTCCAAGAAGTGAGAAGAGAAATCTTTAAGTGGTGCAAGGAAATCACAATCAGGATTTGGACAAGCATATGGTGCAAATGAACATTTGCTCTCGTGCAGTCTTTTTGTGCCATATTTCAGTATCTTCAAACATCCGGAGTCTGCATATATGCAATTGACTCGGAGAGATTCAATCAGCTTTTCCATTGCAAGACAACGTATCTTACCAGTTTGCTCGGAGCAAGTACCACATTTGTTGCTCATTATTTGGCAGCAAACAGAGCATGCAAGATGGCCATTCGAGCACTGCAACCAACACAAGCCAATTTAACTTCTGAAGCTTCACATGGTACAGATTAGTACTAGTAATGCTATGACAGTAAGAAACCTGAGAAAACCGTACTGCAAACTCCCTAGAAACCTCTGCCTTATATAGCAGAGAACCATAGACATAAAAATATTGAAAAGCATATGAAAATTGTGACAGCAACACAGATCTGAACCTATTTCAGACAATCAATCTAAATTGGGAAGCCCTAATTAAGAAAAATATTATTCCAGTCAAAGGGCATGACGAAACATATCAAAGTCGTAGATAGCAATGACATAATAGGAAAAAAGCAAACGCGTAGCATTCTCATAATGGAAACCTCATACTGCAAGCCATGGAGATGAATGTTGGCCTTCAAGCGCATATGCACATCTCCAGTCCCCTGTCTTCCATCTTACTCAAAAATTCACATTTCAGCTTTAGAACGCCCCTCTTTCCCCCCAAAAATAATCTGCCCTAATTCAAGCTACCGACATTTACAAAATCAACGTGCCAACTTCCTCAAGAGAGAAAGCTAACAGAGATGCAGATTCAAGAATACCTACCAGAAACAGAGTGCCACATTTGAACGTATAAGATCGATAATTTGTTTACTACTAATTGAAACAGTAAGAGGACGCCATTATGCAATAAAACAGGGAGAAATACCTGGTAAATTGGAGCAGAGAGGGGTTCCAAGCAAATATGGCACTCGAGAATGTCCATGTCAAAGGTAGCATTGACACCATTAAGGTATTCTTCCGGATCTAGGTTTTCTTCAAGATCATCCACCACAGGAGACCTTTTAATTCTCTTTAGAGGTGGGGCCGACGCTGGAAATTCCGCAGGAGCCGAAAACCTCACCATCCTGCACCTTTTCCCTTGAAATTCTTCTTCACCTTAGAATCTGTCAATTCAAGAAATCTACTCTGGAGCCAAGCAAAAGCAGAATAAACCTGTGTTCCCCCCCCCCTCTCCTATCTCTCGTAAGAATACAAAGATGTTATTTTTCTGGAAATAACAAAACTAGCAATCCTGCTGAGGCCGAGATAGAAAGCTTTTTCACCAACATCATCTTGCTGTTTACGTGAGTCGCAATTAGATAAGGAGAAATGTAAGTAAGGCTACCTCAACGGCTTGCTTGCTTCCTACCATTTCTTGCTTCTTGTGCTTCGAATTTTGTTTGCTGCATCTCAATCTGGCCGAACAATGAAAAAAGCAGGAAAGTGAATGCAACCCAGAAACTAGCATCACAATTAACGAGCATCAGCCTAACGCCATAGCTAATTCCTCTCGTTTGGGTGCTGGTTGCTTGTGTGGGCGATGAGATGCGCCATAACTGAGGCAGCAATGGGGCAACAGCAACAACGAAAGGACTCGTTCAGGAAATGCGTCTCTCGCATGCGCAGAATGTGTAATAACTGAGGGAGACTTTGGGCTTGCGCCCTTATCTTTAGGGTCTTGCCCATCAAAGTACCTTATTGGGACATAGGCTAGGACTTATCTCAGCCCTGCTTATTGGCACCAATGGGTGTGAAAGTAATTTGATTGGTGCTAGTGAGTGATGAGGATCTTTGAGAGCCTGAAATTTTTGGACACGTGATGGACATTGGATTTTGTTGAGCGTAATCCAATCCATTGGACTGTGTTGAGCGTAATCCGATCCGTGCTAATAAGTGACAAGGCCTATTGCTCTTAAAACAAGCGAGCCCCAAGGCCCTCCGTGCCTTTTGGCAACAAATGATTGGTAGAGTCCAAGTTTTTAGCCCTACCTCCTTGAGGCAAGAGGTATTGAATCTATGCCATCAACTATGACCTTCTCATCTTCACCTTTTTATTTTTTTTTAAATTTCATGCTTTGTAAAAGTTAGTACACCGTAAGTAGTAATTTATAAGGATATTGCCTCCAACGAATGTATGTTGAGGTGTGTGTTTATGTATGGGTTAACGTCACAAATATTGAGTTTTCAAGCAAGTGTGTCATGTAATCTTTGTATCTATCTCTTGGTTCACATTTTTGTCAACAACCAAGGTTTTTGGTTGCGATGGTTGTAAGAGGTACAAATTATCAGTGTCCTTGATTTGTGATAGTGCTCTATAAGCTAGATTATGTACTTTTATACCTTTTGGATTGAAAGCAAGTTTGTCCATTGTTAATCCTTATGCAGGATATATTGTTCGTGATGTTGCAAGTTGGATTGAAAATTGCTTTTAAGTGGTCATGTTCAGACGTTGATTATTTCCAATTTGTAAGTCGTTGTATAGGTGTCCATGGTCTATTGGATTTTTGGTTATATATATGATTGTTTTCATATATTACTTTAGCTCATATATTTGGGTCAAAAAACTATATCCAAATAATGTCTTAGGCCGTCATGGTTGTTTTTGTTTAAATTATCCTTCAACATCATTGACCAATCCTTCATTGATGTTTAGATTTGCACCACAACTCAATCAAAATACCATGTTTGATTGATACTTGTTGGTAAGCTAGTTGTACTTCTGGAATTGTTAGATTTTTAGATTCTTTTGACAAGAAACATGGAACAAGTCAATCATTGTATTATGTATTTAGTTTTATTTGATTATTGTTGGCTTTGTTTTGTCAAAGTGTGTATAAAATAGGTGTGGAAGTGTGTGATCGAAAGGAAATTACTCTCTTCCAATCCATCTCTCATTGTTCATGTCGTTTCGTTGATTGAATGCCTCATGGTCAACAATAGCTCTGATACCATGTGAAGAAATATCACATCACTAAGATCCAATATGTCCCTTTGATCTTTGGTTAAAAACTACAACACATCTAGCACCATTGACAATGTCGAAATCTAACATCTACTACACATAGAAGATGGAAACTCAATAAGATCTAGATCAAATATAATATATATATATACATATATATAAAATGAAGTTTCTTTCTGTACAATAATAGTAAGGTACCGTATTTCACACGTGTGGATCTAATAATCAACATACAATTGCATTCTACACATAAAATTGCAAGATATCAATACGCACCAATGGATAAATGAACCAAAAGAGAACTCATTTATAAGCATGAATGAGATGAGAGAGAGAGAGAGAGAGAGAGAGAGAGAGAGAGAGAGAGAGAGAGAGAGAGAGAGAGAGAGAGAGAGAGAGAGAGAGAGAGAGAGAGAATGTATCTCTTCCCACCCTTGTACACTATTTATAACAGGTCTATGCCCTATTTGGATGTCCTTCTCCAATCTTATCAACAATAGGAAACTTCTAGATCTATAACCCTACTCACAAATAGACTAGATTCAATTTACCAAACATTCATATTTGAATCTTCCCAAACTCAACCTACTACATTTCCCACACTTTCTAAAAGTGGTAATTCAAATGAACTTAGACTAAAAGAACTTCATAAAGTTTATCTCCAAGTATGAAATGCATATTGGCCTAGATTGCCAAATTGAACTAGATCAACTAGTTGACAATTTCTCACATTATCTTCAAGGTCTCATTTTGTATGAAAAACTTTTCTCTTTTGATTTTATGTCCATCTCTGTCATATTTCTCATGATGTCTTGAGTTTTAGTGTGTAGAATGTGAATTTTCTTGTTATACTTGAATCCACACGTGTAAAGGACAGTGTGTTGCTGCTGTTTACGGACATGGATAGTACTATATCATAGTCTTCAATTTGCATTTGATGTTGGTCGATGATTGTTTCAACAATTCAGAAGTTGTTGTTTTATTTTTTAATAGAAATGCATTTTCATTTTGTAGACGTGTGTTGATGAATGAAAATGATCATGTTGTATTGTTGAGTGGAAGTGATAAACTATAAAAGCAACTAATTGTGCACTCATATGTTGTGCATCCTCTCAAGTAGGCTGATTCAGTTTCACAATTTTCATGCTTTACAATATTTTTGTTCAAGCTCAAGAGTTTTTATTGATGTTGGCCAATGAACTTCAAAGCATGAAATTGTGATAAAAAAAGGTTGGAGGCTCGAGTTGATGCAACAATGCAAATACATTTCATTCAAGGTGTTTTTTTGTAATTTGGAGAGGTTTGAATGTTTGCAAAATTTTGATATAATATTTGAGAATGCAATAATTATTCTATATTTGTGTCTTGAGATGCAGTTCCTACAGTCAATCATGGATGGTGTTTCATTACAAATTTTTGCAAGCATATAAATCCATATCGATCATAATACTTGATGTATTAATTTTTTGATCTCTTTGTAGAAGATGTTAGGTACATGTTGGCAAAAATTATGCTCATTTGAACATCTTACAAAGCATTTGTTTCTAGAGTATATTATGTGGTGTCATGTTGTATGTAGTTGTGAGAATGTGTTATCCTGCATGATTGACTTTGATATTTGATCATGTTGTATAATGGTGTATCACACAGTTGTTTTAAAGCTTGCATCAATTTGATCAATTTTAAAATTTCTCTCATATATTGCATTTTGCATCACAATGAAGCACAATGAAGCAACTATAGATGCAGTTCATTCATAAACTTTGGTAATATGTTTTGTACTTGATATAAACTTGTAACAACATCGATAATGCTTATGGTAATTCCAAGTTGTCCCTCAAATAAGAATTTTTTTTTTTTTTGTGAAATGCAACTCTTGGTAATACCAAGCGTTCTTTTTCTTATTAAGTTGGTTTTTTTAAAAATTTCGTATGAGCTTTTATTCTTGTAAAATTTAATTAACATCAACTCTACCATTTAACACTATTTTAGTAATTCTGGGACAATTCCAAGTTCCACTATTTCCTTTTATGAGGTCCTATGCTCAAAATTAAGTTCAATCACACAAACCTGACAAAGACTTATGCTCAACCTTACGTTCAAACACGTGCTGCTTTGCTTGAACTTAAGTTCGAGCACACAAGCATGTACTAGAGAGGATAAAGAGAAAAATTGATTCGTTCCAAAATCAAGAAATTCTTCCAATATTACTAAAACAATGTTATTTTACTATTGTCTATAATCTCTCGAAACCAATAATCATAGCACTAATATTTGTGCAATACTTTCCTTCACATTCACATGCATAAATTTTGAATGTAGTCATTTTCTATCTCCTTTTAAATACTGTACAAATAGCATTCCTAGTTCTGAAATTGGATTAACCCATATATCCTTTAGGATGACTTCAATTGAAGAGCCATCTAATTTGACAACCCTCACTCATAAGTTTTCAACTTTTGTAGCAGTTATTTTTTGTTTTAGAGGCAACGATATGTTGAGTTTTTTTGTTTACAAAGTTCAAAATTTTGCATCTCAAGCAACCGATCTCTTATAAACTGTGATCAATTTTAATCACCACCAATGTGCCTTCAACCTAAAATTTCAATCCAATATCCAATTGCAAGTTGGTTTATTATTTGTGTGACACACAATAATACTTTATGATAAAAAAGGATTCGATAATCATCTCATGTCAAGGATCTTACTAGCAGTATAGTTAGCTAATCAGCAAGCAATCAACAATCACATAGATAACCAGAAAGAGAGATCACTCCACAACCCAAGAGAACACTTTTTGAACTGTATTCACAAAAAGACTTAAGAGTAGATACCTGTTATGGGACACGTGTATCGACTCTTCTCTACATGTGCCGTCAAGCCGACACTTATGCAAATTGTTACATAAATAGTAAAAACTTGAAAACACTACTAAATAGTTATGAAACTGTAAGAGAAACTCGGGCTTACTTATTCTAACACTCTCCCTTAAGCCCTAGTTTATCTTTTTTACAGAGAGATTTTCTCTAAAAAAAACCTCAAACTTATCAATACTTAAAGCTTTGGTGAGTATATCAACTAATTGATCCTCTGTCTTACAATGAACTACATCTATTTCAATAGATAACAACTTCTCTCTAATGAAATGAAATTCAATCTCTATATGCTTCATGCATGCGTGGAATATAGAATTTTTAGCTAGCTGTATAGCATTCTGGCTATCACATCTGATTATAATAGGCTTACTCTGCGAAATTCCAATATCTTCTAACATTTTTCTTAACCAAAATTGCTTCCTATGTAGCTGAACATAGTGCTTTGTATTCTGCTTCCATAGTTACTAGACCAAGAGAATACACCATTATCAATATGAAATATGTACCATGTTGTAGATCTCATGTCATCAATACAACCTACCCAATCTGAATCAACAAAGCCTTGTAAAACTGGTAAAGTCTGCTGCCTCTCATATAACAATCCATGGTTAACATGCCTTTCACATAACGAAAAATCCTCTTTGTTGCTTTCCAATGAATCTCCCTAGGAGTAGCCATGAATTGACTCACAACACTTACGACATAACTAATATCAGAACGAGTAGTTGCGAGATAAATCAGTGAACCAACTAATTGATGCAATAAAGTAGCATCAACTAGTTCACTCTCATCATGGTTTTACCAACCTCTATAGGTGTAGATACTGGCTTGCTATTGCACATTTTAAAATGCATTAGAATCTTGTTTACGTACTTTGTTTGTGTTAGTGTCGACTGCAAATGGGTGTACAAGAAGAAGCTGAGATCAGATGGAAGTGTCGTAAACACAACAGGTCTGAATCCATGCCACAAATAGAGAGATGAGGGCATAAACGAGATGTTAGGGTTGCAGACACAACTTAGAGGGCTGCAACAGGTCTGCTAGAGAGTTGTAACCAGGGATTACACCCAGGCAAAGCCTGAAAAACGTAGGCAGGGTAGCGAGGATCTGTAGGGAAAATGATGACACACTAGTCTGTGGCAAAACACAGGCAAACTATGAAAGATATCCATAGTCTTGTGGCAAGGTACAGATGCATCTTGTAGACCTCATTGCTCACCATATGTAGCAATCTTTCATATAAGGTGTTCCCTATCGAAGATAGATAACCAATGATATGTCTATCACGAATTCACTGGTGGATTACCAAAGAGGCTACTGTCAACAGAGGAATGGCCTTTTGAACATCATCTTCTTGTATTTGCCACAACACCATTCACTCAACAAGGCAATATCATTATTCCTTCATGAAGCAAGAATCTTCAAGCATTCATTGAGCAAAGACGATCACCTCAAGCGGTCAAGCAACTTCCACCCAACAATGACTCTTCAAACAACTAACAAAAAAGCAAGCAGTGCTAACTATGGAGGTAGCACCATCCAACACCATGAGCAAGAGATTGCAATCCACAGTCACTTCAAATGATCACCACATACAATCATCGTTCATCCTTGAAACTCCCCATCCATCCTCAAACATAGCATTACTAACAACAATACAACACAACTCACATCACTTTCACACAACAATGCACAAAGTGGAATCAACCTGTAACATTCTCACAAAACAAATAGCCTTGAGAAACTTAAAACCCCCACAATACAAGACACGAGAATGGAACTAGAACAAGATAACAACACTCCAACTCACTAACTCTTTTCCAACACCCCAAAAGACTCTCAACCAAGTCTTCATTCTTCACCCTCAACATCCATCACACACAACCCTAGAATTGCATGCTAACACTCAAAATAACACAAGGGAAACTAACCAACAAAGCCATCATCACAAGACAACCATCCCAAGACAAACCAACAAGCATCCAAAAATACCAACTCCCAAATTAGCAACTCTTAAAACACTAACTCACAAAAGCACTAACTCTCAACACACATTTTACACACACTCTCAAATACAAAGAGTTGGCTCCTTTTTATAGGAAAACCCAAGTGTCCCCCTTCAAAATGAAGCTTTGCCAATTTTCATGCCCTTCAAGCCCTCTTTGCCATTTGTCCTCAACCCATTTGATAGTACACCTAGTGGCCTCCATAAGAGAGTGGGGGAGTGGTGCATTCAAGGCTCTCTTCCAAAAATAGCCAAGATGCCATTTGTGAAAAATACAGATCCTAAGTGGATCTAAACTCCAAGATCATTGGCTTGAATGCTTGCACTCCAAACTACATAAGCTAGGAATTGGCAACACATTCTATGCTACCTAGAATGCAAAGAACTTGATCAAAAAGCATTTATCACAAATGGAAACTTCCATAAACATCAAGTGCGGCCCAAAATAGCATTATACAGTCCATAATACATCAGCCTATCACTTTTGGAAAGCACCTAAGATCATACACAATAGCTTGAAGACAATACACACAACAATGCTCTCAATGGAGGAAGAAACAATGACAATGATCTATTGATCTCAATGAAGCATACAAAAGGTTTCTCCAACCTGTTCTCCACGAATTTCAGCCTAATATAGGTGAGAGAGATGACTCTCTCTCCTCTCTCTAGAACTTAGGACCCAATTTTAGGACACCAGTAACCTAAAATAGCCAATTTTGGCCTATATGTCCAAATAACATGATTTTAGTGTCATTTAGAAGGTCCCGAAGTTTGAGACTTCTTCAACATGAAATATATACTAGAATAAAAGTATCTAGGTCTCTTTCACACGTGTGAAAGGTTAGATCCAAAACTATGTACAAAAATTGCCAATTTAGGCCTCAAACTAGCTAGGAAATGTTGACAATTTTCACACTCCCTCTTCAACTTAACTTGCTAGTTTTACAACACTACTTTGCTCCAACCTAAGAATGATCTCCATCATGATGATAGATCTCTTTTCAAGTGTTCTAATATGTACAATATGAAGTACAACATAATTGATATAGATAATAGTGCCCATATAGGATGCTTCACTATTTCTTACATCGATTTTACATAGAATGGTGAACAAGATACATGTAAAAGAACATAGAATAACAATGAAAGGATTCCTCCATGTATCCACCTTTGAGTTCTCTGTAAAACAGCAGCAAACAAGTTGTAAGTGAAAGTTACCAACAGGTGTTTTCATGCCTCGTCCACATTCCACTATGCCCATAGTGAATGCACCATGTATCTCCATGAATGAACCTCCATCACCACCTTGCCTTTGTAGATCTCCAATCCACGAAAGCCCTTGAGTGAATGAATGCCAAAATGATGTGTTCTCTGTTCCATTTGAATGAGCAAAACCTGAACTTGAAATACTTGAAGTATCTCCACAAGATTTGCATATAACGCTTGATCCTACATTGTCAACAATTTGCCAATTTGCCAACACTAGGATGCTAGATCTTGAACTTTGCTCAAAAGTAAACATATTGACCACTTCCATATCTTTTGAGATTTGAATGAATGCATGTACTTGATCATAAAAACCAGCAATGATAACTATTCCATCTCCAACATCCAAAAGATGCAAAACTGTGGAACTAGTTTCATTGAATTTTGACAATTCCAACACATTGACATGACAATGTTCATACATGAGATTAAACAAGTAAGGTAGAGTAAAAGGACACTTCCTTGCTGCTCCAAGAACCTTACTTGAACCTTCAAGGACCTGTAAAAACAGATCCAAGATGCTTTGCCCATGTGGCTCCCCTTTCATGCTTTTGACTAGCTTCCAATTGCTACTTGCCTCTTGGTGTTGATGAAGCAATTCAAGATCAACATCTTGATCTTCCAATAAAACATCAAGGACTTTGCATTTATAAACATCTTCAGATCTGAACCTCTGAAGATACTCCCTCTCAAACACATGATTAACATCCCACAAGATCTCATCATTGCTTGATTTCAACCTTTCACTATAGTTAGTGAAAACAATGTCACCATCATAAACCAAAAGATAGATTTCTACACTTCTATCCAACATGAAGTAGAGTAGATGAAGTTGAGTATCAAACCTAATAAAACCAGCCCATTTGAGCTCAAACCAAACCTCAACGAGATCTTCCTTGCCTTGAAGAAATTGCCACTTGAGTTGCTCCATGTAAATATCTTCTTCAAGATCACCATTCAAGAAGGCATTAGTAACATCCATTTGCCACATATCCCAATCATAAAGAGTTGCAAGAGAGATTAGGATTCGAATAGTTACCATCTTTGCCACGGGTGCAAAGGTCTCATCATAGTCAATACCATATTCTTGAGCATACCCCTTTGCCACCAACCTTGCCTTGTACTTGTTGATTGATCCATCTTGATTTGTCTTGATCTTGAAGATCCACTTACAACCAATTGCCTTATTGTCCTTTGGAAGCTTTACCAACCTCCATGTGTTGCTTTTGATGAGTGCTTGATGCTCATGATCCATGGCTTGGATCCATTCCTTCTTTTGAATTGCTTCACCTACACAAGTTGGTTCATCAAAAGAGGTAAGAAAAGCAAAGTTAGAGTTGTCCACCACTTGCTTTCCTTTTTCATCATAGGTTAGCCTTGATGGCTTAGCCCTTTGCCTTTGAGTCTTCCTTGAAGTTTGCTTTGGAGTGGCATCTCCATCTTCATCCAAGACATCTTGCACATCATGATGATTAGTAGGCACATCAACATCAACATCAACAACATTGGAAACATTCTCTTCATGAAAGATGACATCCCTACTTATGACAACTTTCTTTGTAGAAGGAATGTACACTTTGTAAGCCTTGCTTACTTCACTATAGCCAACAAACACACCCTTCTTTGATGAAGGATCTTCTTTAGTTCTATCATCAAGTGTGATATTGACAAAACATGTACATCCAAAGATCCTACAATGCTTGACACTCGGCCTTCTACCATAAAGAACCTCATGAGGAGTTTTACCATCCAAGGAAGCACTTGTCCATCTATTACATAGATAGTTAGCACATGCTAAAGCTTCCCCCCAAAAAGACTTAGCAAGATTAGCATGTAGTCTCATTGCCTTGGCACATTCACAAAGGGTTATATTCTTCCTCTCGGCCACTCCATTCTGTTGTGGAGTCCTAGGACTAGACATCTCCCTCTTAATCCCATGTGCTATACAAAAGTCTTTGAACCTATTTGAGGTGTATTCCCCTCCATTATCAGATCTTAAGCATTTGATCTTTGTATTGAATTGGTTTTCCATTTCATTCTTGAACTTGACAAATGCAGCAAACACTTCATCCTTACTTTTAAGAAGATAGATCCAAGTATACCTACTAAAGTCATCAATGAAAGTTGCATACATCTTTGCCCCACCATTGCTAGTTGTACTAGAAGAATGAATATCAGAATGCACAAGTTGAAAAGCTTCTTTAGATCTAGAAGTAGATCTAGAATAAGCAAGTCTATGAGATTTGGACAAGGCACAATGTTCACAAACACTATTGTTTGCAACAAGACTTTTAGGGAGACCAAGAACAAGCTCTTTCTTTGCCATTACCTCCAAAGATTTGAAGTTGGGATGGCCCAACCTCTTGTGCCAAACTTCTTGGTTTGTCAATTGCTCCCTAGCCATACATCCTTCATGATTAGAGATCACACATGCATCAAGCTTGAAAAGTTTACCATGCCTCCTACCTTGAGCAATCAAGGATCCACATTTACTTATCAAACATGCATCTCCAATGAACTCCACATCAAGTCCTTTGTCAATCATTTGACTTACACTAAGCAAATTCTTAGTGATTGAAGGAATGTACAAAACATTTTCAAGATTTGCTTTCCTATTTGTTGAAAGGGAAATAGGAATAGTGCCTATGCCTTTGATGTCACATTGACCATCATTTGCAGTGTAGATGATGTTACCTTCTCCCTCATAAGACAATAAGGATGTAAAGTATTCCTTATGTCTTGTCATGTGAGATGAGGCTCCACTATCAATCCACCAAGGATCATTATCATCTATGTTGGCTAACAAACTTGAAGTCATAACAAGTGATTCACATGTGTTATGTTCTTCCTCATCTATTGTAAGATTTCCTTGCCTCTCTCCTTGCTCTCTTTTCTTCTTATAACATTCATTTGCAAAATGACCTTTTATCCCACAATAAAAGCACTTGAACTTTGACTTATTGTTCTTAGTAGAAGAGGAAGAGGAAGAGTGATCATCATGATCAAAGTTACCACCTTTGGACCATTTCCCTTTGCCTTTACCTTTGCCCTTGAATTTGCCTTTTGTGAAGAAAGCCTCTTCACCTCCACCTTGCAAGGATGCACCATCAAGCTTTGATTGCAACCTATGTTCTTCAGCCAATAAGATTTCTTGCAAGTCAACCACACTTGGCAAGACTCTTTGAATGGCAAAACTTTGCACAAGGTTAGCATGTTCATTTAGCAAACCATTCAACATAACTTGGACTATTTCACCATCTTTTATGTTCTCATCAATGCATGCTAAATCATCACTTAGGGACTTAACTCTCAAGATAAATGCATGAGCACTTTCACCCTCTCTTTGCCTACTAGAAAATATTTGTCTCCTTAGGGTCAATACCCTAGATGTGGACTTTGATTCAAAGAGCTTCTTTAAGGCATTCCATGCCTCACTTGCACTTTGACACTTTCCAACTTCCTTGAGAAGTTCATTTGTAACATTCATTTTAATGATATGAAGAGCCCTTTTGGCCTTCTTATCAAACCTTTGTTGCTCTTGAAGTGTGAGAGGTCTCTCTTCAATTTCTGCAACTATGTCCATGAGTTCATTCAACTCAAGTAAGGACTCCATCCTCACTTTCCAAGTAGAGTAGTTTGATGAACTCAACCTTTCACTAGACTCTAGCATGATCCCACCATTGGAAGCCATGATTCTAATGTTTCTTCAACTTTTAGGTTCTGTCCTAAAGCACTTAGCACTCACTTTTCTCTCAACAAATGATAGATAAAGAGATCTATGAAGATTTAGGACCCTAAAACACTTCTATCTTGAACCTAGATGGTTTCCAAGCATAGAAAGGAAGATTGAAACACATGCAACACTTTGCACACACTAAGAATGGATTACAAAATCAAACCAACCTGAACACACTCTTGCTTAAGCTCTCAAACTTTCCAGCAAGTGACCAAATCAAGTTATGGTGTGAAGAGTTACTTGCATTCTTAGAAAATACCCAAAACTAGGATGCCAAGATTACCTAGTAATGAACAAACTTGATCAACATATGATCAACACACTAAGATATTGATTCAACCTGTAAAACCACATGTAAACCACACTTCTAAAAGTTTATAAACTCCAGCAAGTGATAAATACAAGATTTAGAGGTGAATGAATGAGCACACTTAGTGAATCACAAGACTAGCTTCACTATCTTGTCAAATCTTGGTGTTTAGATGTAGATCTAAGATCACTTCACATGAGAATGTTCCTCAACCTGTTAAGAACCTGAAAACACACTTGCATAATGGTTAACACCTTCCAGCAAATGCTCCAATCAAATTACATAAGGAGAGTTACTTACATGCTCAACAAAGTACACCAAAATTTATGCCAAAATTGATGACAATCTTTACAATATGCTCTTCACAATGGAGCTTACAATATGTTCACCCAAAAAAGGGGATCTTTCATCCAAATGGGAGCTTTGCTCAGCCTTTAGGAGAATTACAACTCACTCAAAAGAGCATTTGTCATCCACTTAAGGAGAAGTTTCATCCACTTAAGGAGAGTGTTCATCCAAGAATGGAGATTGTCAACAATAGGATTGAAAAGAACATTGTTAGTATTGAATATGCACAAGCCTCACAATCACAAATGATTAGGTGTTATGATCTGATCCAAAATAGTTTCTTTTCAGCCTCTGATCTTCAATACACCTGAAATATGCTTTTGATCCACAAGTTCAACTCACAAAACAAAGGTTAGTAAGATTTGATCAACAAAGCAATGCAAAATCATGCTAGAACTTGATCAAACATCCAAATATCACCAAAAATGGAATACTTACTGTAAATAGAAGCCAACCAGCTCTGATACCATGTGAAAAATACAGATCCTAAGTGGATCTAAACTCCAAGATCATTGGCTTGAATGCTTGCACTCCAAACTACATAAGCTAGGAATTGGCAACACATTCTATGCTACCTAGAATGCAAAGAACTTGATCAAAAAGCATTTATCACAAATGGAAACTTCCATAAACATCAAGTGCGGCCCAAAATAGCATTATACAGTCCATAATACATCAGCCTATCACTTTTGGAAAGCACCTAAGATCATACACAATAGCTTGAAGACAATACACACAACAATGCTCTCAATGGAGGAAGAAACAATGACAATGATCTATTGATCTCAATGAAGCATACAAAAGGTTTCTCCAACCTGTTCTCCACGAATTTCAGCCTAATATAGGTGAGAGAGATGACTCTCTCTCCTCTCTCTAGAACTTAGGACCCAATTTTAGGACACCAGTAACATAAAATAGCCAATTTTGGCCTATATGTCCAAATAACATGATTTTAGTGTCATTTAGAAGGTCCCGAAGTTTGAGACTTCTTCAACATGAAATATATATTAGAATAAAAGTATCTAGGTCTCTTTCACACGTGTGAAAGGTTAGATCCAAAACTATGTACAAAAATTGCCAATTTAGGCCTCAAACTAGCTAGGAAATGTTGACAATTTTCACACCAATTTTGTCAAAGGCTAGGGAGGCCATTTAAGTTTTCCCTTTTGTACACCCTAGAAGCCCAAAATGTCAATGGCTAGTGGGTGTACCTCCCAAATTTTTTAGCCTCCAAGGTGTTTTGGCATTTGATATCCAAATTTTGGGTGAGGCCCTTTTTCAACCCCTATTTTTAGTAGGCGGCCTTCATTTTTTCTTTGGGTACCTTTGTTTTTGGCCTTTCTTCGTTTTTTCAAGGGCCGTGCGCCTACTGCTCATTTGTCTGGATTTTTGGTCGGTTGGGTAACCACTTGGCCGACACATTTCGTTAATTGCCCGTAAATTGCCCAAACTTTGCCGTTAGGGTTTCTGTGACTCCTTGACACTGAATCCATATTTCCCGGTCCCGTTTTTACCCGTAACATTTCTTTCTCGGTTTTTTCTTCTGTGGTTGACTTTTTCGGCATTCATGACTCTCCCACGACAACACGGTTTCCCTGAAAAATACATTGAGTGACCATATATTAGTAAAAATGGACTCAGTACATGGTGAGATTTTAGCACGGTCATACCAGCTATTTTTTTACAACCGGCCATTTTTTGAAAAGCCGTAAAATACTTACCGGCCATTTCTAAGGCCACAAAATTTACTCTAGCCTCATTTAGGACGGGCTGAGACCCAATTCTAGGTGGATCGACACTTTTGGCTCGGTCTTACAAAACTTGACCACAAAATATTTTTGACGGTTTTTTCGAAAACCAGTTTCTTACTTTTAAACTGTGTCTAGCCACTTTAGGGCGGGCTGGGACCCAATTCTAAAGCAAATTTGTGCCGATTTTTCTCTAATAACCGGGTTTTACATGCCGGTTTTTTCAATTATTGCAAACTTAAACTTCAATATTAGCCCGATTTTCCGTGCGAAAATATCGGCTAACAATTATATATTATGAAGAGGCCAGAAAATCTACCTCCGGGTTCTGTTTCTATCTGGCAGGGGGACCAATTTTGTGGAACTCAAGGAAGCATAAATCAGTTGCGCTTTCTTCTACTGAGATAAATTACATCACAACATGTCAAGTTTTAAAAGAAGCTGTATGGATTAGGTTTTTACTTCACGACTTACATCACACTCAGTTCAATGCTACCACCATTCTATGTGACAACTTGAGCTGTATTTCACTGTCACTAAATTCCAGATTTCATGGCAAATCCAAGCACATAGAAATCCAGTATCATTTCATTCGAGAGAAAGTTTTCTCAAGGCAAGTGATTCTTCAATACTGCTCCACAACAGAAATGGTCCCAGACATCTTTACCAAAGCGCTTCCCAGGATTAAGAATCAAAAGTTCTTCAATATGCTGAACCTGACGAAGATACCAAGACACCAACCGTGACCTTAAGGGGGACTGTTGGAAATTAAGCCCACAGTTGTCTCCTTGGAATCATAACTTAGACATCCAAACTATTTGAAGAACGTCTACAAATGGGCTTTCAGCTGATCTCCAGCAAAAGGTAACTAATCCTGTCATGATTTCAAGTTCGGATGTTAAGTTTAGTAACTTGAAGTCATTGAAGACTTGGCCATCTTCAAGGACTTCCACAAAACTTGCATTTAGAACGAGTCTGCAGATTTACATTACTTTTTTAAAAGTCTGCAGAAATACACTAAGTGTCGCACAGTTAGCATTTTTCGCACTTTCTCAAAAAATGTGACACTTGCCTTTGGCTTCTTCCGTTCAATTATTTTTTGAGGAAGTCAACTTGTTCACAGTTCAAAAGTTTAACTATTTTCAACACCTTCGGTTTTTTCGCATTTTTTCGCAAAATGTGAGAAGAGAGAAAATTCCCAAAGGTCATCTATTTTCAAGGGTTAAACTGTTAAAGACACCTTCGTCTTTTTCTTAAAGGGCACCTTAAACTTGTTTTAAGGGCACCTTCGTCTTTTTCGTATTTTTCCGAAAAGTGTGAGAGAGTTAAACTATTAAAGACATTTTCGTCTTTTTGAGGGCACCTTCAACTTTTTAATGGCACCTTAAACTTGTTCTAGGGCACCTTGGCTGTTTCGTAAAATCTTGAAGAGAGAGAAAAATGTCGAAGGTCATCTATTTTGAGCGAGGAACGTTCTCAGCCACTTCCCAAAATTTGCGAAGTGAGAGAAAACCACTTCACGTAAAATGCTAAGTGATGTCCTCGTCCGCGTCAATATTCTTGATTTGTTGACCTTATACACTATGTACAATTGACCATATACTTTCAAGTACAACGGCTTGTCTAATTAGGTGATGAACATTTACTGTAATTAATACATGGATAAAATCTATAAATGGATCATCCAGGCACACTCTAGTGTTTGCTCCGTCCATGAGATGTATTATTTGAGCCTCCCAGTTACATCGTCATTTTTGGTTGTAATTGCTATTTGATTGTGCTTCAGTGTAATATAGCAACAGCATGTTTTTCTATCTGTGTATATGTTGCAAAACGGTGGGCGTGATTGCAACGGAAGCTCATTGCTCAGAGCGTAGATGTGTAGAAATAGAAACGCAACAGTTAGCAGCAGAAATATTCAAGTAGAAGAATTCATACAGATTGCACAAATGAATGACGCAGTATTGAGACAAAAATTGCACTATGATAAAATTATATTAACAGTGAGTACAATGGCTTGAAGTAATAACTTCAACTTGTTGAACATGATAACGTTGGCTATAGATAACTCTGATTGAAAGAAAAATTTAACTAACACTTACGTAGCCTAATTCAGCTAGTATATATATTTACAAGTGTCGACAGATAAATATCTTACAAGCTTTTAATGCTATTTATGCTAGTTTTTGTATATGTTCAAAGTTGATAGCCGCTAATCGCCTTTGGGATATTTGGTTGTCCAGCTGTTTCTAGGGTTGCTTATAAGTTGGCGACGTCGGTCTGCCAATGCAGCAAAAATGCGAAAAAGCCGAAAAACCCGAAGGTGCCCTTAGACTGAAGGTCAGCAATTCCTGAAGGTGCTCTTAGACTAAAGGTGCCCTTAGTTTTAAGACAACGAAGAAGGCAAAAAAGCCGAAAAAGTCAAAAAGTGCCTTAGACTAAAGGCGACGAAGAAGTCAAAGGGACTTTAGACTAAAGACAGCAAAAAATAGAGGTGTCTTAACTTTAAGACATCGAAAAAGTAAAAAAAAACCGAAGGTGTCTTAAAAATGGTTCTTAAGGCATTCTAACCACTTTGTCGCATTTTTCGCGAAGGGGCAAAAAGGTGAAATGGGTGAAGGTGCCTTTGGAATGGTTTCCAAGGCAATGTGGCTGCTTGGCCAGTGTGTCGCATTTTTTGCTAAAGTGCAAAAAAGACGAAGGTGTTTAAGAAGATAAATAAGGCAAAAAAAAATCTTTAAAAAGGGAAAAAATGTGAAGGTCCGAAAACATGTAGTCGGCCATTGCTTTTCAGGATGCTCAATACTTGAACGATTTGTTTAAGGCTAAGCATAAAAAATCTAACACTCCCTCTTAATGTGGATCCTGAAAAACTTCAATCTTCAGATTTAACATAACGTTAAATCTGAGATGTTGCTCCTTTGATAGATTCTTTGTGAAGTAATCTACTGCCATGTAGTTTGTTCTGTAGAAAATCAATTCTACTTCCTTGCTGTGCACCTTCTCTCTAAGGTAATAATACCTGATTTTTATATGTTTGCTTCAAGAGTGAAATCTCGGATTGAGAGAAAATGCTATTGTGCTTTGATTGTCACAATAGATTGTTGTAGGAAGTATTTGTGTAAGTTTGAGGTCTACAAGAAGTTGTCTCAGCCAGATCATCTCTTTGATTGCATTCGTGGCAACTATGTATTCGGATTCCATTGATGATAATGCAACCGATGTCTACTTTCGGCTGTTCCATGAGATTGGGCCTTGGTTATATAAAAATACAAATCTAGAAGTTAATTTTCTGGTGTCGACATCTCCTGTCCAATCCGCATCTGTGTAGGCTTCAAGGATGTTGGCAGTTTGGCTGCCTCCATAGTAGATGCTGAGAGTTTTCATTGTTTGGATGTATTTCATGACCTTTGTTAGTGCTTTTCAATGAGCTACGTCTGGATTTGATAGAAAATGGCTGAGTGCACTGATCGAATATGGAAGGTCTGGTCACGTGCAGATCATTGCGTACATCAGTGAGCTGATGATGGATTGAAATGGGTGCACTTTATCTTCTCCTTTTCTGCCTCAGTTTGAGGAGACTGTTCTTTTAATAGCTTTAGTCCACGGTCGAGTGGAAAGAGACTGGGTTTGCAGTTGGCCATTCCATACTTTTCCAGCATGTTGTTGAGATATCGTTGTTGATTGATAAAGATCAGTCTGCTGGGTCGATCTCATTGAATTTGGATTTCGAGGCAATAGTGGGTTAGTCATCTCGTATTTAGTGGGCCAGCATGCATTTTGTATCCTTCATCAGATTCAGATTATTATTGAATAAGAGTGTCTCATCTACATAGAGAGTGATGATGATGAAGTAATCTGATACAAACTTGAAAGAGACATTCGAGTCTACCGAGTTTGGAATGAAACCATTCTCTATCAGAAATGCATGAATCTTCTGAAGCTAGAATCTAGGTGACTGTTTCAGCCCATAGAGTGCCTTGTGGATTTTGCATACAAGGTGTTGTTGCTTGTTGTTGAGTTCGTATCCCTCTGGCTATGTCATATAGATCTCCTCTTCAATGGTTCCATTGAGGAAAGCGGTCTGAACATCCATCTGGTGGACTTCGAGATTTGTCGTAGCTGCAAAGGAGAGGAGTAGGTGGATCGACTGGGCTGAAGGTTTCTGAATAGTCCAAGTTTGGAATTTGAGAAAAACCTTTGGTGACTAGCCTGGCCTTGTAACGATTTAGCCTTCCTTCATCGTCGTACTTTGTCTTGAATAATCATTTGCATGGAATCAGTTTTCGATCCTTTGTCAGCTCAGTGAGTGTCCATGTTTGATTCTCCATAAGATAATCTAATTTGTTATCCATCGTTGCTTTTCACTAGTCAGCATCAGGAGTAGATATCATCTTAGAAATGGTGTTTGGTTCCTACACAAATTAGCAGACCAGATCATCCATAAATCTGAATGGAGGCTATCTGGACCTGTTTGACCTTCTAGGTCAAAAATCGATCCTCTGTTGTGGATTGAATCATTGAGCTTCTGACTCATCGTCTAAGTTAATGTCGAGATTCTACAGTTGACTCTCTGGATCAGAATTGACTGGTTGCTCGGTCCCAAAGTTGGATTTATCAGCAACTTTCTCTTTGTGGTCGATGAACTGGTCTTCCACAAAAATGACGTCTCTACTGATGAATGCCTTCTCGGTATCCAAATTGTAGAGCTTGTATGCCTTGTGGTATGGGGAATAGCCGATGAAGATCATTTTTCTGCTCTTGTCATCTAGCTTTCTTCTTAGATCCTCAGGGATCTGAGTGAAAGCGATGCATCCAAACACTCAAATATGTTTGAGTGATGGTTTTGATCATGTCCACACCTCATAAGGTGTTTTGCCATTCAGGGCTTTGGTGATGGATCGATTCTACAAGTAGGCAGCTGTAGTAACAACTTCTGCCCATAACTTCTTTGGAAGAGAGACATGGGCCATCATGCTCTTGGCACTTTTGATGAGTGTCCGGTTCTTTTGCTCAGCTAAACCATTGGACTGAGGTGAGTAGCTGGTTGTGTATTATTGAAGTATCCTGTTGGCCTTGCAAAAACTCTTTGAATTCTATGGAGATGTACTCTCCCCCTCCATCTGTGCGTAGGGCCTTGATCTTCCTCTGGGTCTGGTTCTCTACAGATGCCTTGAACTGCTTGAAGAACTTGAATGCTTCATATTTGTTCTTCATATAGTAGGTTGCAATCCTTTGAAAGAAGTCGTTGATGAAAGTTAGAAAATAGAGAGCTCCCCCTATGGAAGCAGTCTGCATCGGGCCACAAATGTCGTTGTGTACAAGATCAAGCAAGCCCTTGGATGTATGAACTGAATCTGAACTGAAGGGACTTCTAGCATGCTTGCTAATAATACAGTTTTCGCATGGAGAAGTTGGCTTGCTGACTGAAGGTAGGTCTTGAACTAGACTCTAGGCTGACATTTGTTGAATACTATTGTAGTTAAGATGGCCAAGTCTAAAATGCCACAACATATTAGTTGATTCGGAAGTGGCTATGTGAAGAGCTTGATTGTTAAAAGAGTAGCAGTGGCTGAGTTTGTAAAAATAGTCACTTCTTTTTCCATAGGCTAGCACCTTCCAGAATTTGTCAAGAATTGTGCAGCTATCCATATCAAATTCGACCCTCCGACCTGAATCGGTGATTCTACTGATTGAGAGTAAATTCTTGGTCAGATTTAGAACATGGAGAATGTTGGACAACAACTTGACCTCATCTCTTTTGAATTCAACTATAACTGTTCCTTCACCTTCAATTGAATGTGATGAGTTGTCTCCAAGTTGCACAACTCAAGAGTGGGTGAATGACTTGTAGTCTTTGAACAGTCACGATGGTGAGTCATATGTTGAGTTGCTTCAGAATCTAGATACTAGGAATCGATATCTTGTTGTTCTCCGACTTTGGTCATGAATGTTGCTTCATATTTATCTTGTTGCTGAATCGAGTGACTGGTTGTAGCACTGTGTGCCTGTTGTTGAAACTGCTTCTTCTTTCGTTGTTGTACTTCAAAGTTTGGTAGTCCTTTTATTTATGGCCAGTTCTCTTACAATATCTGCAAAATACTTTTTCACAGGTTGGAATGATGAAGAGCTTGAATTTGATCCTAGACCGGAATTTGGTCCAAACTGCATGTTGCTCTTCTTGTCAATATAGCCTGACTTTTTAGATCTCTTGGATCTAAACTTCTGATTTTTTGAATATAGAGTTTGAGGATCCGATCCTGAGCCTAAGGAGGATGCTGATCTTCTGATCTTCTCTTGTAGGAACAACAACATTACTCTTGATAAAGTAAGGTGTTCATGGGTAGAAATTGTCATTATCCAATTTTTGTGCGACTTCAGGTAGACTCGATAATAGAGTCATAAGTGCATTGGAATCTTCTATGATTGAGTTGGTTGCAGTCATCTGCTCCATAAGATTCTTGAAGGTGTTGAGGTGACTCTAAACACTATATGCTTTAGACATTCTAAGGGTGAAAAATTTCTTCCTCAGATGGAACTTGGATGTAACATCTCTAATGTCATAGAGAGTTGCTAGGATGTCTCATGCATCCTTAGCGGTCTGAACAGCACATATGTGACTGATCTGAGTGTCCTTGATATTGAGGGTGATCATGGCAAATGCTTGCCATCTCTCAGTCTCCACTTGGTGATGATGGCTGCATCACCTTCTGGTTTGAGCTCTATGCAATCAACGGTGTCCCACAGTTCTTTGACTAGAAGTATAACCTTCATCTTGAATTTCCAGAGATGGTAGTTATCTCCATCAAGTTTGTCAATGAGAGATGAACTGGATGATGGATCCATTCTGGTTGGACTAGATCGTTGGTAGAAACAACGATTGTCTGAATACTGTTGGCTGCGCATTTGCTAGAAAGTCATCTTGATAGAAACAAGACTGATAATCTGTAGTAGAAATGTAGATTACTGAAATGCCCGCTCTGATAGCATGTCACAAAACGGTGGACATGAGCACAGCGGAAGCTCTTTGCTTAGAGCGTAGGCATGTAGGGACGGAAACACAACAATTAGCAGTAGAAATATTCAAGTAGAAGAATTCATACAGATTGCACAAATGAACGACGTAGTAGTGAGACAAAAATTATACTATGATAAAATTATATTAACAGTGAGTACAATGGCTTGAAGTAATAACTTTAGCTTGTTGAGCATGATAACGTTGGCTACAAATAACTCTGATTGAAAGAAAAATCCAATTAACACTTACACAACTTGATTCAGCTAGTATATTATGCATTAGTTTAGGGTATTTAAGAGTGATAGATAAATAAATAGTGTTTGATATAAAATTATGAATATTGTTATTAATAGATTGTTAGAATTATTTAAGATAGTGTATGTGTGTTTGAGAGGATGTGTATGTGTTTTAAAATTTGTATTGATCTATAATTTAAGTTAATAGACAAATATATATAGATAGTGTTGGGTAGTAATAGATTGTTAAATTTATAATGTGTGTGTGTGTGTGTGTGTGTGTGTGTGAGAGAGAGAGAGAGAGAGAGAGAGAGAGAGAGAGAGAGAGAGAGAGAGAGAGAGAGAGAGAGCGAATGTGTGTGTGTGTGTGTGTTTTGTATTATGTATTAGTTTAGGGTATTTAAGAGTGATAGATAAATAAATAGTGTTTGATTGAATTTATATTGGATTTTGAGAGAGAGAGAGAGAGAGAGAGAGAGAGAGAGAGAGAGAGAGAGAGTATGTGTGTGTGTGTGTGTGTGTGTGTGTTTTGATTAAGATTTATAGCAGTAGATGACTAGATAATGTTTGATGGTAATTGTATGTTTGAATTTGCTTATAATAATGGTTCAATTGTGTAATATAATGTTATTTTTTAATTGCTTGTGCATGTGACAAAAATATTCAAAAAAGAGAGAGCAAGCATTTAAAGAGCGAGCAATTGCACGTTTGCACTTAAGCTTTGAGTGAGTTTACTTGTGAGTTTATGTTATTTCAATTTGTTTTATTATTAGAATACGTTATCTAACATAGTAAGAAATTAAATGTAATTCATAATTTTCATTTTGTTCAAAGCAATATCGTATTTTATTGCATACACTAGCAATTAATTAATATGCAAAGGTAATTAAAGATGGTTTATCAATAAATTCCTCCAATAGGGTAATTTATGAAAAATAGACAACCGTTTCATACCATCAATGGATTCATTAAGCCATTCACCATGCCATTCCACTACTCCCATGCGTGGGGGTGGTGGTGTAGTTAGAGGATTATCTCCTCGCCCTCCAAAAAATCGCCTATTCGACCTTCGAAAAGGATGATCAGGTAGCAAGTATTTGCGATGATTTTTGTACACCACTTTTTTTAACATATTTGTGCTATGTCGACCCTCCAAAAGTGGTCCACATATATAACATGTGTTGTAACCTGATGTGGTTAAACCTGCATAGTTCATAAACCAAATTAAACATAAGCTTAGTTAAATATACTCAAACGTTAAACCCTAAAACGGACTAGATTCATTATATAGATACCTAAACATTGCTTAAACCGGGGTAGTCATGCATCGTCCACATTAAAATTCCACAAACAACAAAGTTTTGTTGTTGTAAAGTCTCGAGATGTCGTAAGCGTGAATACCATTCCAAAGAATGCACAATTCATCGATCAAAGGTGCAAGATACACATCCATGTTCTTGGCCTTGTACTTTCTTGGAATCAATAAAGCCAATAACAAGTGTCCCATTTTAATACTCAACCATGGAGGTATGTTGTAATTAACGAGCACAACTGGCCATGTGGACCAAGTTGACGCTTGAACGCTAAAAGAATTTACGCCATCCATAGCAAGGCCAAATCTCAAATTACGAGGTTCATTTTTAAACTCGGGCCATTGGTCTTGAATATGTTTCCATGTAGGTAAATCACTTGGTACTCGCATCACATCATCCATAGATCGAATTTTGACATGCCAATCCATTAGTTGTGCCGAAGATTACAAGAAATAAACGTTGCAATCGTGGGATAATTGGAAAATGTTGTAACACTTTTCGTGGCACTTTATCCCCTTGTACGTCATCTCGAAAACGTGAAGCGTTACACACTGGACATTGAAGCTTTTCTAAATGCTCAGCTCTATATAGAACATGGTCTTCTGGACATGCATGTATTGTGTCGTTATCCATTTCAAGCACGGTCATCATCTTTCGTGCTTCTTTTCGTGTTTTAGGTATCACATTTTCTTTCGAAAGTATTCGATGCAACAACCTAAAAAAAGAGCAATGTGACACTAGGGGAGTTTTGAGCTCCAAAAAGACCCTTTAAGAATTCGTGCAAGATGTCTTTTATATTATTAAAATATTATAATACTAATACTTTTGACTATAACTTTTTAATCATAGTTCAAAAGTATGTCATATAATATATCATTGGAAAGCCCTTGTTGACTTCTTTTCAATGCACCAAACTTCGCTGATTCGGACTTACCACTAAAAATTTATGCCATTTTTAGTGTGGAATCAAAATGTGGACTCAAAAAGTTACATTACGTAGATTTCAAATCTGAGTGTTTTGATTGGTCCATGTGTAAGAAAAATTTGAGAAAAAATATAAAAAGAATCTTTATAAAGGGTCTTTTTTGGATTTAGAACTCCTCTAATGGTTGTTAGAAAAGAAAAAAAAAATAACTTAATGTAAATATGCTATAAAGTATAATAGTTGTGTTATGCGTTAAGTACCCGAATAAAGACGTCACGCTACGATCACTCCATTTTTATGTTGCTTGAAGGTTTAGAATAAGAATTGACGTAGCTAGTTTCGAAATGGATGCTCCAGGATATAGAGGAGTGTCTGCCTCCTTGCGCAATAGAATCTCGTCTTCATCCATCTCAAATTGTTCGTGATCTTCTTTTTCATTAGAAGATGCATGCATATCATCATTCTCATTTGTTTCAAAATAATATTCAAACATGTTGTGTATTGCTTTATCGTGTTGCACCTCATCATCATAATCATTAGAATTAAGTTGATTATTCTCTTTTCCAATTGTGTTTGCCTCTTCAATTTGTTTCATTCTTTGTTTTCACATGAAACAAATTTCATAAGTGACATATATAGATTAACGAAGATTATAATAAAAAACAATCATATCAAATTAACAAACCTCAACGTGTTCCAAATTCGATGGTTGACCTTCTTCTTTTCATCCAAACTTCCACAAATGATTTTCAACAATGCGTCTTTCACGCATCTTTTGTCCATCACACTTGAGGCATGTGCACCATATTTTATTTTGAAAATAATTTTTCTACGGGAAACAAAAATCAAGTACATGTCACTTTAGCACAATATTTTAATTTATAATAACAAAGTTTTTATGAACAAGAACACATGCATGTTTATTACTTACCCTGTTAACTTGAGTACTGTCTTCATCGCTAGACTGATCTAAATGTAATTCATCTCGTTGTGATAAACGACATATATGCACAAGTACAAAACACAAATAACTTAAAATTATTGTATGATTCTAATGTTTTAATTTTTAGATATACTATTCTTATACATTGTTGCTTACATGATTCTTATGCCAATCTTGGTGCAGTTCGAGCTCTACACGCATATCTCTCTCCTTTTGTTAACACAACTATGAAAGTCCCACTCCAATATGCATTAAAAATCTGTAATCAATTTTTTTTTTCTACTTTATTTGAATATATTAGGGTTTATCATAATGTATTGTATGTTTATGAATGTAATAATCATGTTGGGGCCAGGCGGTGGTGAAAGCTCGAGAGACTTTGTAAAAAATTTATATGAATCATTAACTCCCAAGCAAAGAACACAACTGCAAAATATGCTTAGCCAAAATGAGGGTGGTCCCTCACAAGAGGCCGCGGCTCCCGCCCCCACCGAAGAGTCATCCACAAATTTTTATTATGACATGGATCCTCAAGGCAATATAATTGCCCATAGAAAAAGAAGGGTGGTTTTGGACCGACTCTATTCTTTATGCCAACATCATTTTGGCAACAGATTATTTAGTAAATGGTCTGAACAACCTGCCGCCGATAAACGACAGGTTATTGGTATCCTTTGTGACGAATTCCAACAAGAAGAGGAATTCAACGAGAAGGAAATTCATAAGCATATGAGCTTATGGATTAGGCATCGTCGTGATATGGCACGATGAGTTTATAGGGACGGGCAATCCAAGCCTTCCTGGTGTTCAAGAAATAATCGGAACCGTGTAAAAGCGGATGAACGAACACTAGATAAATACAAGATTCAGAAAGATGTTGCGACCGCTAGGATGCATGGGATAGGCAACCCTAGGTTGGGCTCGAGTGGAAAGGTGGGATTGCAAGCAAGCATGGTAAGTGAACTTACACTACTCTTATAGTTTATCTTTGATTTTATATGTTTTTTTTTTCAATATGCACCCTAAATTAATTTCAACTTCAATTGAATGCATGGATAGTTGGCAGACTATGGACGTCTGCCAACTAAGGAGGAGTACGAATTTGCCTTCAGGGAATCGTACGATGCATTAGTCGACAAACTAAAGAGCGAGGGTCATCCTCCAAATGTAAGTACTAGTTTTTGTATTTATACTAATGTGGTTTGTATTTTGACGTCAATTTTATTCAATTTAATATAATCAAGCATTAAATATTAATGTAGTTTGTTTGCTTGTGTTCATGCAGACTGGACGTTACGACGACGATGAGTAGATTAGGTTTATAAGTTTTAGTTGATGTTAGATCTAAAAAGACTCGTGCGACATTGAAGCACCAATTTTGTAATACATTAATTTATATTATGAAAAATATTATTATTGCAAATGATCGTGCTATATTGCCAGATTGTCCTTGACTTTGAGTCGGCTTTTGATTCGTTGCAGCCTTCTTGGAACTTTTCTGCTTCTATCGCTTAGAGCCTTTGTTGAGATATAGAGCTTGAGAGGAGGAAGTAGACAAAGTGTCTTGACTTCTTCTATTGTCTTCTTGCAACAACATAGTGACAACTCTAGTAAGAGTTGAATCTGAGTCTGTCGATATGATTATCACCTAGTTCTCATATGCAGAGGGCAAGCTTGAAAGCAATGTCATAATTGCGTCTTGATCATCTATGACTGATCCGACGGCGGCCATCTGTTGCAAGAGATTCTTAAACTTGTTAATGTGACTCTGAAGAGAATTACCATTAGACATCTTGAATGTGGGTGTTTCCTTCGTAGATGTAATTTAGTAGCTACGTCTCTCATGTCATATAGTGAGTTTAGGATGTCCCAAACTTCTTTTGAAGTTTTAGTTTCAGCTATGTGTCCAATCTGTGTATCTGATATATTGAGGATAATAAGCGCGAAAGCTTTACCATCCTTCGATTTTCACTTTGAGTCTTTTAT
Source organism: Diphasiastrum complanatum (assembly GCA_029204225.1). Taxonomy (NCBI): domain Eukaryota; kingdom Viridiplantae; phylum Streptophyta; class Lycopodiopsida; order Lycopodiales; family Lycopodiaceae; genus Diphasiastrum; species Diphasiastrum complanatum. The sequence continues at coordinate 1,723,164 of CM055094.1, read as the reverse complement.
GTCATCTTTAGGTTTTACATCTATACCTGTAACAACATCCCATAACTCGTTGGCGATCATCAAAGTCTTCATCTTAAATTTCCACAAATGATAACTGGATCCATTCACCTTGTCTACGATAAGACTAGCTTTACTTTGAGAATCCATGTGAAACTTAGTCTATCGATTGTATCGATGACGCTAAAATGTAGTAATGCCAACAACAGGAATGAAAGGAACTGAAGAGTTTGATATAAATTTGATATCGCAAAAGATATCAAGTATTAGAGCTTTTGCTCTAATATCAAAATAGTATTAGGTCTTGAAGAATAATCAATGCTCTGATACCATGTCGAACAATAACTAAGAAGTCTTCATCTGAATGGCACCTTTGGGAGGATATCTTCTAGAAGCAAATGAAAGACTAAATACTTCTAATTACTCAATTTGAAAGTTCAGAATGGAGTCTATTTTGATACTCCAGGATGTTATGGACATTGTGCTTGGTGTTGAGGAGGAGCCTTAAGCACAGGCTGAAACTCCTAAGTATAGAAGAGAGCTAGAATGGCTCTACATTTCATTAAGATGATTGTATTTAATGAAATTTTGAGAGAGATACAATCTTGCACTACGATGCACTTAAGTCCATCTATGAAGCAAGGAATACTTCTAGAATACTCACTCTTAGGAATCAGATTTTCCAAAGTTTCCAAAGAAGTGAAGAGAGTGCATCAAACTATGTTCTGAGAGTTAAAGATTTACATAGAGAGCTTTCATGTGTTGGTGTTACTATTAACCAAAATGAGCTAGTTCAAGTCATTTTAAATGGCTTGAGAGATGACTATGATAATCTTGTTCAACCTTTTGCCATTAAGGAGGAGTTGCCTAATCTAGAAACTCTCCAAGGAATTCTTATTTCTAAAGAATCTAGGCAAAGCTATAAACTGTCCAGGATGAACAAACTCAAGCATGGTGGAAGTGACAAAGCCCTCTTTGTTAAAGACAAGCATAAAGGAAGGAGTAAGAACCAGTTCTCTCAAGCATCCAACAAAGACAAAGCCAAAGATCGAGACAAAGATGGTGAAGAGGATGATTCATCTCATCCTTCTACTTCAAAAACCAAGAAGAAAAAAGTGAAGTGTTTCTTTTGTGGCAAGAAGGGGCACTATGCCTCTAATTGCTTTAAGAAGAAAAACCAACTCAAGCAAGCTAATCTAAGAAGATTCTGTTGCAAGTGATGGAGAAGGATCACTTATGGTGTCCAGTTTTTCTTCATCACCTTTCAAGAAAGATGGATCTTGGTACATAGATAGTGGAGCTTTTTCATATATGTGTTGTTCAAAGGAGTCTTTTGACTCAATTATATCTTACAAAGGACTTAAGAGAGCTATTTACACTGCTAATGATCATGAGTGCTCTATAGAAGGAATTGGCAACATTCCATTGAAACTTGTTTCTTCAAAAGTTCTTGCACTTTCTAACGGTTCTTTTCATTCCAAAACTTACAAAGAGCTTGATTAGTGTGGGAAATTTTCTTGATAATGGTTGTGATGTAAAGTTCAACTCCAACACTTGCTTTATCAAGAAAAATAATGAAATCCTAACTAATGGACCTAGACGTGGTGGAATTTTTAAGTTGAATTTTTATGAGAATGCAAACCTTTGTGAAGTTGCTTTGTTATCTAAGGAGGAGTTGTGGCATAGAAGGTTGAGGCATCCTAGCTTTAAATCTATGTCTTCTATGGTCAAGAAAGTGAAGGCAATTGGTCTTCAAAATCTCTTTCCAAAGATTTTAAGCCTTGTGAGACTTGTGCTATTGAAAATCACACAGAAAGCCATATCAGAAGTCTTTTATAAAGACTACTCATCCTTTGGAGCTTATACATTTGGATGTTCATTTTTTCTCTTCTAAAAGTATTGGTGGTGCAACATGTTTTGTCACCTTTATTGATGACTTTACTAGATATACTTGGTTGTATCTACTTTCTTCAAAGGCTATGGTTTTTTATCACTTCCTAATCTTCAAAGCTTATGTTGAGAAACAGTTTTCTTTCAAAGTTAAAGCTTTAAGATGTGATGGAGGAGGTGAATACATCTCCAACAAGTTTCATGAATACTGTGAAGGTGAAGGAATAAAGAGAGAGTTTTCTTGTGCTTATTCTCCATCTCAAAATGGAGTTGTTGAGAGGAGAAATAGATCTTTATGTGAATGTGCTAAAACAATTGGACTTGAAGCTTCTTTGTGTATTGAATATTGGGGTGAAGCTATAAATTGTCAAACTATTTGTGCAAAAGATTACCTCACAATGCACTTGCTGGAAAATCACTTTTTGAAGTCTTGTTTAAGAAGAAACCTAAGGTAGATCACCTTAGAGTTTTTGGTTGTGCTTGCTTTGTTCATGTGCCCTTGGAAACAAGGAAAAGAGATGATCCTAATTCTATTAAAGAGATCATGGTTGGATATGCATCCAACAAGAAAGCTTACAGAATCTATGTTCCCTCTACCTCAACTACAATTGAGAGTAAGGATGTTATATTCCATGAAAATCAAAATTACATTCTTGAGGAAGCCGAGTTCAAAGATTCACACAAAGATACTCCAATCATCACCCTTGAAGACTATCATGGAGAGATGGGGCCGAGAATTGAGGAGGAGTCACCTCGAATCTTTTCACCAAGGAGATCTCAAAGAGAAAGATCCAAGCCTAAGAGGCTTACCTATGAAGATAGAGACAAGCAAGTGAAAATCAACTCCACTAATTGTGCTTATTTTATTTCTCATGAGGAGCCAAAGGATCTATATGATGCACTCAACTCGAAGGAATGGTACCTTGCCATGAAGGAGGAATATGATGTTTTAATGGCCAATAAGGCATGGGAGCTTGTGGATCTTCCATCCAACAAGCACACCATTGGTTGCAAGTGGGTTTTTAAGTCAAGTATAATCAAGATGCACAATCAACAAGTACAAGGCTAGACTTTGTGCTAAAGGTTTTGCTCAAGTTTATGGACTTGATTATGAGGAGACTTTTGTTCCAGTTGCAAAGATGGTATCAATTAGAATCATAATTTCTATTGCTTGTTTTTTCAATTGGCAAGTATTTCAATTAGATGTCTCTAATGCATTTTTAAATGGATATCTAGAAGAAGAGATTTATATGGATTAGCCTATTGGGTTCATCCATGACAAAGACAAAGTTTGCTTGCTCTTAAAAAGCTTATATGGACTAAAGCAAGCTCCAAGGTCATGGTATTCTCGACTTAACACCTTTCTTGAGTCACTAGGATTTAATCTTAGTAACTATGATCCTTACTTATATGTCAAGTTTTTTGATAAAGATATTGTCATTCTTCTTATTTATGTTGATGATATCATTTTGACAAGAAGTTGTATCAAGTTAGTTGAGGAAACCAGGATTGCACTTGGAAAAGAATTCAAGATGCAAGATCTTGGAAAAATTCACTACATTCTAGGATTAGAGATTGACTTTCTTAAAGATAAAACTTTTGTATGTCAATCCAAGTATGCTCTTTCAATGTTAAAAAAGTTCAATATGTTAGATTGTAAGAGTATAGAAACTCCTATGGAACAAAATGTAAAAGACCCTAACAAAGGTGATGAAAGATCCTTCGTGGACATCACACTTTTTAGGAGTCTTATAGGCTCCTTAATTTGGCTCACAATAACTAGACCTGACATAAGCTTTAGTGCTCATAAGTTGAGCCAAGCTATGAAAAATCCTACTATTTATCATTGGAAAATGGCCAAGAGAGTGCTTAGATATATATCTTCAACTTTTGATTATGGTTTATTGTATAAAAGTGAAGATCTTTCTATTGTTGGTTATTCTGACTCGGATTTTGCAAGTGATAGAGCAGATCGAAAATCTACAAGTGCTTATGTCATATATCTTGGAGGAAACTTGATATCTTGGCTTTCCAAAAAGCAAGATACTGTATCACTCTCATCATGTGAAGCTGAGTATAAGGCACTCACTACAACAACAAAGGAAGTGCTTTGGATCAAGAGGTTACTAATGGAGCTAAAGATAATCATGGAAGAGGATCTACCTATGATCATGTGTGACAACATTTCAGCCCAAGCCCTTGCCAACGACCCGATATTCCATGCAAGGAGCAAGCATATCAAAGTTGCACATCACTTCGTGAGAGAGAAGCTTATTGGAGGTGAAATCTACTTCGAGCACATCGACACATCATCTTGTATTGCTGATATGCTCACCAAACCTTTGAGCAAAAGTTCCTTCATCAAGCATAGAGCCAATCTTGGAGTAATACCAAGATCCATGTTCAAGTCAATATAGATTGTCTTTAGGAGGAGTGTTGAAATGGAAAAATAATCCATCTTGACTTTAGGCTTGCTACAAATATTTTACCATGCAAGTATGTTGTTCATAAATGCAAAATGCCAAGTTTGGCCTAGATAGAACTCGAGCTACATGGATATGTCATATCTAGATTGATGAGTACAACTTGCAAATAGTTTGTAGACATAGAATTAGCAAAATTATGCTTGTAGAAACTCGTGGCAATTCACATGCATTAATTGTAAGTGATCCATAGCGACATGCAAGGCATGCACAAAGTGTAATGGACACATGCATGATGATTTGTACATTTCTAGTTAGAACTAGCACACTTGGAAAAAGTTGGTAGAGTTTCATGCATGAGAAGTGACAAATGTCACGTAGACTCTAGTTTTCACTTTAGATGTCATTAAATGATGGATGGATGTGGTTCTACCTCGAGCTACCTCAAACTCCATAAATATGTGTAGCTCTCCTCATATTTTGTGATGAAGAACCAAAGATTTGTAGCTATCTCATGCCATTTTGGATCCACACAATTTTTGCTTGTTATCTCTCTATCTTTCTCTCTCTAACTGGTGTTGAGGCTAATGTTAATACACTGATATCTTGTACGTTTGCTCATTATTGATTCATTGCTATCATATTCTGATGCTTAGCATGCTAGATTGTGGTTAAGCCATATCTTCTGAACTAGATCTTGTTAATCAATCTAGAATCAGGTTATTGTGCTAATCACAAAGCTTATTTAGATCCATCATACTTGTGGACATTCCCACACGTGTGAATTCTAGAAATTTTGTCAGAATGCTCAAGAGAGTTCAAGCTTGAAAGCTTGATAGAGAGCTAACACTCATCAAGTAGATCATGTAATAACACTCAACTCCACGATTCACAATCATATTTTCAGATGATAATTGAGATGTATGAATAGATGATTTATACTAAATAATTAGGTCCTCAAATGCGATTGCCAGTTGTCTGGAGTCTACTGACATTCATCCAATTCCTTCTTAGAAATTAATTATTGATAAACGATGAAAATTGGTCATAAATAGTCTGTCTGCATAAATGAACTAAAACTGTTACTCTGTAGAAATGAACTAAAGCTGCGTCGACAGTGTCGGCTTTTTGTGAAAAAAGTGACAGTTTCATAAAATCTCATTTCCTTAATATTGGGGTAGCTCCACACTTTGTCAGAGTCATTTCCTTACATAGGGGATATTAGAACTCAAAATGGGCCCTTTGTCAAGATGTTGTTTTTGACTTTGCACACTTTCAACGCTTATCTGTCCCAATGAATGGTGTCCATCTGTGACGAACTATAACAATGGTTGTTTTCTTGGCCAAATTTTCGTGATTTTCAAATATCCCGCTGGGCAGAACAAACAATTGTGATTGGACCACAGTTACTGTCCGAATACTCTTATGTTGCCTGTCATTGTACACTTGAGGTTGATTTGACGTCAATAGTCGTAAACTATAGTTTCACTAATCCTTGTAGTTTAGAAACTTCTTGTCATTCATAGGTATACCTCTCATTCTCTTCATTCTATCTCTTATTTTGGATTGTCATTCCTAGGTTTACCTTTCAATCTCTTCATTCTCTCCAATCTCAACTTGCGTACACGTATTTTCAACTAATGGCTACACTATCGAAAATATCAATGGATCTTGATGCATCCCTCTGCAAAAGGATCACTCTAGAAAAGAAAAAGATTAAATAACATATATAGAAGCTCTTGGAAAGGTAGCATAATGGATTTCAAAGTATTACCTGCCGGTCAATCTATCACGGAAGTTTTAGTTCAGCATGCTTATTTTCACAATGAGGTCAACATTCATGATTTGAATCAAATGATAGAAGAAAATGCAATTATAAGTTTTCAGATTTAAATTACATTAGAGTCAGCATTTTATTTAATTATATTTTTCTTGTGATGTTTTTGTTGGTTTTGCAGATTTGTATCCATCAAATTTCGTTGAATGGCAAACAGTTCAATCGATTGTAGGAATAATAGATGTCATACATTCGGATATCGGTATTTTACAATATAAAAGTTGTTCTTTAAAATCGCCTTTAGAGTCAGGAGTTTTCTTTTATGATCACACCTATTTTTTTGATAAAAAATGGTTTAGTTGGTAGATTAGAGCCATATCCCCTACCAGATTTTTTGAGTGAAGAATGGATTTCTCCTGATGCAACAATTTCAGAAAGTTTTCGATCTAGGCTCTATATTGATATTCAGAGTATATTAAAATGTAGCATTGGATCAAAGAATAATTAATTAAGTTGGTATCCACCTTTTACTATTTTTGTTGATTTTTTTTTCCAAATGCAATGTTCGGAGAACAAAAATAATTTTATTTTTAAGGACTTGAGTGTTGAAATAATCGTCGAGTTGTTGGATGATGGTTGGTTATGAAACAAAATCAGTAAGTTGAGTGCAGATTATGTTACTCATCAATGACATTTAGATATCACATTGAAAAACAAATGCTCACTTTGCTGCTATATTATACTTGATCAAGATTTTGTATAAAACCTTCAAGAGCAACTTCAAATAACATTGAAAAGAAATGACAACATTCTTGCAATGGTTGAGGTCGAGGAAGATTGGTGTCTCAATCACATTCGATCAGAACTAGACATGTAACAATTTGATCTACCTCAGTACTATCAATTTCGATTGAATGGTGTAAAGGTATGTTATGCCATATGGAAATATTCTTTTTTTTTTTTAATTTCTAAGTGAATCAATTTCAAAAAATATATTAACTAAAATAATTTCTCTTGTGCAGGTAAGAGTAAGGCAGGAAGAGTATATAAAATGCAAAAACATTGGAACATCCATCGAAATTGAAGATCCATAGATTATGGACAATGGAATTTTGTATTATGTGATACAATTTTATATATACATCAGTTTTGAAAATATATCAACCACTTTTTCTTTGAGGCTCTTTCATTTCTATGATCTCCTTCCATGGTGCAGAATACAATGTAATTGCAACTAGATAATATGAGTTTTCAATAACAAGATTCATTGTCTCCTGTAGGAAATGCATTATCTCCATTGGAGAGATCTTCGGTCACTTGAACTCCAATGACCACTACAATCAGATATTGAATTGACGCTTGCCCTTGTTGAAGTCTCAGATATATCGGTTGTATTTTTGGTCTTTATTACCTTGGTAGGTATTGTCCTTGTCTTGGCATATTTGAATATGTTCAAAAGATGATCTAATCAAAGCTTTGTCACAACAAATCTAAGTGAACTTATGTCGCATGTTTGGATTGGTTGTGGCAAAGGTTCGATCAGATCATCTTTCTAAACTTATCCAAAAAAAACCATGGTAAAGGCAAGGCAGACCAAGGCTATAAAAAACATGTAGGAAAACCATAGAAATTGAAGATGAATGAAGAAGAACTTGAATTGATAACTTGAAAACAAACATGTAAGAACAACCATAGAACCTGTAAATATATTTTTATAAAAAATTTCTCTACGTGTGTCTCATCCACATCAAGGGAGACCAACTTTTTATTAGTATCAACTTTCTATGATCTCTACATCCATTTCTCCTGTTGGAAGTAGCTTGGGTGAAGAACACTCTGCCACTGCAACTGGATATGAATTTTTGATTACAAGCTTTATGGTCTTCTGCCTGAAGTGCATTATCTCCATTGGGGAGACCTTCGGGCATTTACACTGAAAAAAACGAAAACACACTTAAATGTTATTAATCAAAGATTAGTTATTCGAAATGTGATTATTAGGAATGTGATTATGAAAAAAAAACACAATTAAATGTTATTAAACGAAGATTACCTCCTCCAGATTGGGAAGTCCATCTTGTAGTGCAAGCCAATTGAAAAAGTGTTTGTCATTGCATTACCAACCACAGTTGACAGAATCAACCTGCTGGGAGGACTACAGTATCCAATATATACGAAAAATAATAACCAAATATTAACACTATGTAATATCGAATCAACACGCAAGAGGTTATAATAAAATCTACAACGGAAACAAGTGCGTGTTGAACCGATATCCAAAAAATATTGTTTGAATATCGAATTAGCATGCACGATATGAAAAGAAACCAAAAAATAATTACAAGGGCGCATTGTACCGATATTGAATTTTTTTACCTTTGCATCAACCATTTTCAGCTTCGTATATGCTACTGCATGTAGTACTAGAAAGAGTTCCAATATTTTTTGGATATGGCTCTTGGAAATTGTGTGTGTGTGTGTGTGTGTGTGTGTGTGTGTGTAATAGATTTCACCTTTAAACAAACTGGATTACACACACCGTCATCATTGAGATATAAGGACAACACATATAAGCTCCAATAATCACTACAATCAGAAAACAATAAATTTATGAAAATGAATGTGAAATCATAATTCATATAAAAAATTCAACTTAATAAAATCAGATAGACATTTACTTACTTTGTTATGTATGGGAGCACGACAATCGGAGTCCCCAGTCTGACAAATTGGAACAGATCATCATGCAGACTTTTGAAATTAGGGAAATAAAAAATAGCCATGAATTGAAGCGGAAACAATGCTACATCTATAAATAGTAGGGTCTAAAAAAAATCCATTCAATACTTAATTGCCCCCCCTCCTACATTGTTCCCTAGCTTTTTATCCCTACTTTTTATTTCACCTATATCTAATTTAGAAAAGGAAAGACGAGCATTGGTCTTCGGCATCTTAAAACTGTATAGAGGACCTAAAGCTTTAAGATGTGTGTTTTACAATTGGTCATACTGTACATATTGAGGAGTATTTACAAAGGCAAGTGAAGGGGGTGAGAGAAGTAATACAGATAAATCACTAAAAGAATTGTCAGTCAAAATTGATTCTACCTTTACATTTACAAAATCATCTAAATCATTTCCTTGGACAAGAGATGGGAAACTAATATTTGTGAGGATAGGAGGAGATTGAGATTTCAAAAGAGGAGGAGATTTATTAGGAGAAGAAGATTTAGGAGGAGAAGATGGAGATTGAGTTCTAGGAGGAGAAGAAGGAGACTTAAGAGGATATTAAAGCAAGTTAGAATCTCATGTAGAGGAGATGGCTTTGAAAAACCCCTCACTTTATTAGGAGGGTCATGAGACATTCTCTTCTTTGAAACACTCCCGCTCTGTACTCAAAAAGCAAGCCGGAATGGTTGAGATTGCTTTCGTTTTCTTTTCTCTGCATCTTGTTTTGGAGGAGAGGAAGGAGGTGGTCTAAAGTACTCTACAAATTTGTCATATGTGTCCCGTAGCCTGAACACAATGTTGAAATCCTTGGGCATGATGTCACCCTCTTGGCATGGATAGCTGCAAAAACACTTTCTGAAATTTTTTTTACTTGGAAATTCTCATATGCAGTGTGCAACATCTCAATTGTCGTTACAGTCCATCTCACATTTGCAGATAGACTTCTTGTAACATGTCTGATGGATCTCTGTATGTGAGCTTTCGGAATCAGAAGATTATTGGTCTTCTGTAGCTTCTGAATATCCTTCAGCCAAGAAGGGTCTCTTCGTCTGCCCCTTGGCCTAGGAGTAGGTGGTGGTGGACGAGGCGGTGGTGGTGGATTTCCCTAACTCCCTCCTATGATTGGGATTCCACCAGGGTGGATTCATGCTGTTTGCTTAGTCCACGCCATTACTGTCCAATATCGGATCAGTGCGCGCAGAAGGAAAACTCGAGATCAGAATGTAGGAAATGCTCTATGGATTCTTCCTCAAAGAACGCGATTAGAGGGTGAAAAAATCAAACCAATATCAGTGTTTTAATCATGTCTGAATCTGATCTATGTACTAATAGAGCAATTCTATTATGACTAAATTATGCATGCAAAAATATGGGTGCTGAAACTGGAAATATATGCGTGAATGTGATAGACAATTAGATAATCAGATAAACGACTGAAACTTTGATCAGGAAACAAATTTTTATAATTTTGAGTCTGAATTAATATACATTTCTTGCTGCCTTATGGTATCTCTCTTATGAAGAGTACGTAAGTGCACAAGTGCATAAGTAAATTAGTTAGTCTGAGTCTAAGGTTGAGCTTGAATATGAGAGTGTATCTTATTACTATAAGTGCACATGTATTTATATTGTTGAAGAAACTTGATGAAAAAGTAGAACGAGGTTTTCTGGTAGGATTCGAGTTGTCTGGTATGTGCATATAAACTGCACATCCAAATGTCCAAACATGAGCCAGATTTGGCTTTGACTTCCACCATACTTCATGAGAAGTTTTATCCGACATTCTTGATTTCAGAATTCGATTCTGAAGATAGTTTGACGTAGCTACTGCTTCCGCCCATAACTCTTTTGGTGCTTTTCCATAAGCCATCATGCAGTTTGCAACTTTCATAAGTGTACGATTTCTTCGTTCAGCTATTCCATTGTGCTGAGGTGTGTATGATGTTGTCTTTGTATGCATAATATCTCGATCAGTACAGAAAGCTTTGAATTCATTGGAAATGTACTCACCTCCACGATCTGTGCGAATTTGCTTCGACTTGCTGCTTGTCTGCTTCTCAGCCCAATTCGTATACCCAATGAATTTCTCGAAATCTTCTAATTTTGTACGAATAAAATATACTACAACAAACTTGCTGAAGTCATCAATAAATGTTATAAAGTGTTTTGCATCATCCAATGACAACACTCCAAATGGTCCACAAATATCCGAATGCACAATTTTCAGTACCTTGGTTGCTTTCTAAACATCTTTACTGAAAGGTGCTCGAGACATTTTGCCTTTAAGACAAGATTCGCAAGTAGTTTAAATATCTCGACTTTTGATTTCGACTCCTTCAATTCTCTGACTTTTGTTGGCTTGGTACAAGGCTTCCATGTTCATGTGACATAGCCTCTTGTGCCACAGAGTATTTGTTGATTCTTGAGTTTGATTAGCTTGTTCAACTCTAGTTCGGATGCTCAAGTGATACAAATTACCATTTCTATTATCTTTGGCAACCAGGTTATCAGAATCTTCATTGAACAATATACAAGAGTTCCTTGTGAAGGTTATTGACATTTTTGTGTCAACTATCCTAGTGGATAGAAGATCTTTATCAAGAGTAGGAACATAGAAAACTTCCTCCAGTTTCTTTTCACCCTGATTCATGTCTAGCCATAGTACACCAGTTCCGTCGACTATATGCTTAGAACCGTCTCCAAGTATAACAATTCTTGAATAATTTGTTTTCTTATACTCAGACAATATTTGTTTCGAGGAAACAAAATGTGAGGTGGCTCCCGAATCAAAAATTACTTCTTGAATTTGCGAATTTGATGAACAACATCCGAAACATATGCTACTAAGTTTCTTGTTGTCCTCTCTTCCGCTGCTCTGGAATATGCTGCTTTGTCTTCGACGAAATTAGAATCTGAAGGTTCACTTCGATTCTTCTCCTTCTTGTTCTTGGGATTTTGATAATAGTATATTGCTGAATGACCCTATTTATGACAATGAATACATTCAATCTTTGGATTTAACCAACACTTGTCCTCTATATGGCCTGATTTTCTGCATCTGTTGTTGATCTTCTTTTCACCAGAATCTTTCTGCTACTTTTCAGATTGTCGATCATTTGTTTTGGATTCGTTTGAATGATTTTCATTCTTCTTAGACGACTCTCTCTTAGACTAAAACTTCTTTGAAGATTTATTCTTCTGAGTGAAAAGAACTTTTTTGGAATCACTCTTATCATCATAGTGTTTGTGTGCTTCTACTTCCTCTTTGACACTTCATCAAAGTGACACTCACTCATTCCAACTTTTGACCTTTGATGATTTCAGATTCATCCAATTTTATTACAATAATGATCTTTCCATTTACTTGACATTCTTCTAGTTTATAGAATCAAATAATGTATTTTAGAACATTTTCAATATCAAGAAAAATATTACTGCAATCATTGTAATTGAGCTCACCATATTCTGATTTGTATATTCAGTTATATGAAGTGGTTCCAACTACTTTGAACATTCTGTCATTATAATAATTTTTTGCTAATCTTACTCGATATGGACGCGGAAGATAAGTTTTCTTCACCATCACTTGGGAAAAAGCTTCTTTAACTATTCTAAAAAAAGTAGAATAAGCATTTCTGCTCATTCTAGAAACATCACATACACCCTGTATCACATTTGCGTCCAAGTATGATTGAACCTTAATCAAAATAGTCTCTGCAATTTTATTTTTTCATTTTTTCAAACTGAAGATTTTTCATCATTTCCTTTGCTGACTTTCTTGGTAAAACATGACTTAAAGATGATCCAATGCATGAACGATCTATTAAATAGTTCTTTGCCACCAAACATGATCTGTCACAAACATATGAAACTCAAATTATGTTTAATAAATAAATAGTCCATGTTATCAAGTGCAAATCAAACTTAAATGACATATACAAATCAAATAAACAATTTATATAAAAACATACTTGAATGCTCAAATTCTTTTTTTCTTATTGCCGCTATGTGTAGATAAGTCATCAATATTCTTCATCGATACTCTCGTTCTTTTCTTCTTCATCATTGTCTTTTTTATAACTTTTATATCAACAACAGATAAAGTCTCGGATCACAACTTTTCCATGGATTCTAACATTTCTTGGTTTGATCCCCGAAGAGTAGTGACTGTAGCATTCAACTCTGACATAGCATTCTTGAGTGCATTGTTTTCAACACTAGTGTGTTGCACATAATGAAGCAATTGCTAATTTGCACATTGCAATTGTTGATTAGCAAACTGTAATTGTTGATTAAGACAAGATATGCTATGCATTCCAATATCATGCAACCTTTGACAATATCCAAGTAATCCGCTATTTCCTTCACATACAAATCTGAGAAGATGAGTTACGGACTTAAAATCTGGACACAAATTGGTAGTTGGATCATTAGGATAAATTGATCCATCCACCTACAAATCTATATTCATATAATTATTCATTCTCAATTCTCTGACTATTGCAGCAGCATTCTCTATAACTTTCGAATTTTTCTTAATAATTGGAGTGCATTCCATAGGAAGAGCAACATGCAGGAACATTGCCACTGTTAAAAGCTACAATCCGTAAATGCTTCAAACTATAATAAATCAACATGAATAGATCTAGCATACCTGACTTTTGTAATGTTTATGTCGTATTGAAAAATCGTATCCCATAGACACAAAGAAATAGTGCAGCACCACCCAAGCAACTCTCAAAAACATTGTATATCACAAAGAGAGAAAATGGTACAAATAAAGATAGACTTTTCTAGGGGATACTACTACATGATAGAATAGTTCTTGTTATAGGATGCATTTCTAAAATTAGTATCTATACATGTCATAAACAAGGCACACATATTGTCATAAGAGTGAAAAACAAAAAATTAAAATTTGTTAAAACTGAAAATGTATATGAAACTAAGAATCCAAATTTAACACTCTCTCTTAAACCCTAGTTCATTTTATATATCGAGAGATGTTTTTTAAAAAATCTCAATCAATACTTAAGAACTTACTAAGTATATTTGTTAGCTAGTGTTCAGTCCTACAATGCACTACATCAATATGTCAAATCAGAGTTGGCAACATCAAGCATGGGAAGTTGAGCCTGCATGAGATGTAGGAGAGACAAATCATCATCAGTATCTCTGGGAGATAGGTGAGCTACTCAGGTATAGCCTATGGTAAGGTTTGTGTACATTCATTCATTGAGTCCTTGGTAGACTTTTGTGCTTGGAGCATGGGGAATGGATGAGGATCAGCTTTCAGGGCTTATTGGACACGATGTTAGGGCAAAGCGGCTTGGAGCATAGATTTGTTTGGGAGATACATCAGGGATGAGGCTTGGAGTGCTCATTGGTTTGAGATGGTTGATCTTGGATTATGTATGATGTGATATGCTTGGATGTGAGTGCATCTTGGTTACAGGTGCAGGCCATGGTTGAGGACCTGATTTGGAGACCAATGGTGTAGCAGCAGATCTATAGGTGGCACAGGGATTGGTACGACATGATACCACTTATGGGCAGGCCTTGGTCATGTATTTGACGCTATTCATGCTGGTTTGCATGAGTGTGTGTGGGCTTGCATGTTACCTTTGTCACGAGAGTCTAGATCTGAGTCAGAGTCGTATGTGGTTGTGCAATTGCTACGCCAGAAACAAAGTAGTCATTTTATGCTCATTGACTTGTCATTGTCTACTAGATGTTTATCTGTTGAGGGTCTAGTCTTATGATGGCAGTAAGATTTCCTCAGGTTGAGCCTTAGTCGCTCATGTATGTCAGCTTTACAAGTCTATGCTTGTAAGTGTTTGATAGAATTTCAGCCTAGCTAGATGGAGGATGTAAGTCTCATGGTGGCAGTGGGATTTCCTCAATTTGAGCCATGTCGCTCATGTGGTCCACTTGTGGTCAAGTTGGATTGGGGACGAGTCAGTTGGTCGAGAGTATGGTAGAATCTCTGTATGAGCATTGTATTTACATGATACTTTGTGAGTCAAACCGGGTGGTTTGTTGGTGTGCTTGAGTGTGAGTCAAGTACAAGGTAGCTGTGATATGCATAACATCTTTTGGACACTCCAGACACTGCTGCAATATATTGTTTTTTTTATTCCTATCACATTTGAGCTTAAGGGAGAGAGTTAGAAATTAGTTCTAATCTAACTCATTAGTATAAGCTCTAAATGTGATGATGTAATTATTGTACAGTTTATTTGGTTTATTGTATATGGTTGTGTTCAGGACGTGACCCACTATCATTATATCAGTCGGGCACTGATCCTGTAGCTGGCTACTTGGGTTAGCCAAGTAGCCACACGTGTAGGAGAAATTAGCCTGTACAGAGTTATTTACAATACTTGCTATACTTGGGGGCATGTCCCAAGTTTGTCAGTCGAATTTGGCCATATTGGACCCCGAGCTTAGTTTGACAGGCGGTAGGCCAATTTTAGGACACCTGCCTTTTCATGCAGTTTGTGAATACTCTATATGTACAGTGTTTCTTTGTAATCTAATAACTTTTGTTGTGCCATCTTTGAGAGCTTGTGAGGAGTGGCTATGGTGATTGTGTGATGTGATCTGCATACTGCACTAGATTCTATCGAAATTTTAACTAGAAGTGCATATCAAACCTTTAGATAGGAAATACTCATCAAAGTGGCTATACCAAGCATGAGGTGCTTGCTTCAGTCCATACAAGGCCTTCATCAATTTGCATAGTTTTTCTTCCTTGTCTTGAATCACAAAACCACTTGGTTGCTTCACATACACTTCTTCTTCAAGCTTACCATTTAAAAGGACTTTATGTCCATTTGATATAGATTCCAAATTAATGCTCCCAAGGCGCGATAACCATACAAAGTGTATTCCATTTGGCTATGGGAGCAAATGTGTCCTTGCAGTCAATGCCCACAAATCTTATCAAGAATACCATCAACAATCACCTTGAAATCTATTTCACATTATTGATCTAACATTTTTTATTGTTAAATTCTACTTTCAACTTGTGATCCGTCATTGTACCATAGATAAAAGACTTTTGTGTAGGCCAAGAACATATAAGATATTTTCAATTACCCACTACTAGTAGTGAGCAAAATCAAATCATGATTCCCAAAGAAATCTCTAATAGTCCTTCAGTGACCTATCTCAAGATGATTCTTTGTTTTATGGTACTAAAAATGGAATTTGAACAATAAAATTATGATGTTTTTTTCCAAAAGTTGTATCATAATTTTGGTTTTTCAAGAAAAAAATCCTTGGCTATCAAACCCTCAAATTCTAGCCAATTTGAATATTTCAAGATGTTGTAAATCTCTTTTTGCCACCAGTCTATAATTCAACGCCATGTATGTTTGAATCAATACTCCACAACTCTGACTACTGGTTTGTGATAGCCTACAGTTAACTTGAATGGTTTTTCAAGCTCTCCTTGAATTCGGGCCCTAATTGCCATAAAGTTGCACCTGACCAAGGCCCTAATACCATGTACAAGATTTATCTGCAATTTGTTATTAGCAATCTCACAAGCTATCAACCATAAGAATCACATAGACAAAAAGAAATAGTGAACCACCACCCAAGCAACTCTAAAAAATTGTGCATATCACAAATAGAGAAAATGATACATATATATATATATATATATATATATATATATATATATATATAGATAAACTTTTTGGGGGTTACTATTGCATGGTAAAATGGTCCATGTTATAAGACATGTGTCTTGACTCACTATCTATACATGTCGTAAACAAGCACACATACTATCACATAAGTGAAAATTTGAAAAATTCTAACTTTAAAAAGTACATGAAACTAAATATTAAATTGGGTTTACCAACACCTTGCACATCATAAATGTTTTCAGTTTTGTAAAGTTGTCAAGATGGCAAAAATATAAAGAATACAGATTGGTTTGCTTTGCAAATATCCGATTTCTGAATTTTGCAGCAGATGGAACATGTGCAGGCATGATCCTTTCCGTGATGACCAAACGTGTTTTATCTCATATGATTAAATGCCTCCTTAAAATATATCATTTACATATGGTACACACAACAACATGTATACCGCTCCTTCAGTTTTCGGACAAAATAAGGCTTGAACGCCTCAAAGCATCTACGAGATATCTGCACTTCTGAATGAGCCCTTCTGAATTTTTAAAACAACTCGACCTATGGCCTAAAAACCTTAGAGATTACTAAAAGAACATAATAATATGCCTAAGAATTACCACGTAAGTTGATCCAAACTGACTCTAACTTTAAATTAAACATAATCTGTGTAAAATTCATAGCAATATGAATCAAATGAGAGAAAATGAGAAATGAAATCATGAAGAGTGTTAGTCAAAATTTCCGAACCATACGGTTGTATCATATTTCAGAATGTCACCACAATACTCCCTCCCCAACGACATGGCCATCCTTGTGGATGTTTCATGTCCAACAAAGAACCGTTTATGATACCATGCTTTCAACAGAGAAAAAAAAGGGGCTACACCCTTTTCTAAAATTGAGAATGTTGACTATCTTTAACTCTCTCTCTCTCTCTCTCTCTCTCTCTCTCTCTCTCTCTCTCTCTCTCTCTCTCTCTCTCTCTCTCTCTCTCTCTCTCTCTCTCTCTCTCTCTCTCTCTCTCTCTCTCTCTCTCTCTCTCTCTCTCTCTCTCTCTCTCTCTCTCTCTCTCTCTCCCCCTAACAAAATCTGCTGCAACCACCTCATAAATTATAATATATTCAACTCAATACAATATTTGTTCGCTCGAAACTTCTTAAAGATTCCCTCTGCATTAAAGTCATTGTTAACATCTTCAAAGTGAGGAGTATTTTCGTTACCACTGATCTATATTCAAGAAGTCTTATCGTGTTACATGACATAAGAAATTTCAAACCCCCTCACTGCACGTCAAAGAGCTGTTTAAAAGCTTCTTTTAGCAACAAACTACCAGAGTGGTAGAAAATACCAACAGGTAGGACCAAAGTACCAAAGCATCTTATAATACCAAAGTACAAAAACATCTAATAGAACCAAAGTACTAAACATGCAGAAAGTACAAGAACCTTAATTGGTAGTCCCGAAGGATCAAAATTGTTACACGATAGATTCAAATAGTACCAATCTTTGGTATTCTAAAGTCTCAAAAACACGTAAACACAAATAAATATAAAGAAAAAAATACCTAATTTTTGTAGTTTTATGCGTAAAATATGGTCACGAGAAGTCTACCTATTTGGTAGATTTTAAAATAAAACTTAGAGACTTAGTATAAAGACCTAATCTAGTAGTCAGTAGGATCAGAATTGGTTTACGATAAGTTCTTGTAGTACGAATCTTTCATATTAAAGTGTTTCACCAACACAAAAATAGTACCAAAACAATACAAAATATGTAAAATTAGTACCCAACACTGGTGCAGCTCAATACAGTATTGGTTCACTCGAAACTTCTTAAAAATTCCTTCTGCATTAAAGTCATTGTTAACATCTTCAAGGTGAACTTGAGGAGGATTCTCATTACCACTGATCTATATCCAAGAAGTCTTATCAAAAGTCTTAGAAACACGCAAACATTACAAAAATAGTACAAATCTTGTAAAATTGGTAGTAACTAAAGTTTAGATTCCACCAATTGGTAAATAGCTCCTGCATTAAAGTCATTGTTAACATCTTCAACATGAACTTGAGGAGGATTCTCATTACCACTGATCTATATTCAAGAAGTCTTATCGTATTACAGGTAGAAAGTACCTGCAGGTAGTACCAAAGCATCATATACAGGTAGTACCAACGTATCAAAGCAACTTATAGTACCAAAGTACTACACATGCAGAAAGTTAAAGAACCTTAATTAGTAGTCTAGAGGATCAAAATTGTTACATGATAAGTTCAAATAGTACCAATCTTTGGTACTCAAAAGTTTTAGAAACACGCAAACAATACAAAAATAGTACAAATCTTGTAAAATTGGTAGTAACTAAAGGTTGGATTCCACCAATTGGTAAACAACACTAAAATAGTACCAAAAAGACCACAAAGGATTGTATGCGAGCTACAAACACAAATAAATATAAAGAAAAAAAAATACCTAATTTAATAGTTTTATGCGTAAAACATGGTCACGAGAAGTCTAGTACCTATTTGGTAGATTTTAAAATAAAAGTGAGACACTTACTATAAAAGAACCTAATTAGGTAGTCAGAAGGATGAAAATTGGTACACGATAAGTTATTGTAGTACCAAATTTATTTTGTATTCAAGAGTTTTACGAACACAAAAATACTACCAAAATAGTACAAAATTTGTAGAATTAGTACCCGACTACTGGAGTAATACTACCAATTGATGTAACAACACTACATCAGTACCAAAAAGACCGAATTAGGATGTGTGCAAACTACAAATATGATGAAATAAAAAAAAATAGAACCAAATGTTTTAGATTCTAAGATAAAAAGATCTCAATAGACCAATTTGGGTGATTTTGGAATGAAAATGAGACACAAGTATTAAAGCACCTATTTTCGTAGTCTGTATAATCAAAATTGTTACACGATAAGTTCCAGTAGTACCAACACAAACATTCAATGTCCAAAAGTTCCAAAATATTAAAAAGCACCACACAGCTAAATGCTAGTAGATCAAAAAGTACCAAAATGTTGCAAACAACAAATTGAAAAAATGTTAAAAAACTACCAAAACTATCAATAGCACTAAGGAGCAAGAACAACAGTACTTTCTACACACTAGAAGTACAAAATGTTCCATGAGGTCCAAACAATAAAAAGAAAAGCTATGCAAAAATAATATAGAGTACCAAAAGTACCAAAAATATATCTTACACAAGTTTTTATAAGTACCAAATAGAAAATAAATAGTTGTTTATAAGCTTTTACAAGTACCAATAGTCCCAAAAGTCCAAATGAGCAAAATATTAGTTGAGTAAAAACTACAAAACAGTTTCAAAAAACAAGAGGTGGAGTGTGTATCTGTAGAACCAAAGAACGGGAGTATCAGAGATCAGTTTCAGCAGTGCAAAAGATCAGCATTACTGAGAAAACGGAAATCCATAACAAAAAAGAACCTGATTGTCATCAAGAAGATGTATTGGATGCTTGACAATACTCTTTCTTCCAATCCTCTGTTGGCATATGTCTTTTTTGTTGGGAGACACTCGAGTTTCTGAGCTCCAAAAGGCATACGCCAATTCCTTGACCCGAGCCATGATTATGCTATCTCTAGGCAATTGTCTCCGATAGGCACTCAAGGGCAGAACCTCCTCATTGTCCTTAATGTCAAGACGAGAACTAGCTATAGCAATATTTTGCGATGAACACCCAAAGCACCTACAATTCTTGAATGAGGGAGATTAGTTGTGCCATCAGCTTTATTTAGTACCATCACAAATAAAGATCTCTTCACAAAGTGTTCATTCGCCGAGTGAGCACCTTAATTTGACTGAGGGTGTTACGGATATTAGAAACAAGATTACTTCCAACAATATTAGATGATATTTGCAGCTCCCAAAAATCTAGTTGCAGAAGTAGTTCCTAGAATATATCCCTCTGAATAATTATTGAAAATTGTTGTGTATGTCTTCGCCAATATTTTGTCATAGCTAAACAGATTCGTTTTCTTGTTTTGACGTCATCTACTGAAGGTTGATCTCCAAGCCTCCTAAAAAAAATTTCTTTCAATCTTTGTTCTCGTTTCTTACCAACCCAATAGTCCCTCATTGCAACTTTGTCGGCACAGTGACAATGTTCCATGCTAGAATCACTTGCGTACGTCTCATGCATTGTAGGAAAAACTACGGGAATATCTGGAATTGAATCTATGAAATATATATTATTGCCCTGAAAACTATCCATGCTAGAATCGTCTACTATTCTGCGCACGGATCAATCGATCAGACAAAGAGCTCGATCAAACAGATCACGATCAGCAAGAAAGACCTGGATTGGCCACAACGCGATCAAAAAGAGCACGATCAGCAAGAGAGAGGTATATCAGACCAGTATTGAGAGATCTTGCAAACACATCAGAGAGAGAGCTAGAGCAGGAGATCTTTCAAACGTGAGAGGAGAGAGAGCGAGCTGGATTGCGAGAGAGCGAGAGAGCGAGAGCTAGAGCAAGAGCAAGAGAGAGAAGTCGACGGTCTATTGTCCCACAACAGAAGTAATTATTAAGCAATTATTACAATTACACATCTACAAATTTATTACAAATAGTCATAGTCTCTTCATATCTCTAGTGGACCCAGTTTAGAATGTTAAACAATAAATATCTTTTTGAGTGTATTTGTATTCAAAAAAGATTAAAGCTTCAGTTACTGATAACATTATGAACGAAGTTGGAAAAATATTGAACACTACATTGGTTCAGGGGGCATGTGATTTTTATAGCATCAGTAGAGAAGCATATGCAACAATGTTTAAGATGACAAAGGAGGAATTTGCACAGGCAAGTATTAAAAAATTTCCAATCCCACAACCATTTCATCTTTTTTTTTTTTTAAATGTTAAACCAAGGTATGCAGACAATAGTTGGTAATCCATCTCATATCAATGAAGTGTAGTGCTCGAAGGGAGAATGTCTAGCATATAACAATTCCAACAATTTATTTATTGACATTAATCAATTACTAACATTTATCAAAAAAATTTACGGTATTACAAATGAGGATGTCAATAACAAGCTGATAGTTGTTCTCAAGTTAGATGAGTCTAAAATTATAAAAGGACAAAAAATGGAGAGAGTCAGTCTTACGATCATGAATAGAGGACTTTCAAATTTAGAAGATTCAGAAGGCCTCAACTTCAGTGTTCAATTAGAAAATAATATTTGGTGGTTGGCAACTTTTCAAGTATAGTAGTTCCTTCACATATTCAATAGGGATAATCTAATATGGATCATTTGAAAAAAAAAAAATTGTGTTAATATTATTCTAAATCATTTTTTTGTTTCTTTTATAGGTGATGAAAGAAGATCATGACATTCTCCCATGGATATTTACTAGAACGTCATATCCTGCCACCATCAAAACTCACGTGGATGGAGATCCACTCAATATTCTTGAAATTGTATAGAATGGCATTTAGCAGGAGATCTGAAGACATTAAAATGTATGTTCAATGTATCCCATGGTTGAGCTAGAGGCATTTGCGAAGGAGGCTATTTCCATATTAGAGGATGTGTTGTCTAAAGTAGACTTACATAAAGGCCATATTAAAATAAAAAAGACGACAAGCTATCAAGTAAAACAAGAAATAATCCATGCAAGTCGAGCATTGGAAGGATCCAAAGCTCATAGATTTTTTTCAAATTATTTTGGCAAAGAATTCAAGATTCAATACTTGGTTTGGAAAGAGATACTAGCTACAACTTAAGATTTCGAAAAAGAAGTTATACTCGTCTACACAAAGTAGAAGTTTGAAAAAAATTAGACAACATGGTGAAATACTTGAAAAAAGATAAATTTTCAAATATTGATGTACAAATGATATAGAAAACAACCAGTGAATTTGTGGATGCAGTTTGAAGTACATGGGGCGTAGATCATATAACGCATTATATGGTAAGATTTCAATGTTACACTAGTATAGACAAATATGTTGAATTAATTTAGATACTTTTGCTACTAATTTATATTTTATTTTTATGACATGCAGCACATATTCTGGCATCATTCGACATTCTTTGCAAGAAATAGTGGAAGTCTTAACATATGGTCATCACAAGGAATGGAAAAATCTCATTGGCAAACAAGAGCGGCATTTCATAAAAGTACACAACATGGTGGGACTAGCACAAAAAACAGCTATATATTGCAACTTTTCCAATGGTTTTACAGAAGAATCCAAATTCTTCATAATACAAAATCAACGGATTATAAAAAATTTCAAAAAGCATGCAAATTTATACAAGCCAATAGGCAATAGACATATAAAGAAATTTTGTATATTAAAATGGATATTTTTACAAAGTACAATTCTCCAATATCTACTCTACTTCCAAAACTTTCTCTAATGAAAGTTACAACTTAGAATCATGCAACAATTTTCTTCTTTCGTACATATCCAAGAGCTCATAGTTTTCATGCTTACTCAGATCAACGTAGGCAACATGCAATGCAAAATGAGATGATCTGAGCATAAAATTCACTGGTCCATATTCTAAAATTTTAAGTGCAATAGTTTTCTTAACAAAAAAATTTCTCAACGACTCTAAAAAGTCATTGTGGAAGACCGTAAACCTAAGTGCATGCAACTCTAGCTCCTTCCTATAGCGAAGTTGATAGTCAAACTCTTAGAGCAACTCGGCCCAGCGAGCTTTGCGACCCTTCAACTCGTCCTATTTTATGCACCCTGTTAAAATTATGTCCTCCAAGAAAATGAGAAAGTGCCTTGATTGCCATAATCATTGTATCACCATGTTGATGAAACTTAGAATGGGCAACACTTATCTCATTATTCTCGAAGAACTTCAGATAATGCCCCAGTGGCTGATCTCTTGAAAATTCTCGTTGATCGACAGGGCATGTGTCATTTTGCGATTAGTTGAAAATTTTTGTCCGTACAAATAATGATTGATGCAACAAGTGTCACGTGAGGAATGACACGTGGCACTCTCTGATTGGTGCACGTATCACACCCCAAATGCCCCTCATCAATGAGTCATGATGATGTGTATGGATGGACACGTGGACCACTGAAATGACGCCACGTGTTCCGAATATTTCATTTATGGTCGCAAATTTTTAGTTTTTTTCTCGTAATATCGATCTCAAGCGCATAAAAAAGCCTTCTTGTATCGGTTTCGAGCGCACGTACATTGGCCAAAGAAAATTGAAATGAAAACACGCGTTTGAGAGCGATATCCCAGAAAGTAATATCGATTTCAGACGTGGAGGTACGATCGGAGGCTAAACATATTGAAAAGTGTGTTTGAAATCAATATCAGGCACAAAAATCAGAAAAATTGCGACGAACACGTCTCGTTTCAAGATTGGTTGAAAATATTCATCCGTATAAATAATAATTGATGCGACAGTTGTCACGTGCAGAATGAGACATGACATTTTCTGATTGGTGATATCAATTGATTATTTTTTTATATATATTATCACCTCATCAATGAGTCATAATGATGTGTACGGATGGACACGTGGACGACTGAAATGATGCCACGTGTCCCAAAATTTTCATTTATCGTCACAAATTTGCAGTTTCTATCTCGCAATATCGATCTCAAGCATGTCAAAAAGGCTTTTCATATCGGTTTCGAGTGCAGGTACATTGGCCAGAGAAAATTGGAATAAAAATGCACACTTGAGAGTGATATCCTAGAAAGTAATATCGATTTCAAGTGCGGAGGTACGAACGGAAGGTAAAGAGGTTGAAAAGTGCGCTTGAAATCGATATCAAACATAAAAATCAGAAAAATTGCAAACGATACATGTCGTTTCGTGATTGGTTAAAAATATTCGTACGTACAAATAATGATTGATGCGATAGTTGTCACATGCGAAATGACCAGTGGCGCTATCTGATTGGTGCACGTATCACACCCCCACGTGTCCCTCATCAATGAGTCACAATGATCTATACGAATGGACACGTGGACTACTAAAATGACACAATGTGTTCTGGGTCGTTTTCCACACGTGCGAATTTTTTTTTATAAAATACCTCCACGGATTTTTCATTTTTCCTCGCAAATTTTCAATTTTTTACATCGCATATCGATCTCAAGCACGTGAAACAGCCTACTAGTATCCGCCATCGCCCCCCGCACTCGAGACTGATACCGCGATATTTTTGATATCGCTTTTGAGCGCAGAAATTCACTTCTTTTTTTTTTTTCGCTAATCTTGCACTTGAAACCGATAGTCACTCTTCCAAGCACCTTTCTATTGCAAATTCTTTTTGTGTCTTTTCTTCCACAAATTTTTTTGTGTCATTTTATATTTGACCGTGATGGCTAGGACCAAAGCCACTACTCATGCCATAACCTCTGTACAGTCTTCCCATGCTCGTGTCCTCCTTGGTACTAGCCGTAGATGTGGCAAGAAGTAGGTATGGTTGAGGGAGATTAGAAAACTCTAGAGATCAACTGAATTGTTGATCCCTAGAGCTCCTTCGACCGATCTGTTAGGAATGTCACTCTGTCACTTGGGCTTGATGTTTGTTTTGCCATGGAGCCATGCAAGCCTTATAGGATTCTGCAGAAGATTTTTTGTCTCAATTTTTTGGGGATTCTTGTCTTCTGGTTGTGCATGGTAAGCATGTTATCATCATGCCTAAAGATTTCGTTATTCTCAAACGACTTCAGAAGCGGTATTCATTTTTTCATGTGGATAATGCCAGCACCTCCAATTTTATCGAAAGTAGTTAAGAAGTTTAATTCAGTCTACAAAAAAAACAAAAAACAAAAAAACACAAGCTATCAGAGATATCCTTATTTAGAGTTGACATGAGAGCCTTGGGAGCTCATAAAATCGTTTCATCCATAAAAGAATATTTTATTGAGAATATACTAGTGACATAATGATAAAAACAAATGACCTAGAAACCTGTTTTTTTTTTAAGTTGATTTGTTTTGAAAAAATGAAAATGTTTCAAACATTAAATTTATAACTAGACATTTACATTATTTTGAAATTTACAAATATGAAAAGATTTAAGCTACTAACTTTAAGTTAATTTTTTGAAATTGGCCGCTATAAAAAAAGATTCGAACATATACAAATTACTGATTTAAAAGTTTTTAGAATAATTTCAAGTTCTCAAAATCTAGAATGCTGAATTTTGTGAAATTATTATGATTTTAGTGATTTGAACAATTTAAAATTCTAAGATTCACATAAGACTCAAATTAGGCCTTCCTTGCTCATCCTTTTATACCAATACTTATTCAAATAGTAATTTCTATTATTATACGAACACTTTTTGATATTGTAATTTCAATGTTTACCTATTCATGATTGTTTATTTATCAAGAGTAAATTTTGTCTTTGACCATTGTTTATATCAATGCTTCATTTGCAAGGAACTTATTTGTGGTGGTACTAATGCTTTAGAAATTTCTTTTGTATTTTTGCAACCATTAAGCTTGGTATTTTTGACAAAAATACTCAAATTGTTGTACTATAATGATTTTTATTTGTGATATTTGTTTGTAGATTTTGTTTATAACCTCTAGTATATGGACAAGAACATAGAATTACCATTGTGTGAAGCAAAACAATATGATGAATATCAATATGCACTACACGATTGTGTATTTGTAGGTCGTGAACCTATTGAACCAAAATAACAACAAGTGTTTACTTCTTATTGATGAAATAAATATGGTTGGTGCATTCTACAAATAGATGCAATGTATGATATCAAAAAATCAAAAGAATGTATTAGACAATATTGCAGTACTAATGACCAAAAAACAGATATGTTGATTACTCATGAGAAATGGAATTTTGTAGCCTATGTTTGAGTTTAGGAACATAGTCGGATATGTTGGTTATGTGTGTCCTGATCTTGTGGATCTGCTATGTGTTTCCTATGTACTGAGTTTATATCGTATACTTAAACTAGTCAGTGTTCATAGACACATGAACTAGTAATGTTCAGAATAGTTACTTGCAGGTTTATGTCCCTTTTTATGGAAAGGGTAATTGATTAACTTATTGATGGTTTAGAATATGATCTAAATGTGGTGTTATACTAGTATAGTTAAGAACTAATCGATTTTAAGAAACTTACGTTGTATGTTAAGATATTGTAAACCTTTTAGAATTAGACATAGGTCACCAAATATATGTGTCTTCACATTCAAATTTAGACTTTAGCAATAATGCAAGCCTAATTGACAACCTACAATAAAAATAGATCCTTAA
Organism: Diphasiastrum complanatum; assembly: GCA_029204225.1. Lineage (NCBI taxonomy): Eukaryota > Viridiplantae > Streptophyta > Lycopodiopsida > Lycopodiales > Lycopodiaceae > Diphasiastrum > Diphasiastrum complanatum. The sequence goes on along the minus strand of CM055094.1, from coordinate 1,696,421 downwards.
AAAAATGATTCTATTATGAAAATGACAATGATGCTTACAAGGACTACCAAGCCATATAAATTGAGTGTACTATAGGCATCGATATACTGTTACACTACATAATAATATTTGTTTGATGGTTTAATGCTGACAAACTTTATGGAAGGAAGGCTTATCTCATAAACTAGGTCATATTGTGTTAGGTGAGGTCAATATAAAAAACAAAACCAAAACAAGGACCTAACATTATAGATTTGGGAATGCTTACGAGAGCATAAGGTTAGTAAAAAAAAATGGGCCATATAATGTTGGCTGCGGTCATTGTTAGTTAGAAAGGTACACCAAGACTTTGATCGCACAAAATCTATGACAAATCTACTACTTGCTTTTTAGAAGCCACGATTGATCCTTTGAAAGCCATCATGCAAGATGGACTCCGTATGGAATCCTTCAATTGAAAAGTGAAGCCATACCTAAAAATCAAAGCTTGAATTACAAGGTAGGAAAAATATCTAGAATTTGCTATGTTTTAGCATGTTTTTGGAATTGATTGATTTCTACAAGTGGGACTTGATGATGTCATGTTGACAAATTGAGTACATAAGAGAATGCTATATTTGAAGTACATTTTTAAAAACTACACCCAATAATTCTGCCTTTTACATCCAATACTAATGTCAAACTCTAACCATACATGCCATGGGGAGCACCTTGTAGCCAACCATGATTGTATCACAAATGCAATTCGGCCTTTTGTAAGGGTGGTGGCAACTTGGTGGGCGGGAGCATCATCCCCATATACCAAGCCTTCCCTACCCTTGGATGGGGTTGGGCATGTGAATATGATCATAGTTGAAAATATTTTGCTCCATACCTTTGGTGCCAAGGTACATGACTCATTGATCAACCCTTTAAAGTCAATATCAAAAAAATATTTAAAACCATCTTGTGATAATCATGACATGCTTGATTTAATATGCTCAAAACTATTGGTGGTGTGAAGAATGTAAAATTAACAAGGTAATTGATATATCACAAGAAGCTTTGCCTTATGCATGGCACATGTGGATGTCATTCAAATAATGAATGAACAAAGACTTTATTATAGACGAATTGGAAAACTAAAAAAATCTCTTTTAATGATCAAACTCAACCCCATCTCTTACCAATTCACAATAGCTATTAGTATCCTGCAAAAGTAATTAAAAAAAACCCATTTTAATGTTCAAACTTGACACCTCACATTCCAGCAAATCATTATAATAGCTCATGAATATGGTAACAAAGCTAAAAATCAGTGCTCACAAAGAACTAGCAAAGTCTTGTAACCAACCAGCTGGCTTTGAAATTTAGGGATTAATCTTGAAACAAGCAGAAAACCAAAAGTCTAAAGAAAAACTAAAAATGTGAGTAGCAGGAAAGTTACCTCCTTGATGCAAAAAGAGTAGGAAATTTTTAAAAATACTTTGACATATGTCAATGAAAAACTTACCTTTTAGATTGGGCTTTATTGAGTTTTAGAAAGCAGACATACATGCTACAACAGGTAGGATTACTCTTTCGATTTCCTTTAACAAACTTAACTTAAAATACTTCAAATTTATGTTTGCTATTGGGGTTGTTAACTATTTAAATTTTTGTATCAAGTTTCAAATTGCAGAGAATTGATGAAATTTTCAATAAAGAATTTGCAAGGGCACTTTTAAACTTGAATGAAAGCTGACTAGCTTTGAAAGTTGTAGGAATTTCAAGGATGGAAAAGAAAAAAATTGGTTGAACTAAGAAACCAATCGACTTGTAGAAAAAACAGCGTGAGCAATGCTAAAAACAACTTACTTTAGAATGTCGAAGTAATCTATATTTCTAACAAAAGACTTAGTTACATATTTTTTGGCAAAGAACATTAAACCTTTTTTCTTAATGATTTTGGAAAAAAATACGCCCTCGCTCACTTCCCCAACTGAACGATACTAGTGGTGGGCCAATGGACCTGGAGATTCAACCTTTGTACATACATATAAAAAGTGACAGTGTTGTCGTTTTAGTATTATTGCTGCGGAGAGAGAGAGAGAGAGAGAGAGAGAGAGAGAGAGAGAGTGTGTGTTCGCACTGTGTACCCAAGACGGGTCACGGGATGATAAGTCTTGAAAGTTGAGGGGGATGGGAATGGGCGAGTCATATCATGTGGACAGCAAGAAGTGAAAATTGAGCATGGCGATGGAGGGAATCAATTCCCCAAGCAGTCCTATGGCCCGCTTGAGGACATCCACGACCAGGCTCAGATACTCCAAGCAAGCTTTCCGCCTGTCTTCTTCCAGGATGTCCGCTGGGGCGAAGACTGTGTACAGATACTCTACAAGAAATTTGACTGTTCTTGCCAATGGCTGCATGGAACACGCATTTAAACATCAAAGCTTGAAAGTTGACAACCGTGCAAATCTCGTTTGATCTATGACATGACCCAACTTCTTAAAACAGTGAACGCAATGACGAGGAAACAATAGTTTGTTGTGCGCTGCGGACTCTCGACTCTCGACCGTGCGCAAGCGGTGGTCGCTCCTCCTAGAGCTTGCTGCCACACATCATCTAAAGTCAAGATAGCAACTTTACTTTTGACTTTGATTCCACTAGTATGTATCGGAGTATCCCAAGAGATTCAGCTGCGTGCTAGTCATAGAGAATATAGAGGGTTAACACTATAAACGGGTGTGAAAAAAAAAATGAACATATTTCAAGGGAACATATATTTAAGGAATCAAACATTTATGGAGGGGATCTTGTTTTTGACGGCTGGGGCCTGGGCTAGCAAATGCCCTAAAAGAAATCTGCCATGAAAACTTAAATTGTTGGACATAGTCCTCCCCTATATGTAAAATAACATTTAACCAGGTCAATTTCTTGAAGGCGGGAGTAAATTATGTTAACAAATAACGGTTAACATTTTTATTGTGTAAAATCCTTGGGAGTAGCCAAAAATTAATTAATAGCTAGGGTTAACATATATATAGAGAGAGAGGTAACATATATATATAGGGTTCACTGTATCATGAATCATGATTTATGTATGAGTCTTTGTCAAAAGTCATGAGAACACTTCGTTAAGGTGGCTTGTGTAGAGTATTGCTAATATGGCATGAGCCAGTGCTCGGGAAGCCTCCCTCAACTTTCCCTTTAATATCTTACATCTTTCAATGGATATCCGCTTTTGAAAAATAATGCTTTCTAAAAACTTCAACTCATAAATATTGCATTCTAAAATCCTAAAACTATAAAAAATTGTCGTTTATTATAGTAGTTGCCCTTGTTAAAGAAAAGCGCATCGATTGAAACTATTTTTTATCTCCTAAAATATATTCATCCTAAAGTTTTTTCATAAATTTCAAAGATCTTTGGCATCCAACTATTTTTCTTGGGCATCAAACTAGCTGGGTCCAACAAATACTTTCATGGTACATTGTGTTATAAGTTTAGAAAATTGCCATGTATCAATAAGTTTACAAACGTAACTTATATAAAAAATTGTGCAGAAGATCGAGCACCTGCAAGGTAGAACTTTCCCATTTCCAACTTTTACGTTGTTTTATGAAGTAACATAATAATCTACATGCATCCTACATATTCAAAAGCCAACAATTTAAAATCCTACATATATTTTACTAAACATAAAATTTCCTACAAAATAAAATTTCTATCGGTTTTTAAGAAGTCAACATCCAACATTATATATTTGAAGTCGATTTTTGAGAAAATTTGTCAGTTCCATTCCTATACTATGCCAGTTTTCCCGACCACGGGCATGAGCAGTGTACGATTTCTTGCAATTTTTTGAAGTTATCGATTTTATAAAAAATTTAATCTCAAGATCCTGCATCTTAGATTTTTTTACATTCAAAATTTATTTTACTGACTAAATAAACTTGTGTAACCCAACTTTTATAAAGATCTACCTAGTTTACTAAACAAAAAAAAATTCCATGTGAAAATGACGAACCTAAAATTTATTGCATTTACAAAAAGTTGTTGATTTTTGAAAGTCAACTTCCTAAAATTTTTTTATGAAATCGGTTTTTGACGAAAGATGTCGGTTCCATTCTCAAGAGATGTTGATTTTCCTTAACACATGCCATGAGTATCTGTGGAAAGAAGTGTCAAGGATCTTGCTAGCAGTTTAGTTAGCTAATCTACAAGCGATCAACTGTGATTCTGATATCACACCACAACCCAAAAGAACACTCTCAGAACTGTATTAACAAAAAGACTTAAGTATACACATACAGTCTAATTTTTGTGGAGTACCGCTGCATGGCAGTTCGGTCCTTGTTACGGGACGTGTGCCATCAAACTGGCACACATGCACATAGTTACTTAAGCAGTAAAAAACTCAAGAACACTACTAAAAGTGAAAAGTCATGGAATTGTAAGAGAAACTCGGCATTACTTATTTGAACACTCTCCCTTAAGCCCTAGTTTATCATTTCTTACCAAGAGCTTTTTTCTAAAAAATCTCAAACTTATCAGTACTTAAAGCTTTGGTGACTATACCAGCTAACTGATTCTCTGTTTTACAATGCACTACATCTATTTCATTAGATAACAATTTCTCTCTAATGAAATGATATTGAATTTTTATATGCTTTGTGCGTGCATGAAATACAGGATTTTTAGCTAGCTATATAGCGCTCTGGTTGTCACATCTGTTCACATTAGGCTTGTTTTGAGGAATTCCAATGTCTTCTAACATTCTTCTGAGCCAAAGTGCTTTCTGCGTAGCTGAACATAATGCTTTGTATTCTACTTATCTAGTGGAAAGAGCAACTGTGTCTTGTTTCTTACACGAAATACATACCTTGTGGTAGATCTCCTGTCATCTATACAACCTGCCCAATCTGAATCAACAAAGCCTTGAGGTCGTCTACGTACACCACAATCAGTGTGATACTAGAGTCACGAGCAAAGTAGTAAAGATTGAAATCTGAAGAAGTGTGTGTCAAACCTCTACATAAGAGATGCTCATCAAAGTGGCTATACCAAGCACGTGGTGCTTGTTTCAATCCATATAAGGCTTTCCTTAGTTTGCCTACTTTGTCTTCCATGCCATGTACCACAAAGCCACTAGGTTGCTCTATGTATACTTCTTCTTCAAGCTCATTCAGAAAAGCGGACTTTATATTCATTTGGTGTAGATTCCATCCAGATAGTGCCGCTAAACCAATCACCATGCGAAGTGTATTCCATTTAGCCACAGGAGCGAAGGCCTCTTTGTAGTCAATGCCCTTGCTTTGCGCATAACCCTTCCCTTCAAGCCTTACTTTATGTTTTGCAATAGTTCCATTGGCATTGTACTTTGTCTTGTATACCCATTTGTTACTAATGGGTCTTTTCTCTTTTGGAAGATCCACTATCTCCCAAGTGCCATGGTGTTTGATGGAATCAATCTCCTCTTGCATTGCTTTGTGCCATATCTCCTAATTTTTGGCCTCCTCAAAGCAAGAGAGTTTAGTAGATGAAATGATATTGCTCATAAGTGCAAGATTTACCTGTATGCTAAAGAATCTAAATGTGAGTTCTTTAAGCATGAGTTATTGTACCTTGGTCATAAGATCACCCGTAGTCGGTTGAAGATTGATGGGAGTAAGGTCAAGATAGTGCTTGAGTGGCCGATACCGAAGACGGTTAGAGAAGTTAAATCTTTTTTCAATTCTATAGTTTTCTTTCGTAGAGATTTTAAAGTTGATGACTGGGTATATCTTAGAATACCTAAAGATTCTAAGACTATATGTACATGGAATCATTATAAATTGTCTACCAAATATTGTGGACCATTTCGAATTATAAAGAAAATTGGTTTTTTAGCTTGTGAACTAGATCTTCAAGACAAGACTACAGCTCACCCTATGTTTCATGTAAGCCGGTTAAAATTATGTTTACATGAAGGTGACATAGTTGGTTCAGAGAAAGATCTTATCCATTTGGAGGACTTATCGCTTAATGTTTCTTTGGAACCTGAAAAGGTACTCAGAACTAGAGATAAACAATTGAGAAATCGTTCTATCTCTGAGTGCTTGATTAGGTGCCTCACCTTCTAGTTTATGTTAGCTGGTACTATTGATCTAGTTGCCATCGTTCAGAGTGTTAGGTATTTGTAGATAGGATGATTGCGTAGCGTTTATAGAGCAAAAAAACATGAAGTTCGATCGTAAACGCTGGTGAGGCAAAGAGAAAGTGACGAAATTTGGTGTAAGTAGCAAAAATAGACAAAAAAATGAGTAATAAAGGTGGTACAAAATTTTATGCATACACATGTCAATACACAAAACGTCCGCTGTCATGCATTAGCTAGAAGCCCTACGTTTAATCAAAGAAATAAATATAGAATCAATTGTCCGACTATTCGATCCTATAGAATATTCTTCTATAATCCCGAATTTTTGAGCTGAATAAAATTTCATTCAATACATCGGACAATGAAAGAAGGTTAACAAACATTTGTCGAATAGGTGAAAGAATAAATAAAAAATAAAAAATAACTAATTAACAAGTACCTTATAGATTATAATAAATAATTAAAATAACTAAATATTTAAATATTTAGATATCAAAATATGTAGATATTTAAATAAATTAACCAATTAAAATAATTAAATAATTTTAAAAAAATAAATTTAAAAATATTTACAAGTAATATTTCGAAGCCATTTAGTCTTGTCGGTTGTAAATTTCTTTGTAGATCTGCTAGTTGGAAGGATCCATTGTTGAAGATTTCAATACTTTGTAAGAACCCATCTAGCGAGTGTGTAACTTGCTTGGAAATTTGATATAATGATTGTCGTACAAAAGAGCATAGTCTCTCTCATGTAAAACGACCTTTTTTTATCGAATCATCAAAGCTTCTCTTTCGTCGCAACTGAGTCTTTGTTGTGTCAATCAGTGCTTGATTTCATTTATTCTCTAGTTTTTCAATCGATATGAATCTCTCCTTTAAGCTTGAGTGTTTGTCATATCGAGATTCGACTTGTACACGATAAGCCGGACTTCAAATTCCATAGGCAATATCGGGTGCATGTCGTAAACCAGATAGAACAGTGTCTGTTTAAGATATAAAGCCCACCCAATGAAAGATTGAATTGGCCGACTCGACAAGGAGAAAGCCAGTTGGCGGACTAAAGGAAGTCATTGTGTATATACAAAACAAACCGTTCATCATAAAATTTATAGTAATTTTACCAGTTGGACTTGCCAACTACTCTGTTCTTATCGGAAGACCCTGGCTTTACCAAGAAAACGCCAGCATGCATTGAAAGAAAAAAGAGTTACGCTTCAAAGTTGGCGATCATAATGAGAAGAGAAAGTTGCATGAACACATCATCACATGGTAGCGAGAATGATACGAAGGAGAGACAACGCAGTCAGATGCCAGCTTCACTTCCAAACAATCGTCCTATGCATTGAATATTTTTCTAGAAGAGGACATTGAATCTGATTACCTAGATTGTTGTGAAATTGAAAAATTAGATGTGTCTGACGGTGTAGATAACGAGCAGTCTTCTCAGAGAGAAATACAAGGCTATTCATTAAACAATATGACAGTTGATATGATTGATCCAAACGACACTCTATCCATTGAAGTTGTACCAAACAAAGCCTTCTTGATCTCTAAACTATTATCAAAAGAATAGATAGAACAGTATACGACGTGCTCACAGATCTCCAAGGTCAACAACAAGCAGAGATATCTCTAAAAGAGAGATTTTCTTCTTCCTCTTTGTCTGTGACAGACTCTTTAGCTGCTTCCGATAGTAGTTATTGTCAGATAATAGCTACTCAAAAGTGATATTTGGCCTCAATGAGCCAATATATGATACGATATCATATTGCTTCTTTGTTGTTACCTTGAAGTCCACCATAGCTCTTTTTGAACATATTGGAACATCATCCTCCTTTTCTTCAAAAGTGACATTCTTTTGAAGTGGATTAAATTCAAGTGGACTTCAATTTTGCAACATCCTTTTGAAATAATTTGGTAGCATTTCAGTCATAGTCCGAATCATCTTTTAAGTCTTTTTGAGTAATAGACTTATTAACCTTTGGCTGCTTCGTTGGATGCTTCCTCTTGTTTTTACGAGTCTTAGCTGAACTCTCCGTAGAAGATTTGGGTGACTTTGAAGAGATTCAGTTTGAAACTTTAAAAATGTCTCCAAAATCACTGGGCCAATTAGTATCAGTAGTCAACAGGGTACCTTCGTCAGAGCATTCAATCCTCTGAAGTGACTGCATCGTCCTTCTTCTTTTTGAAGTCTGTTTGTGCACCATTTGTATAGCACCTTCAGCTTTTGTGCTTTGGGCAATCTGCAACAAGATGGCCTTCTCCCAAGAAATTTGAACATAGCGGCACATAGCCGATTGGTCGACGAGGTTCTGTGCAGTCAGATGAATAATGAACTTGTGCATCGCAATTATAATAGTTGCCCATAACTTTCTTTGACGGTAAGTTTACAGATGCATAAACAGCCTTCTAGTTTTGGCTCACAGTTTGAACATGTACAAATTGATTTGGTCCAAATTTTGGCTTTGACTGCACAACTGGGCCTGGCGGTCCTTGAATGTCAATGATAGTGCTCCTCTGGATCTATTTCATAAACATATAGAACATCTCTAAAAGCGCTTTCAACATATGGTACTTGCTTAATCTTACATTCATTGTTAGTATGACCCGAGAATCCGCACTTGGTGCACTAGACATTTGGATTGGAAGATGGTGCCTTCTGTCTCTTGTTCGATACTTTGGATATCTGGACTTTTAAATCTTGACCTTTCCGGTGTATCTTCTCAGAGACTCCTCCTCCTCTTGCACTGAATTCAATCATGCAAGCACTCTAGTAGAGTAACCAATCTCGCAAAACTGATTGAGAAGGGCTTCTCTTAGCAGCTTCCAGGTTGACAACAACATGGCCAAATTGGTTGTGCCATATGCGGGCTTGTTTCCACAACAAACCAAGAAATATATGTAGTTTGTCTGCATTCGTTCCCTCATTGTTGGAAACATCAATGGATTCAGATTGAGAGACATATTTGTCTGCATCATCTGAAGAGGTGCCCTTGAAGTAGTCATACTTAATCTTTGAACTAGCATTATATCGCGTTGAAGGAGGCTCCATGTCAGATTCAGGTTCAGGTTCTTCTAGAACCTCTATATCAGGATTACTAGCAGTATCAAAAAAAATTGTCCCAGGTACATTTTCAGATTTATCGATAAGATTATTGAAATAAGTTGAGCTTCCTAATAGGTGGGAAAAGGTGATGTGTCACTCTGAAAATATTTCTAGAGATTTTTTAAAAAGTATTCACAGAGCTTCTGATATCTTTTCAAATGCTCAGCTCGTGAACTGTTTCCTACAGTTGGCATCCATCTTCAACAGACAATCATCTAAATCAAACAAATTAGCAATCCCTGACAACGGCGCCAAAAATAAGCATATGTTGTGATATACTTATCTTTAAATATGGAAATGTAACATATAAAGATTATCGTTCCTCAAAGAGACTACTTATTGTTGTGATTACAGATGGTTTTGGCTCATTCATTGTTCGTGGTACATAAACTGGTTGTCAATAGACATTCGATGAATCGGCAACCAATATCACCGGTTACGATGTGTTTTCAATCATGCAATAACGAAAAGATATTTGATACCGACAGTTCTCATATCGAACATATTTCATTACTGGTTAGAGCATCCGACTTATCGGCCATAGCGTCGTCATCAGTTTGTGCACCTAATTGAGTTTGTCAGACAAGTATACTCGGTTGCATCAGTGAGGCCAACACAAAGAAACTAGCAAACATCTCAGCACAATCTAAATGTGATTCTTCAATCTATCCTCAACAACGGATTATCACTCATTCAACCAAACGATCGACCAGAGATCTAGATTGCACGAGTATCCATAAGCAACCTTCAGAGTATTGACTCACAACAACACAGAGTATACTTTAGAATGTGTAAGTACGAATGTTTGGTAGTGTAAATGAAATAGTGATTCTGAATGTCGTTATCGCAGTTAAGTTCCAAACAATCAATTAGTTCAATTATGCAAGCTGTCAAGATTGTTGTGTTCTTGCAAAATAGAAGTTCTACAGTTGCTAAACGTAATCGCAGATCCGAGGAAGCATTTAGTGGTAAGAATTCTAAGATGGATGGGTAGCGGGTATTTGGATGTCGAGTATATGTTCACATACCTAAGAGTGAAAGAGCCAAAATGCAGGTAAAGGCCTTGAAGTACATCTTTACAGGATATGATGAACAAACCAAGGGATATAGATGCTATGGTCCAGATGAGCTATGCGTGCACATAAGCCGTGATGTGTTATTTAATGAGATCCATGGATTTGGAGACGAAGAAAGGTTTAATGATGAGCTATCCAAGCTTCTCAAAGAGGATGAAGTAGTTCTACCACCACAAGAAGATCATCGAGATGATGACGAGGAACGTGGTACTCCTCTCACTATAGAGACGAGATGGAGAGTAAGAAACAAATCTATTGGATCAGAAAAGACTGAGGTTGCATGTGACAAAAGGAAGGAGCATGATGTACCATGGGATTCCTACTCACCTTGCAGTGGATCACCTCAACGAAAGCTACCTAAATGGTACATTAAGCTCATGAGTGACAAAGAAAGGGAAGTTGCGGAGTCTAGTAAGGAGAGAGAGTTACAACATTCCACAAGAGAGAGGAAGGAACCTGATATCTCTCGTCTAAGAATATTTAAGACAGTCTTAAGATAACTCAAATGCCCCTTAAGTGTCCTACTGCAGATGAGAATATCATCTAAGAATACAACCACATACTTTCCTAGATATGGACGAAAAAGATCGTTCATCATCTGTTGGAACATAGCTGGTGCATTCGTCAATCCAAAAGGAAGCACAATAAATTCATAATGACCGACACATCATTCGGGTGAATTCTAATCTAATGATATCCATTTCTAAGATCTATCTTTGTGAAGTATTTAGCTCCACCTAATCGATCTACCAGATCATCCATACGAGGCAAAGGATATATAGTATTTAATAGTTACCTTATTCAACCCCTTATAGTCAACACACAAATGGAAGCCTCCAGCTTTTTTCAGTTTCAAAAGAACAGGAGCACCCATGGTGACTTACTTGGCTAAATATGACCCATCTTCAAATAATTTTCAATTTGCTTAGTAATCTCTATCTTTTTTTTTTTTGAGAAAACCGATATGGTTGTCTAGAGATAGGACAACTACATGGAATTAACTCAATCTTATGGTCTACCAATCTAGACGACGGTATTCCATGAGGTGATTCTTTTGGAAATACATCTCTAAATTTAGACAATATCTTATTCTTCTCAATTTGCTCATGATATAAATCTACCAAGTTAAGAATCTTTAACAATTCACAACTACTTAGATGCATTTCAGATAAATCCAAAATTGGCTTAGCAAATAAAGAATAAGCTTCATACTGTGAATAAAAAATTTTCATTACATTAGCAAATGAGCTCATTCCTGATGGATGTACATATTTGTCTCCAAACAATTTAACTATTTCATTACCCTCTTGAAAAGAGAGAACATGCTTCTCAAAATCTATCTCATGATGCTTATTAAATAACCACTCATATCCTAGAATTATATCCATACGCGCTAAATCTAAAACATGGAAATCAATTAACTCTCTATAATATTGGATCCAAATTGAGAGTCTTGAAACTTTAACATCCCATGTCTCCAACTCCGCACCTGAAGCTAGAGATACGCAATATCTATGGTCACTGGCTTCAGTTTCCCCAAGCCGAGTTTTTGCACAAGACCAAAGTTAATGAATTATGAGTAGATCCACTGTCCACTAAAATACTGACTTCATATCCTTTAACATTGTCTTTCAAATGAAATAATTCTTTTGACAAGAATGAAGCAGTACTAAAAGAACAACACACTCACAATTAACCTTATATATTCCAACTTAAGATTTTCTTTACTTGGCATCTCAATAACTTGAGCTGTGTCTTTCTTTCGTTCTGGGCAGAATTTCATAACGTGTCCAAGCTTACTACAATGAAAACACACATTGGTCCTTCTAGCCTTTTTTCAAGACAAATGTTTGTTTTGTCTAAACTCAGATGCAGCTTGATCCAGTTCGTCAAAATACTTAGATTTTTTATTCCCATGAATTTTTTTCTTTTTTTTCTTCTAGCTGGGTCCAGATGATCCAGATGGATTAGCCTGTAATTGCTTTCTAGATGCCACGACTATGGAATCATACGCTTTCGTGACATGTACGACGTCATCAAAAGTTTGAAGCACATTAAGCTTGCATTCATTCTGATAATCTGCACGTAGACCTAGGATAAACTACCACAATGCTAGTTTGCATCGAATGAAGGAACTTTATTCCATAAATCCATAAAATCTTATAGGTACGAGTCCAAACTTCAAGTACCCATTTTGCAGGTGACAAATGTTTGGTAGAAGTCCGAGTCGTCTACAACCACAAACGACATTTTGAACACTTCCATGAACTCTTCCCATGTGGTAGGTTCTGGTTGAAGGTCATGCCACCACGATGAAGCTTTCCCTTGGAAGAACAAAATTACACTCTCAATCTTTTTTTTTACTTTAGAGATTCCATGTAGTTAAAAATAACCGATTCACTTGGTTAACTAGTCATTTACAATCTCGGGTTTTTTCTCTTTCTTCTCCACCAAAAATGGTTCAGGCTGAAAGCCCAAATTCGATGTAGATAGAGTTTTCATTTGATTCAACAATACTTCCATCTGTTGATCCCTTAAAATGTTCCCGTTATTTATTTCATTAAGCGCTTGGCCTAACGACTGGCAAATCTGCAGACATGTAGGCATAGGCACCTGACCATTGAGAGCTGCAACTGCATTATCATCTGCCATATTGATTTCCCGAAACGCAAAATAAGCTTAGTCGAGATCCAAATCATCAACTAACAAGTGAAATGTTCAGAACATTCATAATTGGCCGATATTACTGAACAAGGTCTTTCACTTATGCAGATTCTCGATTTAAACAACAACTTTTTAGGACCAAGTCTAAAAAATTTATGAAAAACTAGGATTTTCGAAATTTTGGCATACAGGTCTATTTATAAGGGAAGCTCCTTAGATCCTGCTTACAAATCACAAACACAATGGATAACACACTATGGAGAAACCACCCAACCAAGTAGAAGCATCCAATCAAACTTTAGAAGCTTCACCCCCAAGCCAAGTAACAAGAAGCATGAATATAGAGTGAGAGCCTGGCAATGAATCCACAACCATAATGAGGAGGAGGGCGATTTTGGACCCAATATATAGAGCCAAAAGCATCCTGGGCACATAGCCATGCATAGCCCTAAGTTCCCTATACGTAGATTCACCTAGAATAGAGTCCTAAGCATGGACCAACTATTCATAGAATTGCTATTGATAACTCTACACATGCATACATTGTCTCATATCTTGTCTAAACTCCATTTAGTATGTTCTGGGCCTCATAAGGATATTAGTTACTTTTGGGTCACGTCCAATATGACGTGGCATAACTAATAGCTTGTTTCACTGGAGTACCGTGTATCCAAGACTAGGAGTATATTGTATCCTATGTACTGGTCATGGACATAACATTCTTCCCTCCTTAAACTATTTATATCCTTAGAAACCAAACTTAGAAAATATATTTTTTATGCAATCAACTCTCTCCCATGAATCAGTACGACCCTTCCACCGAATTAAGCACTCAGAGATAGAACAATTTCTCAATTGTTTATCTTTGGTTCTGAGCACTTTCTCAGGCTCCAAAGGTACACTAAGCGACAAATCTTCCAAATGGGATAAATCCTCATCCGATCCAATTGTGTCACCATCATGTAAACTTAGTTTCAAATGACTTACATGAAATACTGGGTGTGCAGTCAATTTTCCTGGAAGATCGAGTTTATAAGCTAAAGAACCAATTATACGTACAATCCTGAAAGGTCCACAATAACGGGTAGACATCTTATAATGCTTCCTTGTACATAATGTCTTAGAATCTTTTGGAATCCTGAGATATATCAAGTCATCAACTTTAAAATCTCTTGGAGATCTCTTAAGATCGGTATAGTGTTTAGCTCTATCCTGAGCACTTCGAATACTATCCTTAGCCACTTGCAACATTTCTTGCATATCATGCAAAAAATCAGCAACCTTCTGGATCTTAACAGACTTCATCTCAACATTTATTGGAGATTTAGGTTGAAAACCGTACATAAACATAAAAGGACTGTAACCTATAGCAGAATGTTTTCTACTATTATGTGCAAACTCAACTAGTGGGAGATAATCTTCCCAATGAGATTGCTTGTGAGAAACATACGTCCTCAAAATATCTTCCATAGTTTGATTAGTCATTTCTATCTGGCCATCTGATTCAGGATGATCAGAAGAACTTAAACTCAAAGAAGTTTTCAATTTATGGAATACTGCTGACCAAAAGTGACCTGTGAACTTAAGATCTCTATCACTAACAATGTCACTTGGTAGACCATACAACTGAGATAATCTTTCAACAAAGATCTGGGCTAATTCAGAAGCCTTTATAGTTGACTTGATTGGTATGAATGCAGCTAACTTAGTTAACCAATCCACTACAACCCAAATAGAATCATTCTGTCATTGGGTCTTTGGAAGTCCAACTACAAAATCCATAGATATGCTTTCCCATTTCTTATCTAGGATATCTAACGAATGCAACAAACCACCAGCCTTATGGCATTCACCCTTTGCTAGTTGACAAAGTTTGCATTTAACAACATATGGCTTGAGCTTTGGCCAATAGAATTCCCTCTTAACCAAGTCCAGAGTCCTGTGTATATTGGGATGTTCTACACAGGGTATGTCATGACATTCAAACAAAATCTTACGTTTGAGCTCATCATTACTAGGTACGCAAACTTTTCCATTCCGAAATAATAATCCATCTCGAATGGTGAACTATTCCACAATCTTCTTATCTTTCTTAGTTAGTTGAGTCCCTTGTGTTTCTGACTCAACACTGTCCACATTTCTTCTGGTCGGAACAATGCTCCAAATATGACCAAAATGAGAGTCTGATTCATATTTTCCTCTCGGCGAAAGATATAGATCCGTAGAAATCTGGGTGAATGACAACTCATTTAGTTCACCAATCTGACTAAGAGCATCTACAACTTGATTAGAGCTACCTCTTATGTAACATATTTCATGATCGAATTCTTGCATCAATTCAGCCCATCGAGCTTTTCTCCCCCGAAGATCATGTTGATTACAAAAATACTTAAGAGACTGGTGATCCGTATACACTACAAACTTACTACCATACAAGTAGTGTCTCCAAGTTTTAAGTGCATGGATTATAGCAAACAATTCCTTTTCCTGCGTAGTATAACGCAACTGAGGACCAGTGAATTTTTTGCTCTCAAGCGCTAGTGGCCTATCCATTTGTAATAGAACCACTCCAATTGCAACATTTGTCAGATTATTAAGTGGTGTTGCTCACTTAGCATAAAACATAGTACGGAGGTAGAGTGGGTCTACAAGGCACTTTTCACATCACCCTGCCACCTAGGCTTTACACGTGCGAGTAGTAAATGTCCAAAAATCGGGTAAGAGAGCGCACTTTTCCAAGGTGGTATCATCAAAAATCCATCTTGAGCCCAATAAGCATCCAATTAGAGGCTACAAGCACTCTACTAAGGTTCATTAGAGAGACTTAGAAGCTCTATCAGGTCCATCAAGCAATCATAATCTCAAATCATACAAAAAATGCATTTTTGGCCTCCTTTAACAAGCAAAACTTTAACATAATGGTGCCTAAGCCTCACACAACATTATGGTGCCTAAGCCTAAACCTCACAGAACCAAATTGGATATATGATGGCTCAAAATAGAGGAAATTCATCATATCTTTAAACCTGTAATGAGAACCAACAAGTTTTTGATAGGTATTCATGCCCAAAAAAACCCCAAAAATACACTATTTCTTGATGTTTTGAGCCCACTAATGGTGTGAGACCATGCGTTTGCGGTTAACCCAGACCATTTTGGGTGCACGGGGACCGTGAGAACCGTGAGCGAGAGAGAGAGAGAGAGAGAGAGAGAGAGAGAGAGAGAGAGAGAGAGAGAGAGAGAGAGAGAGAGAGAGAGAGAGAGAGAGAGAGAGAGAGAGAGAGAGAGAGAGAATTCCACAAAAAAATCCAGTCCTCTCTGACTCGGATGTTCTCTCTCTCTCTCTCTCTCTCTCTCTCTCTCTCTCTCTCTCTCTCTCTATTTTAAAACTAGAGAGAATGTCGTCATGCCATCAAAAATGTCACGCTCTGCCTACCAAAAATGTCACGCTATGCCCGCAACAAATTGTCACGCTTTTTACAACGTGAAAAGCTAAAAAACGTGAGAAAGGTCCTATACGTGTGAAAAAAATAACACATAGAAGCCATTTTTTTTTCTCTTTTTTTTGGGCGCACGCACACATACAATTTCAAATTCTTTTCCCCCAAAGCACTCTCTCTCTCTCTCTCTGTCTCTCTCTCTCTCTCTCTCTCTCTCTCTCTCTCTCTCTCTCTCTCTCTCTCTCTCTCTCTCTCTCTCTCTCGGTTCTCTCTCTCTCTCTCAATCGCGAGCAAGCGGGATGTGGGCCTCTCTCTTCATTGTCTTCTTGTTCTCTTCTTTCTAATTGCGACCACCAACTGCAATATCCATAGCATGGGCGGGTCTCTCTCTCCAATGTCTTCTTGCTCTCTTCTTTCTGATTGCATCTGCCAACTGCAATATCCATATCCATATCCATGCTACAAGGTAAGGTTTGTAACTTAAGAAGCTTGAATCCTTTTGTTTATGGTTACCTTTACATGATTTCACTCTACTCTGAATTTGTTTACTTCTGTTCACGTTCTTCAGCATCGTCAAGGAAGGAGTATTTCAGATTGTCCACTTTCCATTAACTTCCATGCTTCCTCAACAACCGCTTTGGCAAAATCCATCATCTCTATCAAGCACAAGGGAGCTTCACCAGACAAGGAAGTCCACTGGTCTTCACCACCATCACGGCTGAGGCTGCTCCATCGCTGCATCCTCTAGCCATTTGGAACGTTGAACATGGGGTCTACTGGCAGCAACCTTCAATGCTAGGACAAGAGACTAGAATCATTTGCATCGCTGATGCAGCTACGATCTGATGCGATGGATCGTTGCTGCCATTCCAACGTATCACCGACATGCCATTCCAAATCAAATGCAGAGTTGTCATATGTTTTTAAGATTATGTGTTGTTGTATGTACATTTTTTTATGACATTTTTGGTGTTGTTGCATGTCGAAGATCTACATGAATCGTAGGACTTTTGTGCGAGACCTGACGGAGTTATTCTATTTTGGTGATGATGTGTCTCGCTGTTCCATTTTGTGGTTGATAGAAGCTTATGCGGAGTCCATATTCCAGCAACAAATTCTTTCGAGAGAATATCAATTCCTATTAGATGTAGATATGTTACTTAGGAATGTGGCATATGTTTGGAATCATGTTAGTATTGTTAGACTTAGTGACTTTGAGCCAATGTTAGAAAACCTGGTGTATGCCCAGGTATTGGTTTTTGAATTATCAGATGACATGATATCTATTTCCTAAAAAAATTGAAATATGAAACTGTTGCTACTTGAATTTTTTATAACAGTTTGGGTTTTTGTGATGAATGTTTTTGAAACTCACACATTGAATACACACATAGACATACAGGCACACACATCGCTAAATAAAAGTAAAAACACACACACACACTCAGGAGACCGTGTGCAATCTTTGGTTTGTGTCCCAAACAACAACACTCCAATATTGCACAGAACTCATTGCCACCCCGCCTTTAGACTTTTGGAACAAATGCTATAAACATACAGAATGATAGTTCCCTGGCATTTAGAAAGATATCATTCTAGATACTCTACATAACGTCTCTCTGTATATCATCCACAAAATAATTTATGCACCACTCTAAATTCTCCAAGCCAGGTTATGTTTAAATCCAGTTGCAATTCCACAAAAAAATCCAATCCTCTCTCTCTCTCTCTCTCTCTCTCTCTCTCTCTCTCTCTCTCTCTCTCTCTCTCTCTCTCTCTCTCTCTCTCTATATTTTAAAACTATTTTGAGAGAGAATGTCGTCATGCTGTCAAAAATGTCACGCTCTGCTTGCCAAAAATGTCACGCTTTGCCCACAACAAATTGTCACGCTTTTTACAACGTGAAAAGCTAAAAAACGTGAGAAAGGTCCTATGCGTGTGAAAAAAATAACACATAGAAGCCATTTTTTTTTCTTTTTTTTGGGCGCACGTACACACACAATTTCAAATTCTTTCCCCCCCAGAGCACGCGCGCTATCTTTTTCTCTCGATCGGTTCTCTCTCTCTTTCTCTCAATCGCGAGCAGGCGGGATGAGGGCCTCTCTCTCCATCGTCTTCTTACTCTCTTCTTTCTGATTGCATCCGCCAACTGCAATATCCATAGCATGGGCGGGTCTCTCTCTCCATCGTCTTCTTGCTCTCTTCTTTTTGATTGCGTTCGCCAGCTGCAATATCCATATCCATATCCATGCTACAAGGTAAGATTTGTAACTAAAGAAGCTCAAATCCTTTTTTTATGGTTACCTTTACATGATTTCACTCTGCTCTAAATTTGTTTACTGATGTTCACGTTCCCAAGGTTGCTTGTTACCTATTTAATAATTACACATCCTCATCAAACTTGGGAGATTGATATTGCCAAACACTCTATCTTCAAAGACTAGAGACTACAGGCCGGTTGGAAAACATGCTCATTCACACATAAAACTATTTCTATAATTTCTGGTTTCACACGAGGAGCGGTGTAGTGCGCTATGTGTGGAGGGAGATACAGCTGCGGTCTAGTGTGTGGACACTGTGATACAGCTGCGGCGGAGCAGCAGGAGGAGGAGGAGGAAGACGAATAGCGAGGCTGAGATGGCGATGGCGAGCACGAAATTTAGCACAAATGCTAAATTTGAGAAGGATGATGACGGTTAAAAAGATCACTTGGACATGAAGTACAGTTTAAGGACGAATAACACGTCAAACAATCTTCTATCAGTGCTATAAATGATGCGCGGGGGTGGACTAATGTTTGGGTGAGCGTCGCTGATCAAAAGCGAGGCAGACGTAGCTTCACTGCATGCTGGGTTTTTCAGCAACAGAGTAGCCATGGCTGTTGAGATGCAAAGCTTGGAGCAACAAGAGGCAGGTGGGCATCACAGAAAAGACGTGCATCAATCCTCTTCGTATGGAATGAGTGAGGCTGACTTGAATCGAGTGAGCAGCTTTGAAGACAAGGAACAAAAGTTGGGTAAAGAAGGGCAATGGCAAAACGCGGACAGCTCTAAGCACCTCACTACTGGAGACAAGGGACAGTTCTCAGTTGAGGAGCTCTTTGCAGGTACTCCTGTGCCGCCATGGTGGGAGCAGATCACTGTCAGGTCGATCGTTGTGAGTGTGATCTTGGGGGGGTTCTTCTGTATCATCACCCACAAGCTCAGTCTTACGGTTGGAGTGATCCCGTCGCTCAATGTGTCTGCTGGGTTGCTCGGATACTTCTTCATCAGAACATGGATTGCAATCACATCCAAGTTGGGTTTCTCCTGCAAACCCTTCACTAGGCAGGAGAACACTGTCATCCAGACATGCGTGGTTGCGTGTTACAGCCTTGCATTCAGTGGTATAATTTACTGTCCCTAAATAGTGAAACGACATAAAAGTGCAGAGAAATGCCTGCGGTACCATTTGTTCTCTTGAATTTGTTGGCTGAATTTCTTTGTTTTTAATATATATATTGAACTCTCAGGAGGATTCGGCTCGTATCTTCTGGGTCTGGATCCAAAAACATACAATCGCATTGGGGCAGACTATCCCGGAAATCACGCTGAAGATGTTAAAAAGCTCTCACTAGGATGGATTATTGCATTCTTGTTCACAGTCAGTTTCCTTGGTGTCCTGGTCCTCGTTCCACTCAGAAAGGTAGTTCTTACATGAACAAATATTGATCCTTCTACAGTTCCACCAGCAAACAGCCTTATCAGATCTTTTGCGATCTATCTGGTAGTTCGTGCTCATGTGGACCATATGTTCTTATAAGATTAAACAAAGCTTGATTTATTGGTCTTCTAGCTGAAATGCTTTGCCTTTTTAAAACATCTTAACGCCCAGATCAACATTCTGTAAGGCCTTCTCTTTCTGGTCAGTCAAGATCTGAAAGTTTTGCGGATGCAATGAAAAATAAGTACAATATACTACAGTCAAACTTGCTTTCATGCAAACCAAAGATATGTTATTTCGTGCAAATCTAAAACGTAGAGAAGCAGAGAATTTGGACAGATTGTGCTCTCTCTCTCTCTCTCTCTCACACACACACACACACACAAAACCCAGACACACACACAGGCTCCTGAAATGATTTAATGTGCAGATAATGATACTGAAGTACAAGCTCACATACCCAAGTGGTACTGCAACAGCTGTTCTTATCAACAGTTTCCACACTCCCCAAGGTGCAGAAATTGCAAAGTAAGTGGTCTTTAATCGTCTCAGTTGGAATTGTTCCGAAATTTGAGATTTGATTGCTTCCATGAAAAAGTGAGTTCAAATTTTTTAGCATGCTTAGTAGAGATGAACTAGTCGATTCGGCTTGTCTTTGAACAGGAAACAGGTTAGATCTCTTGGTAAAAGCTTTACAATCAGCTTCTTATGGAGCTTTTTCAAGTGGTTTTATAGTGGCAAAGGTGATGCAACTTGTGGATTTGACAGCTTTCCCAGCCTTGGGCTCAAAGCTCTAGATAACAGGTATGTTCTAAAAGTCAAGCTGACAAGCGAATTATTATGTTGTAAAATTCTTGCATCACGTCATCGATTTCTTTCATCAGGCTTACAATTACATGCAAACATGTCTAAGCTTTGTAGCCCATGTTTATGTGCTATCTTTAGCCCAGTATCACCCATATTTTTTTAATAGTAACAGCATTCTCCTAAGGAGCTATCCACAAGGAGGTGGTATCAATTGAAAATTGGTGTTGTTTGGTGAATGTGCAGATTCAACTTTGATTTCAGTCTTGTATATGTTGGGGCAGGCATGATTTGTCCTCATATTGTCAACTGTTCAGTTTTACTGGGAGCAATAATTTCATGGGGATTCATGTGGCCACTCATACAGAACCGAGAAGGCGAATGGTATCCCCACAAGTTAGGAGGCACAAACTTTAGAGGCTTATATGGTTACAAAGTACATACCTTTTCCGGCTATGAACATTTCTTACGGCACTTGATATCTTACTTCCTATCCATTTCTTCAATTCGCATTTTAATATGGCATACGTTTTCGTAGGAAGATATTTGAGTTTCAGTAGCAAACCACATGTTCAGATATAGAGTTCTCCTGTCTAAAGATGAAGTTCTCTGGGAACAAAACCGTCTAATCTCTTCCAGTGTCAAAAGCATTTTCTCTATCTGATTTTTTTATTTATCCATATGACCTTTAAGATTACCTTATAGCTGACCAGGTAAGCCTAGTCGATGCACAATGGTTTGCTGATGGATTATGGCATATGCTTCTTGTACAGGTGTTTGTGGCCATAGCACTCATACTCGGCGATGGGCTGTACAATTTTGTCAAGGTTTTCTACGTCACTTCAAAGTCTTTCTATATACAGTACAAGAACAATCAGCTACTTCCTATGTCCAATGGTATGTCAGAAGGATTTTGTTAACCGTACCAGGAAATTAGCATGCATAACACAATGAATCGCCCTTTTTGTTTTTCTTGATGTTTAAAGATATCTTAAGCACTGTCACATTTTAAGGCCAAAGATTGGAATTTTCCACTAAAACATTTCACTTTACGTAGCAGACGAAGTGTATGCTAATCTCAAACATGTCGCAGATATTCAAGGCATTGAGGTGCTGTCAATAGACGAGAAAAAGCGCAATGAGGAGTTTCTGAAGGATAGAATTCCCTTGTGGGTAGCTGTGGCAAGCTATATAGTTCTAGCTGGCATATCTATTGGGGTGGTCCCACAAATTTTCAAGCCATTAAAGTGGTACTATGTACTTATCTGCTATATTGTGGCACCTGTTCTTGCCTTCTGCAATGCTTACGGATGTGGCCTAACAGATTGGAATTTGGCACCTACATATGGAAAACTGGGACTTTTTATTTTTTCTGCCTGGGCAGGAAGTCATGGTCATGGTGTAGTGGCGGGTTTGGCAGCATGTGGAGTAATGATGGTTATTGTTGCCTCTGCTGCGGACTTAATGCAAGATTTCAAGACTGGCTATCTAACTCGGTCTTCACCTAGATCCATGTTTACAAGTCAGCTAATTGGAATTGGAATAGGATGCATCCTAGCACCCGTCACGTTTTGGATGTTCTGGAAAGCTTTTGATGTTGGGAACCCCGATGGAGAGTATAAGGCTCCTTATGCAGTAATATACAGGCAGATGACTCTCATTGGAGTTCAAGGATTTTCTGCCTTGCCAAGGCATTGTCTCCAACTCTGCTATGGATTCTTTTCATTTGCTATTATCACAAACCTGATTAGAGATCTAACTCCTCGAAGGATTTCTCAATACATCCCTATTCCAATGGCTATGGCTATACCATTCTACATAGGAGCATATTTTGCAATCGATATGTTCATTGGGACTGTCATTGTTTTCGTCTGGCAGAAGCTTAACAAGAGAAAATCAGAGATATTTGTGCCTGCAGTGGCTTCAGGGTTCATTTGTGGCGATGGTGTATGGGCTGTGCCGTCAGCTATTCTGGCATTAGTCAAAGTCAATCCACCCATTTGCATGATGTTTGTAGGTTCCAAAATAGCTCGAGCTCTCCAAAACAGCTTGCCATAATCAGCAGTAGGGTTTAACTTCAGAAAAGACATCTCTAAACTCATTGTGATCTAGCTAACAGCAGCTCTACAAAGGGTTGATCTTCAATGATGATCATCATGAGTTTACTACTGTAATTATTCCATCTTTCATCATTTGGACCCAACGGGGTTGGCTCAACTGGTTAGCTTGGCATCCAAAGTTTCTTTGGTCCCAGGTTCGAGCCTCCCCTTGGAAACCAAGAAGCATCTTTCATCATTTGGGAACGGTTTGTAAAAGAAGAGCAGAATAACTTACCAAATGGAAATGCAATCTATGTAAATTGTTTGGAAAGGCTTGTAAAACATAAATCCTTCAAGTGTTTTCACTTGTATTTGAAACGCTTAACTAAAGCTAGAGTTTACTACTAGTGGACAACTAATGCAATAATTATTAAATAAAATATGGAATCTGTGCTTGATGATCAAAAGCCCTTTGGTGTCGTATCAAGTCTTTGTTCAACAACTATTACAATGTCCCAAAGCTCTCGCTCCACAAAGATGCTCCGCATTTAAATTTCTATATAATAAAGCTAGAAATTTCATCCAACTTGCTCGACTATCCAAGCATTCATTCATTTGATCTTGTCATTTTACTCAAAAAAGTCATTATTGGCACCTTAAGATGCTCAATGAATGCAAAGGTGAGCTCTGCAAATCAACTCTAAAGTGTGACCAAAAAAAGCTTCAAGCTTTCTTGCCACAGATTTTGGCCTAGAGAGAAAAAATTGTTCATTATGATGATACAAGTCTAACAGAAGATGAACAAGGCATAAATCTAACAAGTTTTGGCACTGAACCATCCACCAGTCTCCAAATTGCTTCTGCTTTTAATGCAAATGTCATTTTATGCTTGCAACATCTAAAGTTTCACCCATTGAAAATCAAATTGGGTTTTGAGCCATGACAGAGTTCATTTTGCACTTTTGCAAAGCCACTCAAGCCTCCTACTTATAGTATCCAAAAAATTTAGACCATTTTTTGTGAATCTAGATCTAGTACCACAACAAAATTTGTCAAAGTGTCCAAAAATATTCTCACAACCATCCAAAATCAAAATAAAACTGAAACATTTGGTCAAAACTATTTGATTATAGTTGTCAAAAGTTAGAGTTACATGAAGATGATGATTTTGAGTATGATGACATTGTTCTTGGAGTAAATGATGAGATCGAAAATGATATACTTTGTCCAGAAGAGTGCTTGCAACAATCTTTGTCCAAGATTTGTGAGCATCAAAAAAATATTTTCTCAGAGGATGAGTTCATTGCTTTCCAAACCCAACTTGGTTTTGGGCCTCGTAAAATATATCAACCAAAAGAGTTAAGCTCGCAAAAGGGTCACAACATAGACCACCCCAATTTGATTGAAGCAGATACCGTTGAATGTGTTAATTCTTTTATTTTTTATGCATGTAATTAATTTTGTGTAGTGATTATATTCATCATAAAAACTAACATTTTAATTTCCATATTTTCAGGAGGCTCTTCTTATTCAACGAATTTTCCATTCGATGAGGTGGCTTCCAAACATACTCGAGTAAATTCAACAAGGATATTGGCCTTGAAAATTATCTCAAGTTTTTCAAAAACCATGAGATATGTGTTGCCCATTGGAATTTCAATGCTCAAGGCGAAACAATTATCATGGCTGTAAAGGCGCTGTCAGCTCATTACTTAGGTGTCATAAGTTCATTAAACCACACAAAATAATTTTTGTTAAATCCTCAATTGCACTCAAGATTTCAAGGTACGGACCTGAGAATACTATTCTTCGATCTGCTCATTTTGCTTTGTATGCAACTTATATAGAATTATGTATAGAAAAGAAAAATGCTTATCTATTGGATCCATTTGCAAGGATAGAATTTCTCCATGACAAAAAAATGCAACTGGTATTAGAAAAAAGAATAGCAAGTATATATAGACCTAATTATACAATAAAATAGAAATGTATTATTTCAATACACTCATAAATAAATAATACAAAGTGTGTTTGTCAATCTATCTCCGTTGATGTATAAATTTGCATGCCTTTCTAGACTTGATGTGATTTGTAGATTTTGTTTCAGGTCATATTTGTGCTCATCGATAGAACAATTGAAATAGCTAAAAGATATATTCGTGTTTACCATTGAACTCACCATGTTATGTGTTTCTATCAAATGCTACTCTTGCCTGCTAGTGAGATTTTTCCATCCCTTGTGATGACCATATACTCAAACTTCCATGATTTTCTGTGAAGGATATGGAATGGTGTCATAATGTATTTTGCAAAATATAAATCATTTCCATCAATAGGTGAACCTCAAAAAATAAAATAAAATGGTAACTTGATATCTATTTTTAACTACTTACCATGTAATGTGTGATATGATCTACTCTCCATGCCACTTTAACTGCATCTACAAACTCAACACAACTTTTTTGGAGCAATCGCACGCCATTGTTTGAAAATATTTTCTTTCATAGTACTTAAACCATATTATCTAGTTTTTTCCATACTTCAACTTTCATTACCCTTGTTGATTCTTTCTGCTCAAAATCTTGAGTAGCAACTATTATGTCTTTCCAAATTGTGTAATGTGTCTTAGATGAGTTACCTTTTATTTTTGTTTTAACCTTTTTACCTATCAAGTCAACATCTTTCAATTGTTGTGAGTATACAGAATGAACTTATCCAAATCAATTTTCATTTGATCAATTTCTTTTCTTGTACTCACTATGATTTTTTGTAACAGCTCACTATTATTTCATAGATTTTTCTTTTCCTTTTGGAGAACCTCGTTATGATTTGGCAATTTTATTCACAATATATTATCATTTTGATCACAATATGATGATATACGTCTAATTACATCCTCTAAACAATCAACTCTTTCCATTAAAAATGCATTACCATATTCTTCTAATCTTTCACAATAACCTAATAAACTATTCTAAATTTCATGATAGAGAGAATATATTAATGGAGTAATTGAGCAAAATTTGGGATGCTAGGATATAATGTTTCGTCTGTCCATACGTCCAAATTTGTTTTCTTGTCAACCCTACAGCGCAAACAATTATAAACTGATAAGTAAGATGCTTTCACACCTCTTTTAATCAAAGGAGCATATTCATCAAGAAGCTCTATATGGAGGTAAAAAAATTTCAATGCAAGATGGAAAAATAGATTACAATCAATGTTAGTTCAACCAAAACTAAATAAATGCAATATACACAGCGTCTTTATACATGCCATAGTACCATTTGATGTAGCACTTGAAGATTGCTATTTTCTATTGGGTAAAGCACTAAAGGCAAGGCATGATATTGATTTTTGGATACAAAATTGATAAGAATGAGAGGGAAACTGGCAAGAAAAGGGTTAGTTGTATTTCTTGACACTAGTTCATCCCAAAACATCATCAATTCTCAACTGGTTAAGCCACTAGAGCTATCTATCGTTAATAATGGATAGATCTTCACTTTTATAGAGTAGACCATAATCACAAGATGAAGATACATATCTTAAAATCCTCTTGGCCATCTTCCAATGATGGATCTTAGGTTCTTGCATAAATTGACTCAATTTGTGCACACAAAAACTAAGATCGGGCCTAGTAATGGTAAGCCAAATCAAGGAGCCTACAAGACTTCTAAAAAGTGTGATGTCCTCAAAGGATCTTTCATCACCTTTATTAGGATCTTTTACAATTTGCTCCATTGGAGTATCTATGCTCTTAGAATTTTCCATATGGAATTTTTTCAACATAGAGTGAGCATATCTAGATTGGCATATAAATACATGATTTTCATAAAAATCAATTTCTAGGCCTAGGATGTAATGTATCTCTCCTAGATCTTGCATTTTAAACTCACATCCAAGTGCTAGCTTGGTTTCATCAACTAGCTTGATACAACTTCCACAAAGAATAATGTCATCAACATAAATTAGAAGAATGACAATATTGCTATCAACAAACTTTAGATACATGGAAGGATCATAGTCACTAAGAGTAAATCCTAGTGAGATAAGGAAAGAGTTAAGTCTTGAATACCATGATCTTGGTGCTTGCTTGAGTCCATAAAGACTTTTGAAGAGCAAGCACACTTTGGACTCATCCTTGATGAATCCTTGAGGTTGTTCCATATAGATCTCCTCCTCAAGATAACCATTTAGAAAAGCATTGGATACATCTAATTGGAACACCTTCCACTTGAAAAAACAAGCAAGAGAAATAAGAATTCTTATTGTCACCATCTTTGCAACGGGTGCAAAGGTCTCCTCATAATCAAGACCATGGATTTGAGCAAATCCTTTGGCACATAATCTTGCTTTATGCTTGTTGATGGTGCCATCATGATTGAACTTGATCCGAAATACCCACTTGCAACCAATCACATGCTTGTTGGAAGGAGGATCCACAAGCTCCCAAGTATTGTTGGTGATCAATGCATCATACTCTTGCTTCATGGCATCATACCACTCCTTGGTATTGAGTGCCTCTTGTACATTCTTTGGCTCTTCATGAGAGACATAAAAAACATAATTAGTGGAATCAAGATCCACTTGTTTGCCTTTGTCAACATATGAGAGCCTCTTAGGCTCGGATCTATCTCTCATGGATCTTCTTGGTGAAAAAATCCGAGGAGAGTCTTCTTCAAATCTCGACCCCATCACATCATGATTGTCTTCAAAATCAATAATTGATGATTCATCCATAGATTTCTTGATCTCGGCCTCTTCAAATGATGAGTGTTGATCTTCATGAAAGACAACATCTCTACTTTCAATAACTTGAGAAGTAGAGAGTATAAAGACTCTATAGGCCTTCTTGGTGGATGAGTATCCAACCATGATCCCTTTGCATGCACTAGGATCTTCCTTCTTCCTTGTTTCCAAGGGAATATGGACAAAGCATAAGCATCCAAAAACTCTAAGGTGATCAACCTTAGGCTTTTTCAAAAATAAGATTTCATATGGTGACTTTCCTCCAAGAGCTATATGTGGGAGCCTATTGCAAAGATAATTTGCACAATTAATGGCTTCTCCCCAAAAATCTTTGGGCAAAGATGCCTCAATTCTCATATTTTGCACATTCACATAGAGATCTATTCTTTCTCTCGGCCACTCCATTTTGAGATGGAGAGTAGGCACAAGAAAACTCTCTTTTAATGCCTTCAAGCTCACAAAAGTCTTGAGATTTATTGGAGATATATTCACCACCTCCATCACTTCTAAGAGCTTTAATCTTGAATGAGAATTGCTTCTCTACATAAGCTTTGAAAATAAGGAAATGATCAAACACCATAGATTTTGAAGCAAGAAGATATATCCAAGTGAATCTTGTGTAATCATCAATGAAAGTAACAAAACAAGTGGCTCCTCCCTTGCTTGTAGTTGATGAGAAATGCACATCCGAGTGGATTAACTCCAAAGGATGCTTGCTTTTGATAGAAGATCTTGTAAATGGCTTTTTGTGAGATTTAGCAATAGCACAAGCCTCACAAGGCTTGATCTTCTTGGAGAATGACTTTGGCAAGCCAATAGCTTTGGATTCTTTGATCATAGAGAGCATGGATTTGTAGTTGGGATGTCCCAACCTCCTATGCCATAATTCCTCCATAGAGAGCTTGTTCACAAGAGCAACATTACAAGCATTCACATACTCATTTGGATCTAGTTTATAGATGCCACCAAATCTATATCCTAATGCAAGTATCTCATCATTCTTCTTGATAGTGCAAGTATCAACATTGAATTTTACATCAAGGCCATTATCAAGCAATTGGCCAACACTAATAAGATTCTTGGTAAGCTTAGGTACATAAAGAACTCTAGAGAGAGAAAGAACTTTAGAGGATGCAAGCTTCAAGGGAATGTTCCCTATGCCTTCAATAGGACATTCGAAATCATTTGCAATGTATATTGATTTCTTCACTCCATCATAAGGTGCAATAGAAGAGAAAGAGTCCTTGGAGCTACACATATGTGAAGAGGCTCCACTATCAATATACCATAGGCCGTCCTTCTTGAAAGGAGTAGATAAGAAACTAGAGACCATAAGAGATCCCTCTCCATCACTTGCAATAGTGTCTTCCTTCTCATTGGTAATATTGGCTTGCTTGAGTTGATTCTTCTTTTTGAAGCAATTGGTGGCATAATGACCTTTCTTGCCACAATAAAAGCACTTGATCTTCTTCTTCTTCTTGAGCTTGGATGATGAAGCATTAGAGGAATCATCTTCCTCCTCATCTTTGTCTTTGGATTTGACTTTGTCCTTGCTTGAGGATTGTTGATGTTGGTTCTTGCTCCTCTCTTTGTGCTTATCCTTGGCAAAAAGAGCTTTGCCATCATTATGAGTGAGAGAAAGCTTGTCCATCCTCAAGAGCTTATACTCTTGTCTTGATTCTTCTGAAATTAGCACATTTTGGAGAGCCTCCAAACTTGGTAGCTCCTCCTTAATGGCATAGGATTGGACAAAATTATCAAATTCACTTCTCAAGCCATTGAGAATGACTTGAACTAGCTCATTTTGATTGATGGAATCACCAATACAAGCAAGCTCTCTATGAATATCTTTTACTCTCAAAACATAACTAGATGCACTCTCATCACTCTTTTGGCTACTTTGAAAGATTTTATTCCTAAGAGTGAGAAGCCTAGAGGTATTCTTTGATAAATTTTACAGTTTTTAGGACAATAATGATTGTACTTTACAATCATAGAGAGTTATTGGTTGCTTAATCAATGAATCTATCAAGTTCTACACATTAGATCTTGATCTAGATTCACTACACTTGGATTTAAGCAAGAGCAATGGATCAACACATCATTTTTTAGTGAGAGCGGCTTCACACGTGTGGAGTACTGTCCACTGTATGGCCTGCACCTGAAACAACAAGTACAATGATACTAGATAGCAATCATGCATAAAAATCACAAGACAAATGACTAGAAATCTCACAAAAGTGTAGAGTGCAAAAGTCTCATCAATTTTCTTAGCAAAATGATGATCCTTTTATGGATCAAGTACATCCATGAGTCTGGTACAGTCCAGCAGGCCTTCACACGTGTGAAGAGTGCCACATCACTCATATCTATCCATTTGATCCATCCTTGATCCTTATCCAATAGTTGACCTTCTAGAATATGACTAAAATCCAAAAAGCTAGTCTCCTAGAATATAGGAATATTCCCTACAAAATAGGATCTAAGGAAAATGGTCAACTCTTATCTTCTAGTACTCTATACACACATGTGAACATCCACTTGCCATGTGGGAGCATTTACTCATGCACATGCAAGGAAAAGCTAATTTGTAGGTGACTAGTCAACTTGACTAAAAACTAGTCATTTCATGTTCACACTAACTAGAATGATACAAAATCAATTTGGATATATACAAACATGAAAAGTACATCCTTTCACACATGGGAACATGCTCCACACGTGTGAAATCATATCATCAACATATTCTAATGTTTGATCAATATTTACATGAACCAATGTCAAGTGAGAAGTGACAATTTTCAACACTCCTCCTCACTTCTAACTTGGCAAATCTAGTGTACATCTATCTACAATTCCAAGAGCATATCTTAACTTAAAAAATGGATCTTTGGACAATGGTTTGGTTAAGATATCAGCTATGCATTCGGATGATGGTACATGATGTAGTTGCACTTCCTTGGATTGTACCTTCTCCCTCACAAAGTGGTGAGCTATCTCAATATGCTTTGTTCTAGCATGGAAGATAGGATTTGAAGCAATTTGTTGAGAAGCTTGATTGTCACAAAATATGTAAGGGATCTCCTCGGCCTCTAGCACATGTAGTTCCATCAAGAGTCTTCTTAGCCATAAGAGCTCTTTGGTTGTTGAAGTCAATGCCTTGTACTCGGCTTCACAAGAAGATAGTGAGATTGTATCTTGCTTTTTGGAAAGCCAAGATATCACTCCTCCACAAAGAAATGTTGCAAATGCACTAATGGACTTCCTATCCATCTTGTCACCTGCAAAATCTGAATCCGAGTAGGCTCTCAAGTGCAAGTTAGATCCTTCATAAAGTATACCAAAAAATCTAGTACTAGAAACATATCTAAGTACTCTCTTGGCACTTTTCCAATGATGAATTAAAGGAGCTTGCATACTTTGACTCAACTTGCTTACACAAAAACTTAAGTCAGGTCTAGTAATGGTTAAATAGATTAGAGAGCCTATAAGCTTCCTAAAGAGAGTGATGTCCTCAAAGGATGCTTCATCACCTTCATTAGTTGCTTTCACAACATGCTCCATAGGGGTGTCAATCCCCTTACAATCTTTCATACCAAATCTTTCAAGAATGGAAGTAGCATACTTAGATTGACTTATGAAAGTACAATTGCTACTTCTATACACTTCTATCCCAAGTATAAACTTTAGGAAGCCTAGATCTACCATCTTGAACTCACTAGATAAGTCAACTTTTACTTTGCCTATGCCATCATCATCATTTCCTGTCATAATGATGTCATCAACATAAAGAACCAAAATGATGATCTTTCCTTCATTACATTTGAAATATAAAGAAGGTTCATAAGCACTTAGTACAAAGCCAAGGGAATAGAGAAAATCATGCAACCTAGAGTACCAAGCTCTAGGTGCTTGCTTCAAGCCATATAGGCTCTTCCTTAAGTAGCACACCTTTTGCTCCTCACCAATCTTGATGAAGCCCTCGGGTTGCATCATGTAGATTTCCTCTTCTAAGAAGCCATTCAAGAAGGCATTTGTCACATCCATTTGGTAGAGATCCCATTTGAACAAAGTAGCAATGCAAATGATTAATCTAATAGTTACAAGCTTAGCTACAGGTGCAAATGTTTCTTCATAATCCAATCCTTTTATTTGAAGAAATCCCTTAGCAACAAGCCTAGCTTTGTATTTACTAATAGATCCATCTTGATTGTACTTAATTCTATAAATCCACTTACATGCAAGTGGTTTCTTTCCTCTTGGAAGATTTACAAGATTCCAAGTATGATTTTCTTCTAATGCATCATACTCTACTTGCATTGCATCTCTCCAAACTTTAGATTTACATGCTTCTTCAAAAGATGATGGTTCTTCAATCAATGTAGCTAAAAAAGAGTAAGAGGTAGAAGATGTAGAGCCTTCCTTTTGCTTTCCCTTGTCCACATAGGTAAGCCTTGAGGGCTTGGCCTTGCTCCTTGATGATCTTCTTGGCCCCTTTTGACTTGGATCCAAATCTCCATCCTCGGGTTTGTCATGATCCTCCTCGGGTTTGTCAAGATCCTCCTCGGATTTGTCAAGATCTTCAATGCACAATGGGTTAGATCCATTTGACAAGCTCTTAGCAAATTGTGACTCATCAAAAAGTACATCCTTGCTTACCTTTACTTTCTTGGATGTAGGATCATATATCCTATATCCCTTGCTATTTTCTCCATAGCCAACAAAGATTCCTTTGAAGGAGGTAGCATCTTCTTTCCTTCTAGTCTCCAAAGGAATGTGTACATAACAAGTACATCCAAAGATCTTAAAATATTTTACATTGGGTTTCTTATCAAACAAGGCTTGATAAGGTGAGATCCCATCTATAGCACTACTAGGAAGTCTATTACACAAATAATTAGCACATGTTATGGCTTCTCCCCAAAATGAGATGGGAAGTGATGCATCAAGCCTCAAGGACTTTGCACACTCACATAGACTCCTATTTTTCCTCTCGGCCACCCCATTTTGTTGAGGGGTGTAGGAACAAGTGTATTGTAACTTAATACCATTGATCTCACAAAAGTCTTTCATTTTATTGGAGGTGTACTCTCCTCCATTATCACATCTTAGTGCTTTGATAGAAGTACTAAGTTGTTTCTCTACTAGAGACTTGAACTTAATGAAAGCTTCATAAACAAGATTTTTCTTTGATAGTAACTCAATCCATGTGAATCTAGTACAATCATCTATAAAAGTTACATACATCAAGGCACCTCCATTACTTGCATGTGAAAAACTATGTACATCAGAATGTATGAGATCCAAGGGAGAGAGAGATCTTGATGAAGATTTCTTGTAAGAAGATTTGTGTGACTTTGCAAGGCCACATGCCTCACACATTTTTCCACACTTCTTGAAAGCTCTTGGTAGGCCGAGAGCTAGTTCCTTGCTTGCCATTGACTCCATAGATTGAAGATTAGGATGGCCTAATCTCTTATGCCAAAGCTCCACTTGAGTTAGCTCCTCCCTAGCCAAGTTCACACTTTCACTTGCAACATTAGCATCCAACTTGAAAAGTCTACCTTGCTTAATGCCACTAGCTATGCACTTATCATTTTTCAAGATGGAACAAACTCCATTCTTGAAATGTACATCTAGTCCATTGTCCATTAATTGTCCTACACTAAGCAAGTTTCTTGAAATGGTAGGAACATACAAAACATTATCTAGATCTATCCTTTTAGATGTGCCTAAACAAAGAGGTATAGATCCTATGCCATCTATCTTGCATGCTTGATCACTAGCAGTGTATATTGACTTCTTAGAGTCATTACAAGATAGAAGAGTAGAAAAATAATGCTTGTTAAAGGACATGTGGGAACTAGCCCCACTATCTATCCACCATGTGTCTTGACTTGAAGTTGGTGTAGATGCAACCATTAAGGATGTGTTGAATCCATCCTCATATTCTTCCTCTTGAGCAATGTTCCCTTGATCTCCTTTGGCTTGTTGATTCTTCTTCAAGTAGCATTCTGAGGCAAAGTGTCCTTTCTTTCCACAAAAGAAACACTTTAGTTTTGCCTTGTTCTTCACTTTGCCTTTGGAGGTAGATCCTCCATTCTTCATCTCGGCCTCCTTGCCTTGATTTTTCTTGAATGGATTTTGCTTTTTCTTGCCTTTAGATGTAAAGTTAGCTTTCTCCTCTCCTCCATTAAGTGACATGCTATCCATTCTTGTCTTGAGGTGTAGAAGCCTACTCTCCTCGGCCACAAGAACATTGTGCAACTTTTCAATGGATGGAAGAGAGTCTTGAATGGCAAATGATTGGACTAAGTTGGTAAACTCATCACTTAGACCATTCAAAATGATTTGTACTAGTTCTTGATCTTGGATCTTCTCTCCTATTGCACTTAACTCCTTGTTAAGAGATTTGATCCTAAGAACATACTCTTGTCCACTCTCTCCACTTCCTTTCATGCTTTGGAAAACTTGATTTCTTAGCATGAGGATTCTTGAAGTATTGTTGGATTCATAAATGCTCTTTAATGAATCCCAAGCCTCTTTGGATGAGGTACAAGAAGACACCTCTTTCAAGAGGTCATTGCACATTTAACTTTATGCAATGTAGAGCTAATCTTGCTCTCTTCTTGTATTTGGCTTGTTCTTGGGGAGTTTGAGGCTCTTCCTCTACTCCTTGAACTATGTCATATAGATCATGGATCACTAGGAGTGATTCCATTCTCACTTTCCAAATGGAATAATTTGTGGAAGTGAGTCTCTCACTTGATTCCATCAAATATCCACCCATGGATGACATTTTAGAATGAATGCTCTTTTAAAAATCACAAAGATTTTTGAATTTTAAAAGATCTATGAAGTGGCCTAAAGCTTACTAGAATGCCTATAGGCTTGTCTCTATCAAACTAACACACAAGCTTGAATGATACTCAAAGATCTTACCAAAAATTTCTAGCTTTCACTCTCACAAAAAAAAAATTGCTTTACACTTTTCTTAGAGATTTCACTTCAACTAAGGATCTGAACAAATCAGCCTCTTAGATCTGATCTTAGACTCTAAAAAGAAATGCTTCAATGATCCAAAACACTATTTGGTCATAGGCATTAGTTAGAATGAATCTAGATCAATACTATGCTTCAAAAAGCACCAAAAATGAACTAGTATTGTGATTTTGGGACCAAAAAACACAAAGTAACTTGAATTGAAAGTTGCTGTACGGTTTCACACGTGTGAAAAGTACATACACAGCCTCCAAGTCGTTTTGATCCAAATGATTACAAGCTATCACTCTAGAAGAACTCGCCCTCACTAGTATTGGCCAAAAAACAAATTTTGCCAATGATCTTTACAAGATTTATGATTCAATGATCACTCTCTTACTTAGCTCTGATACCATGATAAATTTTACAGTTTTTAGGACAATAATGATTGTACTTTACAATCATAGAGAGTTATTGGTTGCTTAATCAATGAATCTATCAAGTTCTACACATTAGATCTTGATCTAGATTCACTACACTTGGATTTAAGCAAGAGCAATGGATCAACACATCATTTTTTAGTGAGAGCGGCTTCACACGTGTGGAGTACTGTCCACTGTACGGCCTGCACCTGAAACAACAAGTACAATGATACTAGATAGCAATCATGCATAAAAATCACAAGACAAATGACTAGAAATCTCACAAAAGTGTAGAGTGCAAAAGTCTCATCAATTTTCTTAGCAAAATGATGATCCTTTTATGGATCAAGTACATCCATGAGTCTGGTACAGTCCAGCAGGCCTTCACACGTGTGAAGAGTGCCACATCACTCATATCTATCCATTTGATCCATCCTTGATCCTTATCCAATAGTTGACCTTCTAGAATATGACTAAAATCCAAAAAGCTAGTCTCCTAGAATATAGGAATATTCCCTACAAAATAGGATCTAAGGAAAATGGTCAACTCTTATCTTCTAGTACTCTATACACACATGTGAACATCCACTTGCCATGTGGGAGCATTTACTCATGCACATGCAAGGAAAAGCTAATTTGTAGGTGACTAGTCAACTTGACTAAAAACTAGTCATTTCATGTTCACACTAACTAGAATGATACAAAATCAATTTGGATATATACAAACATGAAAAGTACATCCTTTCACACATGGGAACATGCTCCACATGTGTGAAATCATATCATCAACATATTCTAATGTTTGATCAATATTTACATGAACCAATGTCAAGTGAGAAGTGACAATTTTCAACATTCTTAGCCTCATAGATAGTCTTGAGACAATCCCAAGCTTCTTTGGCTGTTGTACAAGTACCTATCTCCCTCAATATCTCATTAGAGACATTCATCTTAATGTAGTGGAGAGCCATCCTAGCTCTCTTTTTGTATTTTTGAACCTCTTGAAGAACTTGTGGTTCTTCTTCAAGGCCAAGAACTATGTCCATCACGTGTTGAAGGATCAAGATCGACTCCATCCTCATTTTCCAAATTGAATAATTTGAAGTGGTCAATCTTTCACTTGGTTCCAACAAGGATGAACCCATTGAAGACATTTGAAGTGAAGAAAACTCAGATGATGAACAATAAATGTTGTTACACACTTTCAATAGGATCCAATAATTGAGTACTATCTCCTCCTATGAAAGATCTTACAACAATTTGTGAATTGATTCTCACTAGCTACACAAATCTCTCTAAAACAAGATCTATTTCACATCAAATGATGGAGTATAGGCAAAGTTAGGATCCAACACTCTTAGCACGTGTGAAATACACTAAGAAACCAAATTTGACTCAAACACAATGATATTGCATGAAACAAAATGGCTAAGATCTCAAAATAGTGCCTAGATCACATATAGATGAGATTGGCAAGCATACAACTGTGATTTTGGATCAACCAAGCAATCTCTTGACCAAACCAAATGTGTCCACCCAGGTCTAGGTGCCGTACCTAACCCTTTTCAAAAGCTTATAACTTTTGATTGGCTCAACCAAATGGAATGAAACTGATTGCAACAGAAACTAGACAAAAATAGCTTCAAAACAAGCTATCAAGCAAGATAAATGGATCAAACATGAGAGAGAACTTACAAACTAAAATTGGATGTTCCTCACACGTGTCTGAGCACCTGATTTCGTACAGTACCAGGTCAGACCCAATCAATGTCCTTTTGATCTCTTTTGATCCAAGATTGAACAAGATAGCTAGGAAAATGGGCCTTGACAATTTCTAGCTCAAGATTGATGAAAATTTTTCACTTAGATGGATCAAAATGCATGGTAACCTTAGGTAGGCTCTGATACCATGTTGATTTTTACACGTGTGGACTGTCCACTACATGTACTTGTGATCTCCTAAGGTGTGTAGATGCACCAAGATCAAGACTAGATTGAGATTCAAGATCAATCTTGAATCCTATGGCAAAAACACACTACTACATGCATTCAATCACTTCCAACTCTCACTCACACGTGTGGGAAGTATTCAAAAAATAATCTAAGTAAAAACAAGCTGCTCTCCTCGGATAGAGAGAGAAAATGCATCACCAAAAAATTTCATAAGTGCTCATCAAGGGAATGCAATTCTAGTCAAGATTTTGTTCAATTTTGCTTGATTTGTGAGATAGTTTGGATTGATTATTCCATGATGATTCAACCTAATCTTGTAGGAATGATTTGAAGAGGCATTTATGTGCATATGATTCCTTTTGGTTCAGGTTAGGCAAATTTTGTATCCTTGTAAAGTCGAGATCAAGGAGGAGGCAATTCTAGATCCAATCTTTATGCAAATTTAAGCTAGTTTTCATTCTTGTTGACATTAATAGTTTTGATTTTGCTTAAGATCAGGTAGGATCTTATTGAGAGGTCAAGTTTTGAGCTTTCTCAAGTCCCTAGGTAGTGGTATAGCTAGTCTCTCAATCATTTCTATTTTGCATCTATTCTTGTGATCAAGATCTTGTTTAAAGGTATATGGCTTCAATGAATGCATATCTTTTGGATTCACATAATAGATTGAATGATTCAAATTATTCAATTTGGAAGCTAAGAATGGAATCAATTCTTATTTTACAAGATCTAATGGATATAGTGAGTGGTGAAGAAGATGAGCCTATTCACTCTCAAGAAGCTACAAAATACAAAAGGAGGTGCAAGGTTGCTCTCCATTGTATAAAAATGAATGTAGCTAATGAGCTTGTTAAAGAGGTAGGTGCCTGCACCTCAGCTCAAGAAGCATGGAAAACTCTTCAAAAGATATATGACTCCAAGAATACTTCAAGGTTGCTATCCTTGAAGAATCAAATCCTTCAATGTTTTCAAGCTAAAGGAGAGAGTGGACATTCATATGTGTTGAGAGTGAAGGACTTAAACAAAGAGATTGCTTACATAGGAGATTCCATTAAGGAAAGTGAACTTGTTCAACTAATCTTGAATGGTTTGAGTGTGGATTTTGCTAACCTAGTACAAGGCTATGCAATTATGGGCAAGTTGCCCTCACTTGAAGATCTCCAAGGAGTCCTAATGGCCAAGGAGAGTAGGAGAACTCACATCAAGTCAAGGATGGAGAAGCTCTCCCTCAATGATGGAGATGACGATGCTCTTTTCACCAAGAGCAAGAGCAAATCCAAAGGCAAGGGTGCTGCATTCAAGAAGAACCAAGTCAAAGGTGAAGATCAAGAAGGACCTTCAAGTCCAAGTTCGAGCAAGCCAAAGAAGGATAACTCAAAGATCGAGGCACTATGCCTCAGAGTGCTTCAAGAAGAAGCTCAAAGTCAAGCAAACCTAGGAAAAGAGGAAGAGGAGAGCTCTTATGAAGATTCACTCATGATGTCAAGTTTCTCATCTTCAAGCATAAGAAGTGAAGACCCTTGGTGGATAGATAGTGGGGCTAGCTCCCACATAACAAGTAAGAGGGAGTGCTTTTCAACCTTATCTACCTATGATGGACCTATCAAGTCAATTTTTATAGCAAATGATTATGCTTGTAAGGTAGAAGGCATAGGATCCATATCTTTATTTGGGATCTTTGAGGAAGATCAAGATTGATGAAGTACTTTACATTCCTAGTATCACTAAGAACTTGCTTAGTGTAGGACAATTTCTTAACAATGGTCTGATTGTGGAGTTCACCGCAATGCATGTAACATCAAGAAGGATGGCAAGATCATTGCTCGAGGCATAAGATTTGGAAGATTATTCAAACTAGACGCCTATGTGGATGCTAATATTGTGATGCTAGTTGAGGAGACCAAACTATCCAACCATAGTCTTTGGCACAGAAGACTTGGTCACATCAACTCAAAATCCATGGAGGTCATGTGCAAGGAGGAGCTTGCCTTAGTACTTCCAAGATCCTTGTCAAAAGAGGAGAAAGTATGTGAAGCATGTGCTCTCTCAAAAGCACATAAGAAGCCCTTCTCAAGTTCAATCACAAAGACAACTTATCAACTTGAGTTGATCCACTTGGATGTACACTTTGCAAAGTACAATGTCCAATTAAGGTGCCACCATGTTTGTTACATTCATAGATGATTACTCAAGGTTTTGTTGGGCATTCTTACTTCATCTAAAGCACAAGTATTTGAAAGCTTTCTTAAGTTCAAAGCATTTGTTGAGAAGCATCTTGATCACAAGATCAAAACTTTTAGAAGTGATAATGGTGGAGAATATATCTCCAATGCATTTAAAGATTTTTGTGATCAATAAGGGATTAAAAAAGAGTTATCTTGTCCCTACACCCCTCAACACAATGGGATAGGCGAGAGGAGGAATAGGACATTGTGTGAATGTTCTGAAGCCTTAAGGATTGATGCATGTTTACCAAAATCTTTTTGGGGAGAATCTCTCACTTGTTCTAACCATTTGATGAATAGAGTTCCATGTAGCTCTGATTGAAGGCAAAACACCCTTTGAAGTCTTGTATGGGAGGAAGCCAAATCTCAAGGACTTAAAGGTATTTGGATGCATTTGCTATGTGCGTACACCTTTGAAGAAAAGGACCAAGGAAGATCCATCATCAATCAAAGGTATTATGCTTGGGTATGGAAAAGCAAGCAAGGGAATAAGGTATACATTCCATCTTCAAACAAGTTTGTGGTTTCTAGAGATATCATTTTTGATGAGGATAATATGCATAAACTTGTTGATGGCTCAATCAAATCACCTATCAAGAGGTTCACATACCAAGACAAGGGGAAGCAAGCCAAGGGTAATCCATCTTCATCCTTTGCACTCATTTCAATTTTTGAAGAACTTTCATGTGTAGAATATGCATTGAGTTCAAAGGAATGGTTTCAAGCTATGATAGATGAATATAATGCTTTGATGGAGAATGGCACATGGATCCTTGTTGATAGACCTCTTAAGAATGTAATTAGATGTAAATGGGTTTCTAAGCTAAAACTCAATATGGATGGAAGTGTAAGCAAACACAAGGCAAGGTTAGTTGCCAAAGGATATGCTCAAGCAAAGGGCATAGATTTTGAAGAAACTTTTGCACCCGTGGCCAAGATGGTCATAATAAGATTACTTCTTGCACTTGACTCAACAAAATGGAGCAGCCCCAAGGCTTCATCAAGCTCAGGATGGAAGGTAAAGTATGTCATCTTCAAAGGAGCTTATATGGTTTGAAGCAAGCATCAAGATCTTGGAATTCAAGACTTCATGATTTCTTAGTTTCTTTAGGATTTATTCAAAGTGAATATGATCCAACTTTGTACATATCATGTAAGTGGCATTGTAATTTTATTGATTTATGTAGATGACATCATCCTTAGTGGTGATAACATTGATGGTATTGAGAAAACCAAGAAAAATCTATCACTAGAATCTAAGATGGTAGACCTTGGTCAACTTCACTTTATATTGGGCATAGAAGTACTTAGTGGTTCAACTTTCATCTTCATTAGTCAAACTAAGTATGCTCAAAGTTTGCTCAATAGATTCAAGATGCAAAATTGCAAGCATGTAGAAACACCAATGGAGCAAGATGTAAAAGTGCTCAATAAAAATGGTGAAGCATCCTTTATGGACATTACTCTTTATAGGCAACTTATAGGCTCCTTAATGTGGACCACCATAACTAGGCCTGATCTATGCTTTAGTGTTTGTAGGCTAAGTCAATATATGCAAGATCCATTAGTGATACATTGGAAAAATGCTAAAAGGATTTTGAGATACATCTCGGGTACTCTAGATCATGGAATTCTCTATAGAGGAGATGTCATTGATTTGCATGCCTTTAGTGACTCAGATTTTGTAGGTGACAAAAGGGATAGGAAGTCCACAAGTGCCTATGCAACATTCATTGGTGGAGGAGTAGTTTCTTGGTTGTCAAAGAAACAAGAAACCATCATACTTTCTTCAACTGAAGCCAAGTATAAAGCTCTCACCACTACAACAAAGGAGCTATTATGGACCAAAAGGCTACTTATGGAGTTGAAAGTCATGACTTTAGATGTTGTTCCAACTCTCTACAATGACAACATTTCAGCCCAACACCTTGCAACCAATCCAATCTTCCATGCAAGGTCAAAACATATTGAGATCTCTCATCATTTTGTGAGAGAGAAGGTGCAATCAAAGGAGATATCTTCAGAACATGTGGCAAGTAGTGAATGTATTGCTGATATCCTCACTAAACCACTTCAAAGAGCTGCAATTGTGAAGCTAAGATTAGCCCTAGGGTTGATAACAAGTCTATGTTATCTTCAAACTAGTTGTGAGGAGGAGTGTTAAATTTACACAAGCTAGTTTGCACAATTACCTACAAACATGTATACAAGGGGTATTTTTGACATAGGACCCCCAAAACTCAATTTTAAGGCCTATTGACTATTCAAACTCAACATAAATGAACTAAGATGATTATGCCTACCCTCCACAGGTGGGAAGATGCTCCACACATGTGAGATTTACATATGTACATGAAATTGCAGAATACTCAAGATAGATTTTGCTTGTTCTTCACAGGATTTTGTTTGGTTTTATTAGAGTCTTTGTCGAGTGTGTCATAAGCTTGAGTCATTTTAGATATAGCTGAAGCAAGTGGCGTACTGCGGTGGCTGGTATTCTAGACATCCTCTTGCATGGGATGACATTTTCTTGAAAACAAGAGAATTTTTTCATTAGTAAAAAATATTTTTGGTACATCGGAAATTATGCTGAATAGTATTGGTAATTACATATAACATATCCAAGGCCAATTTCAGGGCCTGAACAAATTTGCTACTAGCCACATCTTGGGTGGGTTAGGACTCCTACCTATGGGCATTTTATGTTATGATTCGATATAAATTTTCAATCTTTACATGCTAATTTTTTCGGTATTCTAAAAAAAAATGCCTATATTAGCGTGATTTTGATCATTGAGAAATCGACTAACATTTTTAGGCAATAGTCATAACATTGGCTAACAAAGGAAAAAGAAAAAGAGTTTAGCAAAAGAAATATTGGATGCTTCCATTGGCAATCAACATGAAAAAAAATTAAACATAAGTATGATGTTTCTAGTAATATGTTAGATCTCGCTCATTTGACTATTATAAATTAAAATTGTTTGTTACTATATCTATTGAATTTCTTATAGAATCAACCTTTAAAAATTAACTTTTGAATCAACATTTAGAATGACAATGTGCTTGCATATCATGTTTGGTAGCAAAGGATGACTTTAGAGATTGATCATGCATTGGAAAACCTCTGAGTTTTGTTCATTTCAAAAAGTCTACAAGAGCATTGATGAAAAGTGTGTTTCAAAAAAATGAAAAAGAAGTTGTTGGAATGTTTTTGAATAAGGTTCAAACATTTTTGGATGCAAATGTAGTACAAGGAGTATGTGATCACCCTAGAATGTGAATGTAAATGTAAATGTCTATGTAGCATATTTCAAGACTGTGCATTAACACTAGATTTGTTTCAAAATGCACACAAAAGTGTGCATTCCATACACTTTCAAAAAATCATATCTTTCAAACTATTATGAATTTCATCAAATCCTTTCACATGCATGTTCTTCATATATACATTTACCGATTAAAAAATTTGAACATGAATTTTGAGCTAATATTGAGCAAGATATGATCCATTGAATACATGGGAGTGTTGATCAAACTTCAATATTTTCACATGTGACTGTATAAGACCATGATATATACAACAATTTTTCTGGCTGTCTAGTTTCAAAAATCCTATATGAATATAGAAACATGTCTATCAATTTTTTTTTGAATTTGGAGTTATATGCAAATAGATACATGCATCATAAGTTACCCCTGTCAAGTGCTAGAAAGTGCTTTCAAATTTACCAAAACTGGAAGTATCATGTCTAATCTAAAAACATTGAAAGATTTCACTAAATTTGTCTTCATTGAAATGATAAAACTAAGCCACAACATAAATCCATTGCATACATTCATTTACACATTGAGTTGAAGCACAAATGAGTTAGTTTTACTACAAATCTTCTCAAAGATTCTTATTGGCTGATTTTAGCTACTAACACAAAGCTTATTATGAATCATAAAAGACAATGTTTTTTAGACAATCTAAGCTCTCTATGCATTGCTTCCATTAGAGGAGCGATGTGTTGGCTTATAATACTTCCTACCATCATTCCGAAAAATGAAATAGATTGTCTCGAATGGTATTTCATATCACATGATCTAGGACACAAATGGACATTGCAATCAACACATTTTCACTTTGTACTTGTTGGTCTTGCTTTCTCATTTTCTTTGCCATGCTCTCTGTCATGCTTCCTTTGAGTTGAACAAACTACGCATTGCTTGATAGTGAAGCGATCCACTTTCACAAGCAAGTGGCCATTCATTGCCTCTTGTCCCCTTCGATGATGAAGACCTTTGAAATTTCTCAATCAAAAATCATTGTCTACCACCAATTGCACTTGCAACTCTTCCAAAAAGTTGTGATGTTCACATGTGTTATGCCAAGCATGATAGATGATATAAGCATTTGTGAAAACTGCATCAACACAGGGTGCCACCACTTCCACGACACCACAATTTTTTCTACACTTGGGAAATAGAGTTTCCACCCGTCAATAATTAGATAAGCAATATCAATCATTCACCATAAGCAATCACCACAGAGCCAAACACAGGCGATCAAAAACATCACATCCAACTTTATTTTCAATGTACTTGGATGCTATTTCTGGACAAGGAACACATTTTTGGATTCCATGTGCAATGTGCCTATCAACAGTGCAATCAGACATGCCATGCACATTACTCGCAAAGAAGATAGATTTCTTATCTTGCCAACTACATGCCAACAAACCATGTTCTATGCTATATGGAAACCTGGAAGTACATCTCTTGGTAATCTTACCAAGTCAAGAGGAAAATGCTTTTTTTGTGGATTGAATCGTTCTTGTGGCACCTTGTTTGCACACCATTGAAGAAGCTTGAAACTTGTAAAATAATGATCAAAATATATGTGATGTCCTGTTTGTTGTAGTTTGACCACCAAGTCAGCCACATCATGAAATGAAAGTTTGTCTCTTTTTAGTTTATCATATGTGTTGAATTGCAAACAATATGCACTTTTTGAGTCACAAATGTTCCATAGCTAGACACCAAATTTGTGAGGCTTCTTTGGATTGTAGACAAGGATTTAGCTGATTTCGTGTGGATATGTGTTGGAGAAAGATGGTGTGTAAGTGTGAGAAACTAAAATAGCTCGAAAAGAAAACGAACACAAAAAGAAGCAAACTCAAAGCTCGAACGAGAAATGAACTCGAACGGAAAGTGTTCGTGCGCAGTGGAATGAGCTATATTACTCTTTCCCTAGGCATGACTAGCCTATCAGAAATGAACAGAACGTTAGTGATAGAAATCACGATCGATCTGATTACGTAGCCAAACATTAACAAAACATCAAAAGAATAATTTGTCACGAACAACTAGACAAATTATTAGTCACGAATGATTTGCGAAGAGCTAGACTGATAATCAGTCGCGAAAGGCAAGACTAAATATTAGTCATCAACAACTAGACTAATAATAATTCGCTAAGAACAAATTACCAGATTGAGCAACAAGAGAATCAGACTAAATGAAGAAAAACAT
Organism: Diphasiastrum complanatum; assembly: GCA_029204225.1. Classification (NCBI taxonomy): domain Eukaryota; kingdom Viridiplantae; phylum Streptophyta; class Lycopodiopsida; order Lycopodiales; family Lycopodiaceae; genus Diphasiastrum; species Diphasiastrum complanatum. The sequence goes on along the minus strand of CM055094.1, from coordinate 1,651,661 downwards.
AGAATATCGACAAATCTGAACGCAGATCAACAGAGCTGTTATCAGATTAAGTATGGCAAAATATATATGTCAATAATGTTGTGGAGCACAAGACAATAGCACACGAAACCGCGTGCTCTACAAAGCTAATTCAATCTGTAAAAAGAGATGAACCTATTACTGACAATACAAAAGAATCAATGCACAAGGCATCTACTTCGTCTATCTCTGATAAGCTTATGATGCTATAGTTTTTCCTCCCACTGAATACGCAAATGATATTCAATATATACACAATTTTACAGGTGTGCAGATGAAGAAAGTACAAAGTGGATGTGTTGTCTATAGGAGATCGTGAGTGGCTGTTGTCATTGTCAAATCTGTTAGCACAATTGCATGGGATGAGCATGAAAAGGCCGCGACGTCTTCGCTTTTCCTAGGGCACCTTTGGCATTTTGTAAGGCATTGTCGTCTTTTTTGCCTGTCACAAATTACGTGTAAAAACACAGTGTTGCATTTTTTGCCTTTTTCGCCTATGAAAATTTACTTGTATTTATGCAGACAGTCGCATTTTTTGCCTGTCTTATTTTACATGTAAATATGCAGACTGTGCGGCAACATGAGTAAAAATACAGCATGAATGGAGGCAGATTAAAATAGGATTTAGGAGAGTAGAGGAGATAAATCCAACACCCTCTCTTAATCTGGATCCGTGAATGCCTTGATCTTCAGACTGAGCAATGCACAAAATTTGTTGTGTGCATTAACACTTAATGCCTTTGTGAATATATCTGCAACCATGTCCTGCGTTCTATAGTATGTTAAGCTCACCTCCTTGTTGAGAGCTTTGCCCGTGATGTAGTGATATCTGATTTCAATGTGCTTACTCCTAAAGTGAAATCTAGGGTTGGCCGATAAGGCAATAGCACTCTTATTATCACAAAATAAAATTGTGAGGTTGTACTAATACAGATTAATGTCTGACAATAAATTTCTCAACCAAAACGCTTCTTTAATAGATTGAGAAGCAACAATGTATTTAGCTTCTGTAGAAGAAAGTGCAATAGAGGTTTGCTTACGACTGTTCCATGAGATAGGACCATCGTTGAAGAAGAATGTAAATCCAGATGTGGACTTACAATTTGTGAGAGATTTCAACAAGTTTAGCCATAGTTTGGTAAATTGTCAATATGAGGCCAAAACTCATTTTAGACTTTGAGATAAACTTTTTGAAGTTATATTAGTTTAAAATACATTCAATAATCACTTTTTGATAGTGTGAAAAAATTGGTAGTCGAGTCTGAGAGAGATTCAAAATTGAACTTTGGATACATTGAATCTAGACCCAAAAATAGTAGGGTTTACATTTTGGAGGGAAAGCCAAGTGGCCAAATAGGGTTAGGACCTGTTATAAAAGGATGTAACTCGTGGAGAGACACGTCTTCTCTCTTACCTCTCTCATTTCATCATTATACATGGTCCTCTTTGGGTTCTACTACTCATTGGTGCACTCTCTTGATGATATCTTGCAATTTTGTGTGTAGAATGCTCATATTTTGTTATTTTCGGTTCCACACGTGTGAAATATAGTAGGGTATTGTAATTGTACAAAAAACAAACATATTTTATGTTTTGGTTCATGTTTGATCAGTATCTCTTAGAGTTTGTATCTCATTTTGTATGTAGATGCTGATTTTTCTACATTGGCAGGATTGTTGGTTTTCTCCTTTTTGTAACCAAAGATCAGGGACATGGATTGGATCTTAAATAATCTGAAATCATTCACATGGTATCAGAGCTCTTGTGTTTCAGGTTATGAAAGGGTCAGCCATATATCAAGTTTTTAGAAATTGTATGTAGAATTTGAGATATTCAATTTTTTGTGATTTTGTCAAAATCCCAATTTTGATTGGATCTCTAGTTTGTGAGGTTACTGAACTTCATTTGAGTGTGTTTCAATCTTAGGAAGTGGCAAGAATCATTAGATTGAGGATAGATCATAGGTTGATCAAGATCTCACTATTCTATGTGGTGATTTTCTATTTAGAAGTGTTAAAAGAGATTTGAGAGGTTCCATATCTTTGTGATTTCTTCTTGAGTTCATATGTTGACATTCAAGAGAGTGCTTTGTGAATTGGAATAGGTTGAAAGAAGAAGATCAGGTCATTGCAACATGGCTACAAGTGGAGGCTTTATGTTGGAGAGCAATGATAGGCTTACCTCAATCAACTATTATACTTGGAAGGTGAGGATGGAGTCCTTATTGGAGATGAATGAGTTGATGGAGATTGTTGCAGATGTGGAGGACAGACCTCAAGCACCTCAAGATCAAGTGAGGTATGATAAAAGAGCAAAGAAAGCTCCACACATGATTAAGATGAATATTACCAATGAACTTCTCAAGGAAGTTGGTAAGTGCACATCATCTTTGGAGGCTTGGGAAGCTTTTAAGAAGCTTTATGAATCCAAGTCTACATCAAGAGTGCTTACTCTTAGGAGAAAAATCTTTCAAAGTTTGCAAAAGAAGGAAGATAGTACTCATGCTTTTGTTTTGAGGGTTAAAGCATTCAATGATGAGTTAGCATGTATTGATGAAAGCATTAAGGAGGTAGAACTTGTTCAAGTTATACTTAATGGCTTGTTGGATGATCATGCTAATTTTTTTTAAAGTTTTGCTATTCAAAAGACTTTGCCAAGTATTGTGGATTCGCAAAAGATCTTGGTGAATGAGGAGTATAGGCTTCAATCAAGAGAGGTGGATCTACATTGACATCTCATTGTGAAGAGGATGCTATGTTCATCAAAGGCAAGTTCAAGGGCAAAGGCAAAGGCAAGTGGTTTAAAGGGCAAGATCAAGGTGAGACTTCTTCTTTTGGCAAAAAGAAAGATAAGTCTAAGTTTAAATGCTTTTATTGTGGAATCAAAGGGCATTTTGCAAATGAATGTTTGAAGAAGCAAAGAGATGAAGGTAGCAAGCAAATCAACTTTACTACTAATGATGAGGATCTAGGTGATGGTGATTCTCTTTTGATGTGTTCTTCAAGTCCAATATCAAGTGAAGGTGACAAAGATTCATGGTGGATTGATAGTGGAGCTAGTTCACACATGACTAGTCACAAGGAGTTCTTTACTTCTTTGGTCACTTATGATGGAGCCAAGAAAGCAATTCACATGGCCATTGGTGGTGAGTGTGTGATTGAAGGTATTGGTTCAATTCCTATTTGTCTCTCTACTAATAGGAAATCAAGACTTGATGGTGTTCTTTACATTCCTTCACTTTCAAAGAATTTGTTAAGTGTTGGTCAAATGATAGAGAAAGGATACATGGTAAAGTTTGGTGGTGATGCTTGTTTCATTACAAAGGAAGAAATCTTGGTTGCTAGGGGCAATAAACAAGGTAGACTTTTTAAGCTTGATGCTTTTGTTATGGATAATAAAAAAGTATGGAATGGAAAAGGAGATTGGTCTCAACTTTCCAAAGTTCCCTTTTAGCATCAATAAGATTGGTGGATCTTATGCAGAGTCTAAAAAGCTTCCTTATGCTAGATCTAGGTCGAGATCTAATATGCTTTTTGAAGATGTTCATCTTTGTGCTAACTTGGCTACTCTTGAGGATAATGATGGTGTTTCAATGGTTCTTCATGGCAAGTGCAAGCATGAAAAAGTTAAGGAAAGAGCTAACTTCATCAATGGAGGTGAAGGTTCTTCCTTGGAAAAGATTGTTGTTAATGATTTCTATGATCATATGTCAAAAGATGTTGCTAGGTGCATTCATGAAGGAGGTGGTTCTTCTAAATTCTTTTGTGATGAGTCCAAGAAAGTCATTTTTGCAGCAAGTGGAGTCACATGTCTTCATAAAGAGAGTAGATCAAATGGTCTATCAAGAGACTTGGTGAGGGAGATAGTCACAAGTCAAGAAGAAGAGAAGTATGTGAAGAGTTCAAAGTAGCATGTACTTTGAATGATGTCATTGTGAATGATAGTGAGGAAGAATCATTATCATATGAGTCATTACCTAAAACATTGAGTAGAAGTTCAAAGAGAGTACTTCAATCATCCTTATGTTGAAGGTACTAATCATTTTTTTCATGGCTTCTAATGTTTTTGAGATTTCTACTCCTTATGATGCAATCATTAAGAGGGAGTTTTATGCATTAGAAAGGAGATCTATACTTAGGATGGAGATCATTCTAAAGTTGGATCAAAGTAGTATGGTTAAAACTATGCCAAAACTAGTTGAAGAGGAAGTGAGAGATTTCAACAAGTTTAGTCATATTTTGGTAAATTCTCAATATGAGGCCAAAGTTTGAGAGAGATTCAAATTTAAACTTTGGGTACATTGAATCTAGACCCAAAAATAGTAGGATTTACATTTTGGAGGGAAAGCCAAGTGGCCAAATAGGGTTAGGACCTGTTATAAAAGGATGTAACTCGTGGAGAGACACATCTTCTCTCTTCTCTCTCTCATTTCATCATTATACATGGTTTTCGTTGGGTTCTACTACTCATTGGTGCACTCTCTTGATGATATCTTCCAATCTTGTGTGTAGAATGCTCATATTTTGTTATTTTCGGTTCCACACGTGTGAAATACAGTAGGGTACTATAATTGTACGGACAACAAACATATTTTATGTTTTGTTTCATGCTTGATCAATATCTCTTAGATTTTGTATCTCATTTTGTATGTAGATGCTGATTTTTCTACATTGGCAGGATTCTTGGTTTGCTCCTTTCTGTAACCAAAGATCAGGGACATGGATTGGATCTTAAATGATCTAAAATCCTTCACACAATTGTCTACATCTCCTCCCTAGCTTGCATCAAAATATCCATTGAGCTGATGAAGATTGTCGTTGATGACCTCTCCATAGCAGATGCACTGGTCCATGGTAGCTCAAATATGTCTCATGATCTTATGAGAGCCTTCCAATGTGTAATGCTAGGATTAGCTATATATTGGCTGAGTGAGCTTACTACAAAAGAGATATCTGGTCTTGTATAGACCATTGTGTACATGAGAGATCTAAGTATCAATCGATAAGGAAACTCTCTCATCTGCTCCTCTTCTTGCTTGGTCTGGGGACATTGGTCCTTTGACAAATGCAGGTCTAGATCCATCAGTAAGTGAGCTGATTTACAGTTCATTAAATTGTATCTGTTAAGAACATTGTGAGAATACCTTTGTTGAGTGATGTAAATCAGTCGTCTCGTTTTGTCTCTATGGATCTGAATGCCTAGACAAAAATGAGCTTCGTCCAGATCAGTCATGTTGAACTCTAAAAATAGCATCTACTTAGAATCCTTGACCAAAGTGGTATCCCTACTGAAGAGCAATGTATCATCCATGTATAAAGTGATGATAATGAAGGATTGTTGTACTGACTTGGAATAGACGTTGCAATCAGCAGTGCTTGGTTTGAATTCATGTTCGATGAGGAATGTGTTGATCCTCTAAAACAAGCTCTGACAGACTGTTTCAAGCCGTAAAGTGCTTTGTGGAGTTTATAGACATGATTCTTCATACCTTCCAAAATGTATCCTTTGGGCTGGATCATGTAGATGTCTTCTTGTATAATTCCATTCAGATAGGCTGTTTGCACATCAAGTTGATGTACTTCGAAGTCGGCAGCTGTAGCATAAGACATGAGTGCTCGGATCGATGAATGCTTGACTATTGGACTGAAAGTCTCGCTGTAGTTGACGTTGGGGATCTGAGTGAATCCTCGTGCTACTAGTCTTGCCTTGCTTTGATCAATTGCTTTGTTGGCATTGTATTTCATCTTAAAGATCCATTTGCAATCAATGATATTGCAGCCAATAGGAGCTTCGACTAGTGACCATGTCTGGTTCTTGATCAAAGAGGAATACTCTTTGTCCATAGCTTCTCTCTAGAGATCAGAGTCTGGTTGGCTGAGTGCCTCTTCGACTATCGTCGGTTCCTGTATCAAGAGACATGCAGACTCAAGAGTATACCTTATGGGTTGTGTGCACACTCGGCTTGATCTTCTGGGAGGATTCGACCTACGAACTACTCCTGGGACTTGTTGCTGGGTAGCAGCAACATCTTTGTCTGATTCGCTATCAAAAAGTGGGTTGACAATGGACACGCCTGAGCCAAGCTCGGGCAGTCGTGTCAATGGCAGGTGATGAAGGTTCTCCTGGAGCAATATTCTTGCCATTGATATCGACGAACTAGAAATCAATAAAGACTGTATCCCGTCGACTATACAAGATTTGCTGGGTATCAGGATCATACAGCTTGTATGTATTATCAGATGAAATATATCCAATCAGGAAGGTCTTGAGACCTTGGAAGTCCAATTTCTTCCTCGTGTCTTTTGGGATCTACGCATAGGCAACGCGTCCAAACACTCTTAGGTTCTTCACAGAAGGAGGGCCTTGGTTGAACATCTATTCTGGATGTAAGCTATAGTGGAGATAGCTTCGACCCAGAATCTCTTGGGCAGCGATGCATGCACTAGCATACATTTGGCTGATTCAACCAGGGTGTAATTCTTCCTCTCGGCTAAGCCATGAGACTGAGGACTGTAAGGAGTGATGAATTGTTGCTCAATGCCTTGGCTTTGGCAATACTCCTTAAACTCAATAGAGATGTGTTCTCCACCATTGTCTGACCTTAGGGCCTTGATCGTCCTTCTAGTCTCCTTCTCTACATGCTCCTTGAAGATTTTGAAGTAGTTGAAGGCTTCTGATTTCTTCTTTATAAACTACACCATAGTCCTTCTGGAAAATTCATCAATGAAAGTTATAAAATACTTTGCATCCTTCAGCGAAGGATTTTTCATTGGGCCACAAATGTCTGAATCTACAATGTCTAACAATTCTCTAGCAATATAGACAAGAGGAGACCCGAGCAGCTTCCCTCAAGCTATTCAGCTTCCCAAGGGGAACACAAATGAAATATAGAGATAATCTCAAAAATAGAGAACTTGATAGCTTAATCTCAAAAGTGTTGTTTACAAGGCAAATACCTCTCCTTTTATGGCAAGGAGGGTCTTCCATAAGTATCCACTAACTTATGGGACTAATCTATTTCTAGCCTTTCTAGAAATTCTAACTTAGGATTTAGAACTTCAAAATTTCTTAACTTAGAAAAACTTAGGACAAAATATTTTCAATCTTAAGTTTCCTAATTCTAAGTTCTAAATCTAAGTTTAAGCTATATTATTATTATTTAAGCTTCTACTCATGGGCTTACAAAACACATGCCACGAAGTTTTATTTTTCTTTGTGTTAGCATAGATGCTAACAGATTTCATGTGTGGACACGTGGTCAAATGGTAAACAACACATCTGGAGCAACACGTGTGGGATTGCACATGTGGACACATGGCCGAATGGTGCAGTGACATGTATTCTCACATGTATAAGCTTGCACGTGTGGGCACGTGGCCGAATGGCAAATTGATGTGTATTGTAGCACGTGTGGTCTCACACGTGTGGATGGTTACATTACGCATCAGAGATCTGATCCGTTGTTGGATCGACGCATGTACGGCTTGGATTTTATTGGTTTTAGCTATATAAATGTTGTTTGATCAGTTAAAATTTTTCGCTAAGTTTTTGATTTTCACTCCTTGTAGCTCTTGGTGTGTCAACAATTCTAGTTCTTTGTAGTATTGCTACCACGCGAAAATCTAGTTCAGATTCTATACGAGCTGGCATCTCTTTCGTCATTCCGATATCCAGTCATTCACCAATATCGCCATCATGTGAGGACTACCTGATAGTCTTCTAACTTCCTGCCATCCCATGTCGTAGCGATACTCGGCGCTACTATTCATACTTTAGACATGGCCACCTCTTCTTCTAATACTTTTGATTCTGCGTTGCACGCCTTCTTCGTTGAATCTGGTGTTGGTAACTACATAGGTCACTATAAGACGTATTTCAATGTGTCTTTTGATATCGAGAGGTTTGGATCTGAATATAAATCATATTTTCCAACGTTGTATAAAGAGTATTATGATAGTCTGAATCAGTCTATGTTGATAATGTTGAGTTTCACACGTGTGGATTATCCACTACATGTACTTGTGATCTCCTAAGGTGTGTAGATGCACCAAGATCAAGACTAGATTGAGATTCAAGATCTATCTTTGATTCTATGGCAAAAACTCACTACTACATGCATTCAATCACTTCCAACTCTCACTCACACGTGTGGGAAGTGTTCCAAAAGTATTCTAAGTAAAAACAAGCTGCTCTCCTTGGGTAGAGAGAGAAAAACCATCAAGAGCTCTCGGGTAGAGAGAGAAAGCTAGAAATTCAATGACACTCAAAATCCACTCAATCTTAAAATCAATTAGATCCAAAAGGAGGAGTACAATGATACTAATAGACTCATGAGCTACCACTATGCTTAACTATGATTGGATCACACTTTGCCACCTCTTAATCCTATTGGACCATTGATCCATGCACCTCTAAATTCTATTGGACTATATTCAAGCACACCTCAATTTTCTATTGGACCTCACAAGGTTCCACCTCTAAATCCTATTGGACCTCTTAAGCTTCATCAAACAAAAGCATGACACTTGTCTACACTCTAATTGGCACAAGTTTGGCTCAATATTGGCATTACAAGTGGAAATGGATAATTTGCCATCTATGCCAAATTTGACCCTATCAACATCCTACACCTAAATGCTTGACTATGAAATTCTATGAGACTCCTATATCAAACATTTTGATTCAATTTAAAATTCTCCACACGTGGGAACATCCTCCACACATGTGAGATTCACTTACAAACTTCTATCATAAAAAATACCAAGCTAGATTTTTGCCAATTTCTCACACTCCTCCTCAAAAAATAGCTTGGAAAGGAACTAGATCACTTGAGAAGTTTGTAAATCTTTTTGAGTGGATCCTTTGGTATGCATAAGAAGTGAATATCAGCCAAGGGATCCATCATAGCAGCACCCTCACCATATCCATGATAAGATCTCTTTGGTAGAGATCTCTTGCCAATGCCTTTGAAGAGTGCTCCACCAATATGCCACTATTATCATGGGCTTCCTCCATGCTTGATGATGATCTTTGCCTTGAAAGTTCCACTTGCATGATGGATGCACCATAAATAGAGAAATCTGAGGCTTCCGAGCCTCATAAGGATCATGGAGATCAAGATCATAAGATGTGAAAAAATGATGATTATCAAGATTATGCTTTCTAGCTTGACTAGTCCATATACAATGAACTATATCCATGATGGATCTAATCTTGATATCAAAGACTATCTTGATCTTTTTTAGGCTAGTTACTCTCTCAAGGATGTAAGTGTCCACTTTGGATGCTTCACTTAATCTCAAGAGGAGTTTACAATTTGCATCAAAACATGATTTTCAAAAAAGTGAGTACCAAGCTCAATCTTGTTCTCACTAGAACCAAGAGCATACTTTTGACAATACAATATCTTGCTTTCAAAAAGTATTGGAAACACATCTAAGTCAATAATGACAAGAAACATGTCCATACCATAAGCATCATACAAAACTAGTATAGCTTTTCTTGAACTTTGAGATCCAAAAAATTCAATGAAGCAAGATAGCATTTCAAGCAAAGGAAGAGAAGCATATATGAATGTGTTGTAGTAGATACAACATGAAAGATGCCCCTCTTTGCCATGTAAGGTGAGCCATAAACACTCGGCCATGCATCTTGAAGATCTTCTTGAAATCATATGAAGAAGAATCTCCTCCTCACACATTGGCCCCATCATAACTTGAATACCTTCAAAAAGGATAACTTGTGATGCTTCTTGAGAAGCCTTGATCTCGGCCACTTCCAAGATTGAATCTTCATGCAATATGACATCTCTATTCACCATCACATTTGAAATAGAGAGTGTAAAGACACTAAAGGCCTCCTTGATGGATGAGTATCCAATCATGATCCATGAGCTTGGATCATCCTTCCTTCTTGTTTCCAAGGGAATATGTGCAAAGGAAGCACTACCAAGTTCACTAAGGTGATCAACCTTAGACTTCATCTTGAATAAAACTTCATATGGTGCTATTCCTTCAAGAGCTCCAATACTCCTCAAGGCTTTGATCTTCAATGAGAATTTCTTCTCAACATATGCTTTGAATAATAAGGAATAATCATACACCATAATACTTGAAGAGAGAAGATATGTGCATCTTGTGTAATCCTCCTCCTTTGAAATATAAGAAACATCAAGAGAGTTTGCACTCTCACTTGGATCCAATTTGTAGATGCCTTCAAATCTTGATCCATATGCAAGGATCTCACCATCCTTCTTAATCACACAATTGTCAATATTGAAATTGACATCAAAGCCACTATCAAGAAGTTGGCCAACACTTAAAATGTTCTTTGTAAGCTTTGGGACAAAAAGAACATTGTTGAGAAAGAGATCTTTAGAAGATGCAAGCTTCAAGGGAATAATCCCTACTCCTTCAATATTGCACTCATGAATATTGCACTCATGCTTACTTGCAAAGTATATGGTCTTCTTGACTCCATCATAAGGCATAATAGATGAAAAAAAGTGCTTGGAGCCACACATATGTGAAGATGCTCCACTATCAATATACCATGAGTCATCCTTGTTGAAGGTGGAAGAGGAGAAGCTTGATGCCATAAGAGAGCCTTCTCCATCACTTGCAATATAGTCTTCTTTCTCATTGGTGATGTTGGCTTGATTGAGTTGATTCTTCTTCTTGAAGCAATTGGTGGCATAATGGCCTTTCTTGCCACAATAAAAGCACTTGATCTTCTTCTTCTTGAGATTTGAAGTAGAAGCATGAGAGATATCCTCCTCCTCCTCTCCATCTTGGTCTTTAGCTTTGTCATTAGAGAAGTGATGGTGTTGCTTCTTACTCCTCTCTTTGTGCTTGGCAAATAGAACTTTGCCATCATCATGATTGAGTGATAGCTTGTCCATCCTCAAGAGTTTGTACTCTTGTCTTGATTCTTCAGAAATAAGCACACTTTGAAGGGCCTCCAAACTTGGTAGCTCCTCCTTAATGGCATAGGATTGGACAAGGTTGTCATATTCATCTCTCAAGCCATTGAGAATGACTTGGACTAGCTCACTTTGATTGATTGAGTCACCAATACATGCAAGCTCCCTATGAATATCCTTGACTCTCAAAACATAATTAGATGCACTCTCATCACTCTTTTGACTACTTTCGAATATTTGATTTCTAAGAGTGAGGAGCCTAGAGGTGTTCTTAGCCTCATAGATGGACTTGAGACAATCCCAAGCTTCCTTGGATGTAGAACAATCACCAATCTCCCTCAATATCTCATTAGAGACATTCATCTTAATGTAGTGGAGAGCCATCCTAGCTCTCTTCTTGTATTTTTGTACTTCTTGAAGGACTTGAGGCTCCTCCTCAATCCCAAGTACAATGTCCATCACATCTTGGAGTATCAAGATGGACTCCATCCTCAACTTCCATATTGAATAATTGGAAGTAGACAATCTCTCACTTGGTTGCAACAAGTATGAACTCATTGAAGTCATGTAAAGTGGAGATAAATAAAAGTGATGAACAAAAAATGTTGCTTCTCTCTCACTATAGGATCCAATTGTGCTACCATCTCCTATGCAAGATCTTGCAACAAACTGTGAGATGATTCTCACTAGCTATCTCAATCTCTCCAAAACTAGATCTACTTCACATCAAATGATGGAGTATGGGCAAAGTTAGGATCAAACACTCTTAGCACGTGTGAAATACACTAAGAAACCAAATTTGACTCAAATACAATGATATTGCATGAAACAAAATGGCTAAGATCTCAAAACAATGCCTAGATCACATATAGATGAGATTGGTAAGCATTCAACTGTGATTTTGGATCAAACAAGCAATCTTTTGACCAAACCAAATGTGTCCACCCAGGTCTAGGTGCCCTACCTAACCCTCTTCAAAAGCTTATAACTTTTGATTGGCTCAACCAAATGGAATGAAACTGATTGCATCAGAAACTAGACAAAAATAGCTTCAAAACAAGCTATCTAGCAAGATTTTTAGATCAAACATGAAAGAGAACTCTCAAACTGAAATTGGATGTTCCTCACACGTGTCTGAGCACCTGATTCCGTACAGTACCAGGTCAGACCCAATCAATGTCCTTTTGATCTCTTTTGATCCAAAATTGAACAAGATAGCTAGGAAAATGGGCCTTGACAATTTCTAGCTCAAGATTGATGAATAGTTTTCACTCAAATGGATCAAAATGCATGGTAACCTTAGGTAGGCTCTGATACCATGTTGAATTTCACACGTGTGGATTATCCACTACATGTACTTGTGATCTCCTAAGGTGTGTAGATGCACCAAGATCAAGACTAGATTGAGATTCAAGGTCTATCTTTGATTCTATGGCAAAAACACACTACTACATGCATTCAATCACTTCCAACTCTCACTCACACGTGTGGGAAGTGTTCCAAAAGTATTCTAAGTAAAAACAAGCTGCTCTCCTCGGGTAGAGAGAGAAAAACCATCAAGAGCTCTCGAGTAGATAGAGAAAGCTAGAAATTCAATGACACTCAAAATCCACTCAATCTCAAAATCAATTAGATCCAAAAGGAGGAGTACAATGATACTAATAGATTCATGAGCTACCACTATGCTTAACTATGATTGGATCACACTTTGCCACCTCTTAATCCTATTGGACCATTGATCCATGCACCTCTAAATTCTATTGGACTATATTCAAGCACACCTCAATTTTCTATTGGACCTCACAAGGTTCCACCTCTAAATCCTATTGGACCTCTTAAGCTTCATCAAACAAAAGCATGACACTTGTCTACACTCTAATTGGCACAAGTTTGGCTCAATATTGGCATTACAAGTGGAAATGGATAATTTGCCATCTATGCCAAATTTGACCCTATCAACATCCTACACCTAAATGCTTGACTATGAAATTCTATGAGACCCCTATATCAAACATTTTGATTCACTTTAAAATTCTCCACACGTGGGAACATCCTCCACACATGTGAGATTCACTTACAAACTTCTATCATAAAAAATACCAAGCTAGATTTTTGCCAATTTCTCACAGATAATGGATAATCAACGATTCATCCATTTCCATGACCTGGTACTTGCCCAACCATCTTCAAAGCAAGCCCACAACCGACAATTCATGAAAATAGTGAGTGACTTTAAACATGTGGTCCATTTTGACCAATACAATCGATCATGTCGCTTTTTGCAAGAGGGCATGGGCTTTGTGTTTTATCTTTCTGCTCTTGATCCTGAAGAGGCGGGAACTTCGAGGCTAAGCATTTGAGGGTGCCTCATCATCGACTAATTCTGTGATATTAGAGTCAGCTATTGTTGATGACGTCTTGGGTGCTGACGGGGAGGCAAGATTGGCAGCAATGTACGACCCAACCGAGTCTCGTGCATTGTCCATTTCTTCCTTATCTGACGTGAATCCATGTGACAAAACCAAGACTGTCCTCGATTTGCCGATGTATTACATGAATAGTGTTGCATACCGTTCTTTGAATGATTTTGGAGAAGTTCTTGATCTGAGGGAGGACGAAATATTATCAATTTTGTCTAATTTTGTCAAAGAATTCTCGGACTTCATAGATCTCGAGGGTGATGATGATCTATGTGCTTCTATTGATTACAAAGACGGAGATGAGTGGTTGGACGGGACTGAAGCCCTACAGTCAATCATGTCTGAAAGCAGGGCATACCAGACAAATTTGCCCAGTGAGGAGGAATTTTTGAGAATCCAGAACAGATACGTGTCACAATCTTCGGACGCTAATCCATCCACTGCCTCGACGACCATTGTTATTGGTCATGATCTACATACTGCTGCACTTATTCAAGCTGATGAGCATGATCTGGTAGGTAAATCTGGTTTTATCTGAATGAGATTTCTATTCAAATATAATTATTTTGTTTTTCAAGATATGTGACATTTGCTCGTATTTTACAGGCTACTGTGGAGGTAGATGCCTTTGCAACAAGGCAGAGATATGTGAGGGAAGGCCAAGGGTCACCACAAAGGGATTCATCCCTGTCCCATTATTTGAAGTGCTTTGTAAATAAAGAGATTTGCATTCATCATAGCAAATTTTTTTCAGATGCTACAACGATAATAATGGCAATTAAAGCATTCTCCTATTTTTCGAACGGGCATGTTAGCATATGTGCTAAATCATTATGTGTTTCTAATTTAGTGGAGCTTTTTAAGAGTTTGTGAAAGAGTGTATGAGTGGGTAGAGAGGGAAGAGAAAGAGAGAGAGACGAGAATGTGAAAAATGCAAAAATAAGCTTGGTAGAGGCCAAAAATCTTGTATATAGATAAACACACATGTGTGGAGCATGTTCTCACGTGTGAAACTAGTGTACTTGTCATGTACCATAATCATATATGTTGTACATATGATTTAATTCAAGTTCTAGTGGCTAAAATGGCCAAAAACTAGATTTCTAGATATATGACACATGGCATCAATCTATTGATTGCATGAGCCAAATATTTTGGTTAGGTGTCACATCCCATGTTTAGAGGACAGCTCACACGTGTGGAATAAGCTGGAGTAGGCGAATTTTGACTTCTAGAAGATTTCCAAGTAGATCTCCATATAGAAGGAAAATAGACCAAAAGTGCTCAAAATAGAAGGTTTTGTCCAAGTGTCAGTTTTGCATGATGAATCATCATATGACAAAGCACCTTCACACATGTGGGATCAGAGGGATGATCAGTACCATGAGCTCTCACTTATTGTATATATAGAGCTACATTTGGCCATAATCATTGAGAGACACCAATCTTGGTTTTGGAAGCAATTTTGAGTGATTCTCTCCATTTGTCTACATTTGTTTTGATTATTTTGAGGTGCTATCAATGTGTACTTGATTTTCAGGTTGGAGTCCGTACTCAGACAGTGTTTCACACGTGTGAAACCAGAAAGTACACCTACCTTCAATTAATGATTGTTCTTGTTAGGATTTTGTGTCTAGAATTGATCTAGATTGATCTTAATCTCAAGTAGATTGATAGATCAAGTAATCTGACAACCAATCCATCTTGAGAATCAGATTAGGATCCACTCTTGGTCCTTTTTGTACTTTTTTCACATGGTATCAGAGCCAAGTACAAGAGGTTTTGTTGAAATCGATAGGGTTAATCCAAATCAAAGCCAAAATTAGCAGTTTTTGAAAACTAGTCAAATTTTGTGTAGCGAGTTGGATTTGATAGCTATCCTCAAAATTTTTGGTCCAAATCTTTTTGTGGGCTGTAGGAACCCTTTTCACACGTGTGAGGCCGTACAGATCCTTTTTTGACTGAGAAATTTCAAAATTTTGTAGAATTTGATTAACATACCTGATTTGAGTGACTTTTTGTGCAAAATCAAGCATTTTCTATAGAGAATGTAATCCTTTGATTAGTTCTTGGATTAGATCAGCCAGAAAATTAAATTTTAAGCTTTAATTAGGTGCATTAATTGATTATCTCTGATTTTTTGAGTGCATGTTGAAGTTGAGAGAGATTTTGCCAAAAATCATAGATTAAGGAGTGATATGCAAGGTGAGAGGATGAAATCCATTGTACCACCACTCTAGATTTGTTCAAGAGTGATAGGGTCAAGTTTAGAAGCATAAATTTGCTAGAAAACATCCTTGGATCTGTCCTCTAAGTGAAACCTTTGAGAGTTTCTAAAGCATATAGAGCATCTATGCAAATCTTTTGTAGAATTTGACATAGATTGGCTTCAATTGAGAGTTCTAGAAAAGAGATTGAGATCCAAGTCATATAGTTCAACCCTACTCAATTTGTAAATCACAACTTTTGATTTGTAATTGCATTCCAAGTCTTAAAAGGTAGAGTAATTGGTGGAATAAAATAGGAGTGATTGAATTCAATTTGTTGAGCAAAAATTGAGATAGTATGTATGAAACTCAAATTAGTTCTATTCAACTTTCTTTGTGAGAGTGTGAGGGTCAATTTGTGATCCCATTGGATGTCTAGAATGAGGAGGAGTCCATATTTGAGTATTCATGCATGGTTGAGATCTTTGTGAATCTCTAGTTGTCTAAATTTTTAAGCTTTGTGAAAAATTGGTGGTATAGTTTGTTTTCAAATCAAATCAAATTCATTCTAAATCTCAAGAGTGAGATTATTTGGGTCAAGAGTGAGTCCAAAAGAAGTGATTAAGTTTTATTTTCATGTGTTTGAAACAAAACCCATCTTTTGTTCAAGAATCTCAAGTGTTGAGAGAACTAGTCAAGTGAAAAGGAAAATCTAGGTGTCAAATCTTTTCATATCCATTTCAATTTTCAAAAGAAAGAGTCATTGGTATTTGATGAGTCCAATAGGAGATTGGATCTGATTTCTTTTGTGATTTGATTCAGGGATTGTGTGCTTTTGTCTTAGTGATCAAAGGAAAGTTTCCAAGTGACTAGTCATTAGTGTGAAGATTGATTCTTAGGTTTGTGAGCTAGATCTTTTGTAGATCATTCTAGATTATTGTAGATGTTCAAATCTAGTCTGTTGAAAGTCAAAATTACATTGGTTGAATCATATCACAGGTTTTTATTCACATGGCATCAATAGGTGGCATCCTATTGAAGGAAAGAAAGGACCCTAAGTGCAACCTTTGTGGCAAGGGAGGATATATTTTCTCAAGATGCTACAAAAAGAAGACCAATCCATCCAAGGAGAACCAAAGCAAGGAGGCCGAGGTGAAGGATGGAGATTCAAGTTCGAAATGCAAATACAAGGACAAGTCCAAGGAAAGGTGTTTCCTTTGTGGAAAGGTGAATGAGGCTTGGAGTCTCACAAAGACTTGCAAGACTTGTCTTCAAGAGTCCATCGCAACACATGTCAAATCTTTTGGATGATTAGTACCACGAGCTCCCACTTATTGTATATAGAGCCACATTTGGCCATAATCATTGAGAGACACTAATCTTGGTTTTGGAAGCAATTTTGAGTGATTCTCTCCATTTGTCTACATTTGTTTTGATTATTTTGAGGTGCTATCAATGTGTACTTGATTTTCAGGTTGGAGTCCGTACTCAGATAGTGTTTTACACGTGTGAAACCAGAAAGTACACCTACCTTCAATTAATGATTGTTCTTGTTAGGATTTTGTGTCTAGAATCGATCTAGATTGATCTTAATCTCAAGTAGATTGATAGATCAAGTAATCTGACAACCAATCCCTCTTGAGGATCAGATTAGGATCCACACTTGGTCCTTTTTGTACTTTTTTCACAAAGAAGGTGTGGAAGAGTGTGTTAGAGTTAGTGTGATTTTGGTTTTAAAGTTAGTACTATTTGATTTTAGCTGTGTGTTCAAGGCATCTTGTTTGCAAGTAGAAATAGTGTTAACCACTTTTGTTTTGCCCTTTGTTTGGAGGCTATAGCTCTTCGTTTGGCCCAAATAGGCTACAAAGATGAAAATAAGGGCTTTTTGAGTTTTTGAACTATTTCTTTAGTGTGAAAAAACTTCTCCACCATATCAACGTGCAAGGCGGAAGTAAGTGCAACACGAATATAGAGCCTTGCAACATTGATATGGTCATCTTGCGTGCGCAAGGGTTTATTAATGTCAAGGGCAATTGGGAGTAACCCTCGCTCCCAAAAACCTCTAAGTTCTGCCAGAAATGCCACCAGGCCCCAATTATCCGCAAAATATCTGGCATCGTGATCAGGATTGCCATGGTGCTTTTGGTAGAAGACTCGGCAGTTGGTGACCATGTCTTCGGCTAAGTTGCCGATATCACTCCTCTGAGCTTAGGCCAAAAGATTTTGTTCTTGACCTTGGTGGCAGGAAACAGTTCTCGCCTCGCTACTGGATAGTAATAAGGATTGGTGCGCATGTAGGAGGGAGCTTCGAGATACCATGCCATCGAGGTCTTTCTTTGCAGGAAGAGCTGATGGCGCCAGAGAGGTTGTGGATCCAGGAGTTTGACTACTGCTTTATGTGTTGGACACTGGTCCAAATCTCGCAGTATGTAGCCACCTTGCTCTTTCGTTGTTGGGTACTTCTTTGCAAACTCCTGAGAGACGCGCAACTCCTTGCTTGGTTCTATGGGCGTGATTATGTGCCGGATGGTGGGGGCTTCGGAGGCAATCTTGTGTGCGGTTTGTGGATCGGGATCAGGAGATAGAGGAGATGAGCAATTAGCTTCTGCAATGCATTGTGATTCTGGTGAAAAGTGTCGGAAGGTGGGATTAGTGGTGTCAAGGGGGTTAGAAGCGGTGGAAGGGAAAAGAAAATGTTGGGAGCTGATACAACCAGAGCCCGATGGATTGGTTGGTGTTTGAGCTCCTTGCCCTAGGGGTTGGCTTTGTAATGCGAAGCCTTGAGTTGCAGGAGGAGGCTGTTGAAATCCTGTGCCATCTCCACCATCAGGTCCATCAAAGTGGTGCCCCGAATCATGAAATTGGGCGTGCTCTGCATGAACCGACGGTGTCGACTGTGCAACAGCCTTTAAGCGTTCTTCTAGGGTGGCTATGTGCTGGTTTAGGGCCTCGACGGAAGCAATGTATGATTGTTGTAATTTTGCGTGTTGCTCCGTCATGGCTTTCAGCTTTTGGGCCAATGTTTGATAGGCCACCACTGAAATGGCAGTTCCCTTAGGGATAGTTGGTGTTGCAAAGTCGTTGAAGTCCACTATTTTCAATTGTTCCTTCATAGTGGAATGTGTTGCTTGTGAATCTGCTACAGCCTCATCCTTCTCGGTTTTGAGGGTATCGATGGTTTGCTGCATGTTGGATACCTTCAGTTGGAGCTAGTTCTGGAGATGGATTAGCATCTGCTGTTGTTGTTGATTGTAATTCGTGAGGTTTTAGATCTACAGCTGTTGTTGTTTGGTTTCCTCCTCCACCCTTGCTTTTTCTTTTTGAAGGCCTGCCATAGCACCATCGTCGGACTGTCGCATAGTGTGTTGTCCCCCTAGGGTGCCGAATATATTGTATTGGAGCTCATTCACCAAGCATATTGCTTTTTGGGCTATAAGGGGTAGCTGCTCACAAGGACCAATGTCAGGGAGGTTGCATGTGTAGTTAGGATACGACATGGGGCTAAGTGGTAGAAAATCAGGAGCAGGGCTAGACGGAGGTGTAGGAAAGACAGGGAGGGGTGATTGTGGATTGAGGAGTGGGGAGAGACTACGTGGCAGAGATTGTGGGATTGGGTTAGTGGTGATAGTGGTTGATGGGAGTGCAATTAGTAATTGTAAGGCAAAATCATCTACGTTAACTGTGGAGTCAAGTAGGGTGGAGATTTGTATAGTCGAGGGCTTTTGTGGAAGTGTGGAAGGGAAGCCCGTGTTGAGAGTTAGTGAGGGTGTGGAGGTGACAGTAAATGGTGGGGGTGGTGGTGGGATTGTGAGAGCAAGTGATGGAGAGGAGATTGTCTATGTGGACGGAATCACGCCCATAGGATCAGAGCCAGAAGTGCTTGCCGTTCCGGAGCTACCTGTTGCTGCTACTATTGCTTTTCGGTGTTGTTGGGCCTGGTGAAGTAAGGTCGCCTGCTGCTCTAGGACCTCCTTTGAGATCTGAGATGGTTTAAGGCTCCCTCCGGATTCAGCATATTCTACCCCGATGTCGCTGGATAGAATGTCTTGTGGGACATCTACTTTGGTACTGACTGCCTTCTCTTTCTGCTTCTTAGTAGGTGAGGCTGGTGAGACTGGTTCTGCTATCGGTTTGGGGGTGGCTCGCTTTTTTGTGCTTGGATAAACAGCATTCAGCTCCTTGATGGCAGCAATCGCCTTAGACCCCAATTGCTTGGTGACCAATATGTGGAGGAGATACCCATATTTGGTAGTTGATTTGCGGGCTTTCAGGACTCCGCACAGCTTCTCCGCTACTTTCTCAGCCCACTTATAATTTTGAGTGGGGTCGTCCATGGTGAGGGTTAGAGAGAAGAGATCACTCGGTGGGATGCGATCCATCTTGGTGGTATGTACTGCAGCCATGGTGACGATGATCTCTGAGGCGGCTCATAGATGGGGATCCATGATGAGTCGGATAGCGATCCCATCGTTGGTTTGGGCAATGGTTTTGCCGTCGTTTGTCAGAAACTTGGTGAAGTACTTGGCATTATAACTGGTGCCCTTGCCATGGATTGTCTCTCCGAGATAAGGAAAGCCGACACTCTGAAGATCCGTCGGAGAGATGTTGATAATAGAATAACTGCCAGTCTTGGTTGTAAGCCGGAAAGTTTGGAACTCATCTGAATAGGTTGAGTAAGCTGCTCGGATGAGGCTCTCGCTCTGCAGGTCCTAGAAAAGTGTCAGATCAAAACCAAGGTTGGTGAGGATATCCTTGGCCAGTGTGAGCTGCTCGGTGTAATTCTTAAGAGAGATCATGATTACATCCCCTGAATAAGGATGAGGGGATTTATGGCGGTGCAAGCTCAGTGAGGAATCACGGGAAGCCATGGCAGCAGTGATTTTAGATTGCTCTGAGAATTTTGAAAATTTTGAAAAAATTTGGCATGAACTTGAGAGCAACAATCTAAAATGAACTCGTGGAGAAAGGGTGGAGACCTATATATAGACTTTTTTGGACAGGAATTCGCAACTTCACCTAGAATTCGTCCTTAGTGTCCACGATTTGGTAATGATGGTCGCGAATTTTGAGGACTCATTCTGAGTGTTGAATTTCACACGTGTGGACTGTCCACTACATGTACTTGTGATCTCCTAAGGTGTGTAGATGCACCAAGATCAAGACTAGATTGAGATTCAAGATCAATCTTGAATCCAATGGCAAAAACACACTACTACATGCATTCAATCACTTCCAACTCTCACTCACACGTGTGGGAAGTATTCAAAAAATAATCTAAGTAAAAACAAGTTGCTCTCCTCGGGTAGAGAGAGAAAATACATCAAGAGCTCTCGAGTAGAGAGAGAAAGCTAAATCCAAAAACTCACAAAATCCATGAAATCACCAAATCAATTGATTTCAAAATGAGGAGTACAATGATACTAGTAGGTCCACGAGCTACCACTATGCTTAACTATGATTGGACCACATTTTGTCACCTCTTGATCCTATTGGATCATTGATCTATGCACCTCTTAATTCTATTGGACTATATTCAAGCACACCTTAATTTCCTATTGGACCTCACAAGGTTCCACCTCTATATCCTATTGGACCTCTTGGAATTCATCAAACAAAAACTTTACACTTGTCTACACTCTAATTAGCAAGTGTTTAGCCTCTTACTCTATTTTGGCTCAATAGTGGCATTACAAGTGGAAATGCATAATTTGCCATCTATGCCAAATTTATTCCTATCAACATCCTACACCTAGATGCTTGATGTAAAAAACATAATGTAAAAATTACAGCAAATAAGGATCCTAAAACACTTGAAATGATGAGGGAAACAATAGATTATGATTTCATAAGATTAGCACAAGTTGAACCATCAAAATCCATCAAAAATCTATGCTTGAACCTCACTAAATGGCCCAAATCCTTGAAGACGGCTTCACACGTGTGAAAGTACGGCCTCCCACAGTCTGAGTACTGTACACCAGACCTACATTCAATCCTATAATCATTAGTAATCACAAGTACTCAAACAATTATGAACATAGAGAGCAATTGCACCATTATGAGAGAAAAATCATGAAATTGCTTGATTAATTTTGGTGAGATATCATCACCTATATATACATGATCCATCACGATTTTGGGCAGGTATGAGTAGCCCTAAACCTATCCCTAATGCTAATTTTGGTGGATCTTTCATCCCTACCAAGTTAGGGTTGGAATCTTGGAGATCCCTCAACAATGCAAAAATTACCAAAAATAGCTCCTATTTTTTCTCCCTTGTATCTAAGCATAATTTGGACTCATTCCAAAGGTTCTAACACTTAGGTCTACTTGAGATCATCCTTATGAATGGAATCCTATGCTATTTGGCATGTGTGACAAGCCACATCATGACCATCTAACTATTTACAAGTCATATGACCAAAACTATGCAAGGTGTTGGGCTGATATATTGTCATTGTAGATGATTGGTGCCTCCTCTGAATCCATGATCTTTAGTTCCACCAATAATCTCTTGATCCAAAGTACCTCCTTTGTAGTGGTTGTCAAAGCTTTGTACTCGGCCTCGGTTGAAGATAGAGATATAGTTTCTTGCTTTTTTGAAAGCCATGAAACCACACCTTCTCCTATGAAAGTTGAATAGGCACTTGTTGATTTCCTATCCCTCTTGTCCCCTGCAAAATCTGAATCACTAAATGCATGAAGGTTAATCACATCTCCTCTATATAGAATCCCAAAATCCAATGTACCCGAGATGTATCTTAGAATCCTCTTAGCCTTTTTCCAATGGATATTCAATGGCTTTTGCATGGATTGGCTCAACCTACATACACTAAAGCTAAGATCTGGTCTAGTTATAGTGATCCACATTAAGGAACCTATAAGTTTCCTAAACAAAGTGATGTCCATGAAGGATCTTTCATCATCTTCATTTGGCACTTTTACATCTTGCTCCATTGGTGTGTCAACACTTTTGCATACTTCCATCTTAAACTTCTTCAAAAGACTTTGAGCATAGTTTACTTGACTTGTAAAGATAAAATCAGACCCTCTAAGTACTTCTATGCCTAAGATGAAGTGAAGACACACTAGATCTACCATCTTGAACTCTAAGGATAGATCTATCTTGATTTTTTCAATACTATCAACACTATTTCCACTAATGATGATGTCATCTACATAAATGAGTAAAAGTACAATACCAACATCATCAAACTTAATGTAAAGAGTGGGATCATATTCACTTTGAACAAAAGAAAGTGAAATAAGATAGCAATGTAGTCTTGAATTCCAAGATCTCGAGGCTTGCTTCAAGCCATAGATGCTTCTTTGGAGATGGCATACTTTGTTCTCCATTCCATGCTTGATGAACCCTTGTGGCTGCTCCATATAGATATCCTCTTCCAAAAAACCATTCAAGAAAGCATTAGAGACATCCATTTGACATAGAATCCATCCAAAATGTGATGCAAGTGCAATGATTAGTCTTATTGTGACCATCTTGGCCACGGGTGCAAAAGTTTCCTCATAGTCTATCCCTCTCTCTTGAGCATAACCTTTTGCAACTAATCTTGCTTTATGTTTGTTAACACTCCCATTTGCATTCAACTTAAGCTTGAAGACCCACTTGCATCCTATTACATTCCTTTGAGGTCTCTCAACAAGCAACCAAGTTTCATTCTCAATCAAGGCATCATACTCATCCAACATAGCTTTACCATTCTTTGGAGTTCAATGCATCTTCAACATTAGACGGTTCTTCAAAACTAGATAAAGCATAAGAAGTGGATGAGATACCCTCAACTTGCTGTCCTTTGCCTTGATATGTGAGCCTTGATGGCTCCACTTTTGCCCTTGAAGATCTCCTTGGTGTGATAGGTGGGTTTGGTGCTTGCTCCTCCATGAGCTCCTCCTCAAAACCAAGATCTTGCTCCTCGGCCATCTTCTTCTTGATTGTTGGAGCACTTGAGCCTTCTTCAAGCATATGCATATGATGTTCATCAAAGATGACATCCCTTGAAACAACAAATTTGTTCAAGGATGGGAGATAGACTTTGTAGCCCTTGCTTGAGCTTGCATATCCAAGCATGATCCCTCTTGTGGAAGATGGATCCTCCTTGGTTCTTGTTTCCAATGGCACATGCACATAACATATACACCCAAAAACTTTCAAGTGATTAAGATTGGGTTCCTTTCCATACAACATCTCATAAGGAGTTTTGCCTTCAATTTCTTTGCAAGACACCCTATTCATCAAGTAGTTTGCACATACAAGAGACTCACCCCAAAAGGATTTGGGCAAACAAGCATCTAATCTTAAAGCCTTAGAACATTCACATAATGTTCTATTCCTTCTTTCAGCAACTCCATTTTGTTGAGGAGTGTAAGGACAAGAAGTCTCTTTCTTGATCCCTTCCTCCTCACAAAAGGCCTTGAACTCATTGGAGATGAATTCTCCACCATTGTCACTTCTAAGAATCTTGATGCTATGATTATGATGCTTTTCCACAAACAACTTGAACTTTACAAAAGTATCAAATACTTGAGACTTGAAGGAAAGTAAGAACACCCAACAATATCTTGAGTAGTCATCAATGAAGGTTAAAAACATGGATGAACCTCCATTAGATTTGGTGCTAGCAATGTGCACATCCGAGTGTATGAGTTCAAGAGGATGAGATGACTTTGTGATGGAGTTAGGAAACACCTTCTTATGTGCCTTGGATAAGGCACAAGCTTCACAAACCTTGTCTTCCTTCCCAATAGACCTTGGTAGGCCTAAAGCATACTCTTCCTTGATCATAGCCTCCATGGAACCCGAGTTGACATGTCCAAGTCTTTTGTGCCATAAAGTAAAAGTAGATATCTTGCTCTTCTCGGCCAACATGACAACATTAGTATCCACAAATGCATCCAACTTATAAAGTTTGCCAAGTCTAGTGCCCTTAGCCACTATCTTACCCTTCTTCTTGATGAAACATTCATTTGAAGCAAAGTCAACATTGAAACCATTGTCTACCATTTGGCCAACACTTAGTAGATTCTTTGTTATTGTAGGAATGTACAAAACACCTTCTATGTTGATCTTTTTGGAAGATCCTAAGCAAAGGGGAATGCTACCAACTCCTTCAATCTTACAAGCTTCATCATTTGCTGTATAGATAGACTTTATAGGTCCATCATAAGATAAGAGAGAAGAGAAAAACTCCCTTTTACTAGTCATGTATGAACTAGCACCCGAGTCAATCCACCAAGGATCTTCTCCTTTGAAGCTTGTTGAAGAAAATATGGACATCATGAGAGAGTCCTCATGTGAACTTTCCTCCTCCTCTTTGCTCATGTTGGCTTGGCTTTGATCTTGCTTCCTCTTGAAGCATTCCGAGGCATAATGCCCCATCTTGCTACAATAGTAACACTTCACCTTTGATTTGTCCTTCTTGACTTTGGTGGTTGATGGAGATGCCTTTGGGGGTCCTTCTTGATCCTCAAGCTTTGTATACTTCTTGAATGTTGATCCTTTGGCTTTGGACTTGCCTTTGCCTTTGGTGAAGAGAGCTTGGTCATCTCCACCTTGGATGGAAAGCCTATCCATCCTCTCTTGCATTTGGCTCCTTCTTGATTCCTCGGCCATGAGTGTGCCTTGGAGTTCTTCAAGTATGGGTAGCTTACCCATAATTGCATATCCCTGAACCAGATTGTCAAATTCAAAGCTTAGTCCATTCAATATGAGTTGAACAAGCTCTTCATCCTTGATAGGATCACCTATAAAGGCTAGCTCTTTGTTCAATTCCTTTACTCTTAGGACAAAAGTATGTGCACTCTCTCCTTTCTTTTGATAGCTTCTATAGATTTGATTCTTCAAAGCTAACATTCTAGTTTGGTTCTTGGATTCATAGACCTTTTGCAAAGTCTCCCAAGCATCTTGAGCTGAAGTGCAATCTCCTACCTCTCTTAAGAGTTCATTTGCAACATTCATTTTTATGCAATGTAGTGCAACATTGCACCTCTTGATGTATTTGGCTTTTTCTTGAGGATGAATAGGTTCACCCTCCTTACCATTTACAATTTCCATCAGATCTTGCATGATCATGATGGATTCCATTCTAACTTTCCATATGGAATAGTTAGTTTTGTTGAGCCTTTCATTAGTATCCAAAAGATATGCATTTATAGATGCCATCTAGTCTCCTAATCAAGGACTTGACACAAATGAAGGTTACTTCTAATGATTTGATTGAAGGTCTACCTTATCCCACTTCTTAGGGACCTGAAAAGATCAGTAATAGACTTCCTATAAAGGTCTAAGAATGATCTCTAACAAAATCAAATCATAGAATACTAGAAACAATGCACTTGCTTGATTGAAGTAGACAATACTAGTAGAATTGCCCCTCTTTCTATAAAGAACATTAAAGCTTCCAAATGATCTGATAAAGAGTGAATTTCAGCAACCTAATATACTTCCAAAATCACTTGTAAAAGATCTAAATGTAACTTAATGAGGATGTAACACAATCTACTATCCAATCACAAGCAAAAAATGATCAAAATTGATGAAAAATTGATCTAATTTGGTGCATAAGTCAAGCAATGGTTGGACTGAACCTAAATCACTTTAGGAGGTGTCTACTACACCTTAGAACAGCCTTGAAGAGTCCCCAAAACTCTGATCTTCCCTCTCCTTGAATGCTAGAAAGCCTCCTCTATGAAATCACCTCCAAAACTCGCTTAGAAATCAATGCTTGGAGCAAGCAAAACTTGCTATCTTGGTAATGTGAATTGAATTCAACTTTGCCTCTGGTTTTAGACACCTAAACACCTGCAAATGAAGTCACACAACACCAATCTCCAATGTATTTGACTCACTTTGAGTTCTAGAATCAATACTAGATGCTAAGATCCAATCTACACAAGATTTAGATCAAAAATTTTGATCAAATTGAATAAAAACAAGGATTTAGCTCATTTCAGCCTTTAGGCTTTGATACCATGTAAAAATTACAGCAAATAAGGATCCTAAAACACTTGAAATGATGAGGGAAACAATAGATTATGATTTCATAAGATTAGCACAAGTTGAACCATCAAAATCCATCAAAAATCTATGCTTGAACCTCACTAAATGGCCCAAATCCTTGAAGACGGCTTCACACGTGTGAAAGTACGGCCTCCCACAGTCTGAGTACTGTACACCAGACCTACATTCAATCCTATAATCATTAGTAATCACAAGTACTCAAAAAATTATGAACATAGAGAGCAATTGCACCATTATGAGAGAAAAATCATGAAATTGCTTGATTGATTTTGGTGAGATATCATCACCTATATATACATGATCCATCACGATTTTGGGCAGGTATGAGTAGCCCTAAACCTATCCCTAATGCTAATTTTGGTGGATCTTTCATCCCTACCAAGTTAGGGTTGGAATCTTGGAGATCCCTCAACAATGCAAAAATTACCAAAAATAGCTCCTATTTTTTCTCCCTTGTATCTAAGCATAATTTGGACTCATTCCAAAGGTTCTAACACTTAGGTCTACTTGAGATCATCCTTATGAATGGAATCCTATGCTATTTGGCACGTCTGACAAGCCACATCATGACCATCTAACTATTTACAAGTCATATGACCAAAACTAGTCAAGCTAGAATTGTGAATTTTTAACACATAAGACCCCTATATCTAACATAGATAATCTTTTTCAATTCTTCACACTCCTCCTAAAAAATTATCTATGAAGATTTGAGCATTGATCTTGATATAACTCCAAGATTAGATCTATGCTTGATGAAAGCACTTTTGCTCAAAGGCTTGGTGAGTAGATCGGCAATACAAGAGGACGAGTTGACATGCTCCAAATAGATTTCTCCTCCAATAAGCTTTTCTCTCACAAAATGGTGTGCCACTTCTATATGCTTGCTTCTTGCATGAAATATGGGATTATTGGCAAGAGCTTGGGCCGAGATGTTATCACACTTGATCATTGGTAGATCATCCTCCTTGATGCACTTTAGTTCCATTAATAACCTCTTGATCCAAAGCACTTCTTTGGTAGTTGTAGTGAGTGCTTTGTACTCGGCCTCACATGAAGAGAGAGATATAGTATCTTGCTTTTTGGAAAGCCAAGATATTAGATTGCCTCCAAGAAAGATAGTGTATGCACTAATAGACTTTCGATCCATTTTGTCACTTGCAAAGTCCGAATCCGAGTAGCCAATAATGGATAGATCTTCACTTTTATAGAGTAGACCATAATCACAAGATGAAGATACATATCTTAAAATCCTCTTGGCCATCTTCCAATGATGGATCTTAGGTTCTTGCATAAATTGATTCAATTTGTGCACACAAAAACTAAGATCGGGCCTAGTAATGGTAAGCCAAATCAAGGAGCCTACAAGCCTCCTAAAAAGTGTGATGTCCTCAAAGGATCTTTCATCACCTTTATTAGGATCTTTTACAATTTGCTCCATTGGAGTATCTATGCTCTTAGAATTTTCCATATGGAATTTTTTCAACATAGAGTGAGCATATCTAGATTGGCATATAAATACATGATTTTCATAAAAATCAATTTCTAGGCCTAGGATGTAATGTATCTCTCCTAGATCTTGCATTTTAAACTCACATCCAAGTGCTAGCTTGGTTTCATCAACTAGCTTGATACAACTTCCACAAAGAATAATGTCATCAACATAAATTAGAAGAATGACAATATTGCTATCAACAAACTTTAGATACATGGAAGGATCATAGTCACTAAGAGTAAATCCTAGTGAGATAAGGAAAGAGTTAAGTCTTGAATACCATGATCTTGGTGCTTGCTTGAGTCCATAAAGACTTTTGAAGAGCAAGCACACTTTGGACTCATCCTTGATGAATCCTTGAGGTTGTTCCATATAGATCTCCTCCTCAAGATAACCATTTAGAAAAGCATTGGATACATCTAATTGGAACACCTTCCACTTGCAAAAACAAGCAAGAGAAATGAGAATTCTTATTGTCACCATCTTTGCAACGGGTGCAAAGGTCTCCTCATAATCAAGACCATGGATTTGAGCAAATCCTTTGGCACATAATCTTGCTTTATGCTTGTTGATGGTGCCATCATGATTGAACTTGATCCGAAATACCCACTTGCAACCAATCACATGCTTGTTGGAAGGAGGATCCACAAACTCCCAAGTATTGTTGGTGATCAATGCATCATACTCTTGCTTCATGGCGTCATACCACTCCTTGGTATTGAGTGCCTCTTGTACATTCTTTGGCTCTTCATGAGAGACATAAAAAACATAATTAGTGGAATCAAGATCCACTTGTTTGCCTTTGTCAACATATGAGAGCCTCTTAGGCTCGGATCTATCTCTCATGGATCTTCTTGGTGAAAAAATCCGAGGAGAGTCTTCTTCAAATCTCGACCCCATCACATCATGATTGTCTTCAAAATCAATAATTGATGATTCATCCATAGATTTCTTGATCTCGGCCTCTTCAAATGATGAGTGTTGATCTTCATGAAAGACAACATCTCTACTTTCAATAACTTGAGAAGTAGAGAGTATAAAGACTCTATAGGCCTTCTTGGTGGATGAGTATCCAACCATGATCCCTTTGCATGCACTAGGATCTTCCTTCTTCCTTGTTTCCAAGGGAATATGGACAAAGCATAAGCATCCAAAAACTCTAAGGTGATCAACCTTAGGCTTTTTCAAAAATAAGATTTCATATGGTGACTTTCCTCCAAGAGCTATATGTGGGAGCCTATTGCAAAGATAATTTGCACAATTAATGGCTTCTCCCCAAAAATCTTTGGGCAAAGATGCCTCAATTCTCATAGATTTTGCACATTCACATAGAGATCTATTCTTTCTCTCGGCCACTCCATTTTGAGATGGAGAGTAGGCACAAGAAAACTCTCTTTTAATGCCTTCAAGCTCACAAAAGTCTTGAGATTTATTGGAGATATATTCACCACCTCCATCACTTCTAAGAGCTTTAATCTTGAATGAGAATTGCTTCTCTACATAAGCTTTGAAAATAAGGAAATGATCAAACACCATAGATTTTGAAGCAAGAAGATATATCCAAGTGAATCTTGTGTAATCATCAATGAAAGTAACAAAACAAGTGGCTCCTCCCTTGCTTGTAGTTGATGAGAAATGCACATCCGAGTGGATTAACTCCAAAGGATGCTTGCTTTTGATAGAAGATCTTGTAAATGGCTTTTTGTGAGATTTAGCAATAGCACAAGCCTCACAAGGCTTGATCTTCTTGGAGAATGACTTTGGCAAGCCAATAGCTTTGGATTCTTTGATCATAGAGAGCATGGATTTGTAGTTGGGATGTCCCAACCTCCTATGCCATAATTCCTCCATAGAGAGCTTGTTCACAAGAGCAACATTACAAGCATTCACATACTCATTTGGATCTAGTTTATAGATGCCACCAAATCTAGATCCTAATGCAAGTATCTCATCATTCTTCTTGATAGTGCAAGTATCAACATTGAATTTTACATCAAGGCCATTATCAAGCAATTGGCCAACACTAATAAGATTCTTGGTAAGCTTAGGTACATAAAGAACTCTAGAGAGAGAAATAACTTTAGAGGATGCAAGCTTCAAGGGAATGTTCCCTATGCCTTCAATAGGACATTTCTTGCCACAATAAAAGCACTTGATCTTCTTCTTCTTCTTGAGCTTGGATGATGAAGCATTAGAGGAATCATCTTCCTCCTCATCTTTGTCTTTGGATTTGACTTTGTCCTTGCTTGAGGATTGTTGATGTTGGTTCTTGCTCCTCTCTTTGTGCTTATCCTTGGCAAAAAGAGCTTTGCCATCATTATGAGTGAGAGAAAGCTTGTCCATCCTCAAGAGCTTATACTCTTGTCTTGATTCTTCTGAAATTAGCACATTTTGGAGAGCCTCCAAACTTGGTAGCTCCTCCTTAATGGCATAGGATTGGACAAAATTATCAAATTCACTTCTCAAGCCATTGAGAATGACTTGAACTAGCTCATTTTGATTGATGGAATCACCAATACAAGCAAGCTCTCTATGAATATCTTTTACTCTCAAAACATAACTAGATGCACTCTCATCACTCTTTTGGCTACTTTGAAAGATTTTATTCCTAAGAGTGAGAAGCCTAGAGGTATTCTTAGCCTCATAGATAGTCTTGAGACAATCCCAAGCTTCTTTGGCTGTTGTACAAGTACCTATCTCCCTCAATATCCCATTAGAGACATTCATCTTAATGTAGTGGAGAGCCATCCTAGCTCTCTTTTTGTATTTTTGAACCTCTTGAAGAACTTGTGGTTCTTCTTCAAGCCAAGAACTATGTCCATCACGTGTTGAAGGATCAAGATCGACTCCATCCTCATTTTCCAAATTGAATAATTTGAAGTGGTCAATCTTTCACTTGGTTCCAACAAGGATGAACCCATTGAAGACATTTGAAGTGAAGAAAACTCAGATGATGAACAATAAATGTTGTTACACACTTTCAATAGGATCCAATAATTGAGTACTATCTCCTCCTATGAAAGATCTTACAACAATTTGTGAATTGATTCTCACTAGCTACACAAATCTCTCTAAAACAAGATCTATTTCACATCAAATGATGGAGTATAGGCAAAGTTAGGATCCAACACTCTTAGCACGTGTGAAATACACTAAGAAACCAAATTTGACTCAAATACAATGATATTGCATGAAACAAAATGGCTAAGATCTCAAAACAGTGCCTAGATCACATATAGATGAGATTGGCAAGCATACAACTGTGATTTTGGATCAACCAAGCAATCTTTTGACCAAACCAAATGTGTCCACCCAGGTCTAGGTGCCCTACCTAACCCTCTTCAAAAGCTTATAGCTTTTGATTGGCTCAACCAAATGGAATGAAACTGATTGCAACAGAAACTAGACAAAAATAGCTTCAAAACAAGCTATCAAGCAAGATAAATGGATCAAACATGAGAGAGAACTTCCAAACTGAAATTGGATGTTCCTCACACGTGTCTGAGCACCTGATTCCGTACAGTACCAGGTCAGACCCAATCAATGTCCTTTTGATCTCTTTTGATCCAAGATTGAACAAGATAGCTAGGAAAATGGGCCTTGACAATTTCTAGCTCAAGATTGATGAAAATTTTTCACTTAGATGGATCAAAATGCATGGTAACCTTAGGTAGGCTCTGATACCATGTTGAATTTCACACGTGTGGACTGTCCACTACATGTACTTGTGATCTCCTAAGGTGTGTAGATGCACCAAGATCAAGACTAGATTGAGATTCAAGATCAATCTTGAATCCTATGGCAAAAACACACTACTACATGCATTCAATCACTTCCAACTCTCACTCACACGTGTGGGAAGTATTCAAAAAATAATCTAAGTAAAAACAAGCTGCTCTCCTCAGGTAGATAGAGAAAATGCATCAAGAGCTCTCAGGTAGAGAGAGAAAGCTCGAAATCCAAAAACTCACAAAATCCATGAAATCACCAAATCAATTGATTTCAAAATGAGGAGTACAATGATACTAGTAGGTCCACGAGCTACCACTATGCTTAACTATGATTGGACCACATTTTGTCACCTCTTGATCCTATTGGATCATTGATCTATGCACCTCTTAATTCTATTGGACTATATTCAAGCACACCTCAATTTCCTATTGGACCTCACAAGGTTCCACCTCTATATCCTATTGGACCTCTTGGAATTCATCAAACAAAAACTTTACACTTGTCTACACTCTAATTAGCAAGTGTTTAGCCTCTTACTCTATTTTGGCTCAATAGTGGCATTACAAGTGGAAATGCATAATTTGCCATCTATGCCAAATTTATTCCTATCAACATCCTACACCTAGATGCTTGATGTAAAAAACATAAGACCCCTATATCTAACATAGATAATCTTTTTCAATTCTTCACACTGAGGGCCCGCGAATTCCTGTAAGTAATTTGTGCTGGCCAAAAGAGGGAAAATGTCTGATAGTGCAAAAATGTATCTGATCAAAATTTGCAGAGGTAATAAAGAAATCGTGAGGATCAATTTGAGCTCCCGCGAATTGTCTGCAAATTCTAAGCATGGATATCTCATGAAGAAAACTCCATTTTATTGATTTTTTTGACATTTTTCTTCTGAGACAGAATTCGCGGAGGCCAAAAATGAATTGTTCTCTGTAAGAAAGAGGTCAGGCAAATTCTATCTGAGATGATGTGAAAACATTTTGTCTGAAACTAATGACTTTTGTGGTTTTCTTAGAGAAGACTGATCGGATAGTATCTTGATGGGTGGAACAACAAATTACAGCAAAAAATGGTGTCAAAATGGCATACAAATAATAAAAAGGGAGTATAAAAAGAGAGAAGAAAAAAAAAATAAACAGTAGAGAAAAAGCAGCTAATACATATCAAGATAAAAGTAGGATTCGTTGTACTTTCTCAGTTGACTCCCATTGACCACAATGTCAAGGACATCGCCTTGAAGGATTTGGAGTTGAACATATTAAGAGGCAAAGATTTTTTTTATGACGTAAGGTCCTTGGCCTGAAAATTTCAGTTTGCCTTTGAAGGCTTTGGCCTGGTATAGCAGGACCTTATCGCTCACCTGGAAATCTCTAAGTTTCAATGATCGATCATGCCATGCTTTTTGTCATCATTTGTGGACTTGTTGAGCATGGATGCTGATCCGTCATATTTCATAGAGTTGCTCCAGATGGAATAGCCTATTTGCTAGATTCTGAGGAGTATCGAGCTCAAGGTTATAGGCTACTCGAAGGGAGGGAATATGGAATTCCACAAGCATAACGGCTTCTTGACCATATGTGAGTTGGAAGGGGGTTAAGCCTGTAGCTTGTTTTGGGGTAGTGCGATAAGCCCAGAGAGCAACATGGAATTTGAGTTCCCAATCAGATCGACTGCATTCGACAGTTTTGGTGAGAATGCCACATAGGATTTTGTTGGTGAATTCTACCTGGCCATTGCAGCGTGGATAGTATGGGGAACTTTTGCGATGTACCACAAAAAAATTGGAAAGAAGATCTGCTATGACAGAGTTAAGAAAATGTGTTCCCCTATCACTGATAAGCTCTAGACGACATCCGAACCGAACTATAACCTGTTCATAGAGAAATTTGGCGGTGGAACGAGCATCAGCATTGCGAACAGCTCTTGCTTAAGCCCATTTGGTGTAGTAGTCCGTAGCTACTATGATGTAACGAGATTGGGTGTGTCGAGCAGCATGACTAATAGGTCTGACATAATCAATTTCCCATTTTTGGAAAGCTTGATCAATGGTTACAGGGCGTAAAGGCATATAGTCTGTTTTTTGAAAACGTTTTGTGCGTTGCAAACATCACAAGCCTTAGTGTAATTATGCGTATCCTTGAAGAGTGTTGGCCACCAGAAACCAGCCAAGAGGATTTTCTTAGCAGTTGTTTCAGAATAGAAATGGTCGGCACCAATACCTTCATGAGTGAGGGAAATTACAGAGGGGATTTGTCCTTCAATAAGACATCATCGGATAATTCCATCTAACCCTTGCTTGTAGAGTTGTCCCGCAATTAACGTATAAGGTTTAGTTCGGGTTTAGAGAAGGAAGGATCCATCTGCCCTGAAGTTAAGTATTCGATAATTTTCTTAGCCCATACAAGTGTAGAGTCAACTTGGAAAAGGATTGCATTTGGTATATCATCGTTGACACCTTGATCAGGGGTAGGAAGGTTAGGGATTCGGGATAGATGATCTACTAAAAAATGCTGAACTCCCTTACGAACCACGATCCTAAACTCAAATTCTCTCAATAATAGGATACATCTAGTAATACGACCTGTGGTGCAGGTCTTGTTGATGAGATACAACAGTGCTTGATGATCAGTGAAGAACGCAAAGATTTTTCCTAGAAGATAATGGCGAAACTTTTGAACCGCATATACCATTGCCAAGGCTTAGCGTTCGGTGGTGGTATAACTGACCTCAGCAGGTATCAATTGTCGACTAAGAAAACGAATCGGGTAATACTTTTTGAATTCTCCCGATTGGGTGAGCACTACTCCAATGGCATACTTGGATGCATCGGTATGCACATGGAATTCTTTAAAATAATTAGGAGCCTGGAGGATGGGTGCTTTGGTAAGGGCTTCTTTGAGTTGATTGAAGGCGACGCGTTGTTCATCCGTCCATTTGGGAACTACAACTACTTTGTAGATTAAGCGGGCTTTGTTAGCGAAATCAAAAATAAAGCACCGATAGTAGTTGGCGTGGCCAAGGAAGGAGTAAACTTCACGTATCGTACGCGGTTCCGGTAGATTTTGAATGATACGGATCTTTTCAGGATCAGTGGCAATGCCATTTCGTGAGATAATATGTCCTAACACAATACCATGGGTTACCCAAATCTGGAATTTTTTCAGGATTACGAGAGATACCGAAGCGTTGACATTGGATAAAAAAAATTTCGAGCATAGACAGATGACGTATTTTTTCGAAATGTGCTCCTAAATCGTCCAAGTAAACTTCTAAGGTATTGCCCATCTGTTGAGAAAAGGCCGCTTGCATAACACGTTGGAAGGTGCTAGGAGCATTGCAGAGCCCAAAAGGCATGACTTTCTAGCAGAAGGTTCTCCATTCTGTGGCAAAGGCGGTTTTGTGTTGATCTTCTTCAGCGATTTGGATCATATTATATCCGTTAAAGCCATCTAAGAATGAGTAAGCCTCATCTCCTGCTAGATTTTCTAAGATGGATTCTCCGAAAGGTAATGGAAAATGAACATGTTCAGTGACGACATTAAGTTTTTTAGAATCGACACAGATCCTGAGTTCTTTATTTTTCTTGGGGACGATGACAATTGGGGAGACCCACTCAGTATGTTCAATTTCATATATAAATCTCGCATCTAAAAGGCGTTATAATTCTTCTTTGATCTTGGCCTTATAGATGGGATTGCATCTGTACGGACAACTCGCAGTGGGCCTCGCACCCGGTTTAAGTGGGATACGATGCACAGCTACTTGGGGTGAGACGCCTTTCATGTCTTTATAGGTCCAGGCAAAGATATGCCGTCTTTGTGGTTCGCGATTGAGATGAGCTCCGATGTGGACAAGATATTCGTTGGTTTCATTTGGCTCACTCAGGGAAAGGGTGATGGTTTGTGCAGGGCCTTCGTAGGGTGAATTACCAGTGGGCTCACGTTGAGCTTGGGGTAATTTGATTGTGACATCCTCGATCGTATATTCCTTAAAGTATGCAGGGACATCATGGGCTGGAGATTCGAGGGGGCCTTGCCTTTATCTTGCGGAGATGGTGCTTTTTTGGGGATGGGTGTAGGGCTAGAGGCAATCTCAGGAACTTCCCGAACAGTTGTGAGGTCACCCAGCGGTTGAATTTGAAGTGAAACCTTCGTCTTCTTCATGAATAGCATTTGTCATCACATCTTTAAGTTGATCATAAAGGTCAACTGGTTTGAGTTCACGGCGGATGTTTTTAGGCAATTCAACTAAAAATAGTTTTATGGCCATGCGTTCAGTGATATTTTCATCAACACATTCTACTTTGAGACGTTTAAAATACTCAATGTAGTTTCGAACAGACTCTTCGCGACGCATCTTGATATGAGTAATTTGAATGAACGGGCTCTGAGTCAGTTTGGATGGTTTGAAATGCTTGATGAGAGTGTCCTTGAGGGTGGTCCAAGAAGCAAGATCAGGAGTTTTGAGATTCAAGTACCACTCCTTGGTAGTGCCATAGATTACCATGGAAAATAGATGAAGCTTTTCAGTTTCAGAGGTATCTCCATAAAAACGGCATGCATTATCAAAGACTTGGAGAAATCGGACTGGGTCAGATTCGCCATCGTACTTTGGTGCATCGATAGGTGGAATTCTTCGTTCCATTCGTGGAGGAGTTGGATTAGAAGATTCAGCACAGTCACAAGACATGATGCAGAATTCAGAGGAGTAGGGCAGGACTGTACTTGACAAAAAGGGCAGTTTGCTTGCAGAATGGATAGTGTAGGACAAAAAATGGTCTTTCTAATTGTTATAGAATTCGCGGACAGGCTGAAAAATTGTGGAGAGGCAGATAAATCTAACTGTGATACTCGCAAATTCTGAATAAGTATTCTGAATGTCAGAATAGTGATTTTTTTAGATTTTCTAAAAAAATTTGACGATTCAGAATTCGCAGATAGTATAGGGAAATCGTGCTCTGTGAGGGCGAATTCTTAGGCTTGATGGCGAATTCTAACAAAGTGGTTTGACTGGTAGATAGGGAATATAGAGAAAGATGTGATGTTTTGACAGTAAACGGGTAAAATCTGTGAGATAGAATTCGCGAAGCTGCTGAAGGACTGATCTTAATGAGATCTAGCCTCAGTGAAGTCAGCAAATTCTAAGACAAAGATTTTGATGAGAAATAAGGGATTTTGACAGTATAACAGGCTATTTTCTCAAAATCTGATTGTGGTAAGAATTCGTGGAGGTGATAAAATAAAAGATCAGGGTTTGTTAGGGCTGCAAACAGACTGGCGAATTCCGATATACGTGTTTGGTTGTGAAAAAGGTCACTTGGGTCACGTCTTTTGGAGAAAATGCCCAAGTTGACTCTTTTGTTGCTTTCCTCGGTTTGAGAAGTTGCTCCGCAGCTCGTGTAGGACCTGGAGAGATGACGCGTGCTGTTTGTTGGTAGATAGAGATAAGCACACAAGCAAACATACAACACGGAAGCAAGAAATAAAAGAAAAGAAGAAGAAGAAGCTAGGTAGAAAAATACTTAAAAAGTGACAACGGCGCCAATGTTGGAAGTATTTCTAGTGAATGCGGTGGCTAGATCTACTTACGGGTGTAGTATAGGGATGTAGAGATTCGTCCACTTTTTAAGTTTCTACAATAAGCTTCAACAGAAATATGGACAGGAATGAGAGCACTAAGGCTTATCCAACTAGTGCCCTAAACGGAAATAAACTAATTAGTAACAATAATAAAATTCCTTGCTAAGGCTTACCCAACTAGCAAGGTGACTAGACTAATCCTAGATTAACACCCGAAGGGTAATAAACTGAGATTGCGGCTAATACTAAACAAATAAGCAATAATGAACATGCCACAATAAAAACCGATGAAAAGCAGGCAAGAGAAGGCCCGAGCAGCTTCTCTCAAGCTATGCACCTTTCCAAGGGGAACACAAATGAAATAGAATGATAATTCTCCAAAATAGAGAGCAAGATAGCTTAATCTCAAAAGTGCTATTTACAATGCAAATATCTCTCCTTTTATGGCAAGGAGGGTCTTCCATAAGTATCTACTAACTTATGGGACTAATCTGTTCCTAGCCTTTCTAGAACTTCTAACTTAGGATTTAGAACTTCAATTTTCTTAACTTAGGACAACTTAAGATAAAATATTTCTAATCTTAAGTGTCCTAAGTATAAGTTCTAAATCTAAGTTTAAGCTATTTTATTATTATTTAAGCTTCTACTCATGGACTTACAAAACACATGCCATGGCTTGAAGTTTATTGACAGATACTCATACGTGGTCTTACAAAACACATGCCACGGAGTTTTATTATTTTTTATTTTTTCTGTGTTAGCACAGTTGCTAACAGTTATGGACACATGCAAGAGAAATTGTACATTTATAGTTCAGAAATTGCCACATGTAGAAAGTTGGTAGAAGTAGGTTGATAAACATGCATGCAAAGTGAGATGTGTCAATATTTTAGTAGGAACTACTTTTAGAGGTGGAGAAATGAGATTGCATGCTAGTACTACCTCGAGCTAGTACCTCTCCTATATATGTATATGGGATCTCTCACAATTTTGATTATGAATCAAGCATAGATGCTATCATTTTGTCACTTTGGATCTCGTAATTGTAAGCTTGAATTTGTGTTCTCTCTCTAACCCAAGTTTGAAGTATTTTTCATACATTCATTGCTTTTGTACTTTCCCCACACGTGTGGAAATAATCTTGCTTTGATTAATAGCATTCTAGATTGTGAGCTAGCCTTAGATTCTAGAGGTAGATTGTGATTTTCACTCTCCATTTGGTCTATGTGCTAACACAAAACTTTGAAAAGATCATTCACGCTAAATTTGTGGTTCTCCACAAGTGTGAACATTCTAGATTTTTGTCAACATTTCTTTTTTTTTTAAATAACGAAAGCACATGGAAGACGTTTTAATTCTGCATTCTATTTCTTTATCTAATTTTTTGTCCCAGCCTTCACAAAAAAAACGATAGTGTCGGCTTTTTGCGAAAAACCCGACAGTGTCTTTAAATCCCATTTAGGGTAGCCCCACACTTTGCCAGAGTCATTTTCTTAACATTTGAGGCAATTTGAAAGAATGTGATAAAGCGACTCTGCATATTTACTCGTAATTCCTAACAGGCGAATAATGCGACACTGTTGTCAAACTCCGTGTATTTCTGCAGACTGTGTAAAAACACTTGTACTTCTACAGATTGTGTAAAGACACAGGAAAATCTGCAGAACTGGATAAACAATGGATGAGGATTAAATACTGTTGCTGAAAAGCAATGTATCAGCCACGTATAAAGTGATAATGATAAAAGACTATTGCACTGTCTTGAAGTAAACATTTGAATCTGAAGAGCTAGGTGTGTAGCCGTGATCAATAAGAAAAGTATTGATTTTTTGAAACCATGCTCGAGCAGATTGCTTCAAGCCATAAAAAGCCTTATGGAGTTTACACACATGATTGTATTTATCCTCGATAATATAACCTTTGGGTTGCACCATGCAAATGTCTTCTTTGATAACTCCATTGAGATATGTTGTATGTACATCCATTTGATGTATTTCCAAATCTGCTGCAGTAGCAAACAATAACAAAAATCGAATAGAAGAATGCTTGACTACTGGACTGAAGGTCGCAGTGTAATCGACATTGTATACTTGAGAAAATCCTCTGGTGACAAGTCGTGCCTTTCTCCTGTTGATGTTTCCATCTACATTGTACTTGACTTTGAAAATCCATTTGCAATCAAGTATGTTTCTGCTAGCAGGTAATTCAACAATTGTCCATGTCTGGTTCTTGATAAGAGATGAATACTCTTTATCCATAGCTTTTTTCCTGAATCAGGCTGACTGAGTGCCTCTTGGACAGATGTCGGTTCTCGAACAAGGTAGACTGCAGACTCGTCGATATACCTGTGAGATGGTCTGCTAGTTTTTTATGATCTTCTGGGTAATAGAGAAAGTTGATTATTTTCATTATACTATAGTTGCTGAACTACATCATCATCATCTTTTGATTCGTCGCTAATTTGTTGCATGCCCATGGTTTGATCTAAAAGGAATCCTATCCTACTTTCCAAAGATGTAGCTATGACAAATAGGGAGATCGACCTTACCAGAAGGATAGTCGAGATCAAGAACCATGGATTGTTTGGACATGTTCAAAACAGATGCATAATTCAAGTGTCCTAAGCGATGATGCCATAGTAATGCTTTATTGACTAGAACAGAGGTTTTCATGGCTTGACTAGACTCAGAATAACAATGTGCCAATCTATATAAGTAACTCTGCCTCTTGCCGAGTGCAAGGATCTTATTACTCCTATCAATAATTTTGCATTGATCGGATTTGAATTCTACCTTATGACCTAAATCTGTAATTTTGTTTACTGATAACAGATTTGTAGAGAATTTAGGAACATATAAGACCTCTGATAGTAGTTTGAATTGATCATGCTGGAATCGCAATCTTACAGTACCTTCACCTTCAATAGTGTGAGTACTATTGTCACCAAGATGAACAAATTTCTTCATATTGTAAGGCATGTAGGAGTTGAAAATCTCACGTTGATTGGTCATATGTTGAGTTGCTCCAGAATCCAGAAACCATAAATCATCCAAAATTGCATTTTGGTCTTTGACCATGAATGCGCCTTCATCCATTTCAATCTGGAGAGATGATGAAACTGTGTTTGCTTGTTGATCAGGTTGCTTAGCTGCATTCTTTGCTTGGAGAATTTGGCAATCCTTGATCTCATGGTTATTGCGCTTGCAATACCTACAAAACGTCTTCTTCTTCGATTGTGGATCTGATGATTGTGCTTGACTTTGAGTCTGCTTCTGATTTGTTGCAGCCTTCTTGGAGCATTTTTGTTTTTGTTGCTTAGAGACTTTGTTGACATATAGAGTCTAAGAGAAGGAAGTAGACAAAGCGTCTTGACTTCTTCGATTATCTTCTTGCAACAACATAGTGATAACTCTGGTAAGAGTTAGATCTGAGTGTGTCGATACGATCATTACCCAGTTCTCATATGTAGAGGGCAGGCTTGAAAGCAATTTCATAATTGCGTCTTGATCGTCTATGACTAATCCAACAGTGGCCATCTATAGCAAGAGATTCTTAAATTGGTTAATGTGACTTTGAAGAGAATCACCATTAGACATCTTGAATGTGAAGAATTTCCTTCATAGATGTAACTTAATAGCTACGTCTCTCCCATTATATAGTGAGTTCAGAATGTCCCAAACTTCTTTTGAAGTTTTAGCTTCAGCTATGTGTCCAATCTGAGTATCTGATATATTGAGAATAATAAGCGCGAAAGCTATACCATCCTTCGATTTTCACTTTGAGTCTTCTGTGTCCTCTTCATGTTTTACTTTTGTATCTGTAACGACATCTCATAACTCGTTGGGGATTAGCAAAATCTTCATCTTAAATTTGTACAAATGATAATTGGATCCATTCAACTTGTCTATGATAAGACCAGCTTTACTTTGAGAATCCATCTGGAACTTAGTCTGTCGATTGTATCGATGACGCTAAGATGTAATAATGCCAACAATAGAAAAAAAAATTTCTGATACTGAAAGGATAAATGAAATGGAAGAATGTAATATCAATTTGATATCGTGAAAGATATCAAGTATTAGAGCTTTCACTCTGATATTGAAATAGTATTATGCCTTGATAGAGAGAACAGATCTGATACCGTGGCGGTTCAGATAAAGGAAATAGTGATCTAATACTATGACAAAGCTCTAATATAAGGATGGAATGCTTTGATACCATGTCGAAAAGAGGTGTGTGAAAGATAGGTCAAACTCGAAAAGAAACAAACTCGAATGAAAAATATTCAAATGACAAGAAAGAAAACTTATCATGCACAGCGGAATAAACTATCTTCCTCTTTTTCTATGCATGACTATGCCTATCAATTTCAACCAAAACAATAGTGATAGAAATCACGTTCGATCTTATAGTAACTAACTTTGAGACCATCAATACTACAGTGATTACGTAGCCAAACAATAATGCATTGAATTATCAGACAAATAATTTGTCACGAAGAACTAGACAAATAATTAGTCGCAAAGAACTACTGAAACGCATATGTTTTGAGATGAACCTGAATGCAATAAAAGATAGTATTGATTTATTATGAAAACGAAACATAAGTAAATGAGTACAATAAGTTGTGGATCTAAGCCGAGTACTCTATGTTATCTTTGAGCAGCTAAAAAGAAAGTCTAAATTAAGTGCAATCCTGATAAGCAGTAAGCGCAATAGCAATCTCTAA
Organism: Diphasiastrum complanatum; assembly: GCA_029204225.1. Taxonomy (NCBI): domain Eukaryota; kingdom Viridiplantae; phylum Streptophyta; class Lycopodiopsida; order Lycopodiales; family Lycopodiaceae; genus Diphasiastrum; species Diphasiastrum complanatum. The sequence goes on along the minus strand of CM055094.1, from coordinate 1,609,513 downwards.
ACAACTCTAAGAAGTGAGCTAGAATGCCCAGGAGTGTTCAAGATCGAAGGGAGAGAGCTAACTATTCAAATGCTTGCTGAACTTCTCCTTCTGACTTCTTGATCTTCTTTAAAACTGTATGAATATGAACAACTATATATACTAAGCAATTAGATCATCAAATGCGATTGCCAGTTGGCTAGTGTCCGCTGGCATTCAACCAGTTCCTTATCAGAAATTGATTGCTGACTAGCGGTGAAAATTGGCCGTAAACAGTCTGTCTGCATAAATGAACTAAAACTGCCACAGGCGACAGTGTCGCAAAAAGATGACAGTGTCGACTTTTTGTGAAAAACTCGACAGTGTCCTTAAATCTCATTTAGGGTAGCCCTACACTTTGCCAGACTCATTTCCTTAACATTTGAGGCAATTTGAAAAAATGCGAAAATGCAACTCTACATATTTACTCGTAATTCCTAACAGGCGAAAAATGCGACACTGTTGTCAAACTCTGTGTATTTAGCAGACTGTGTAAAAACACTTGTAATTCTGTAGACTGTGTAAAGACAATGGATGAGATTAAAGCCGATTAGTCGATTAGTAAGAAGGAGAATAATCCAACACATGTACTACTAGTAGTGCAGTGTGACACCTCTGCAGCCTAACTAGGCCACGTCATCCAATTCTCCTATGACTAAATGAGAGACCCATAAAAATCCACCATCTTGAGTTTACGCCTCCGGGGATCAAATTCACCATGTAGGAAGGCCACAAGCCATCACATTATGCTCTATTTAGATCAATGGTGGAGATGCCAACAATTGAACACTGGATGGGAAAGGACCGTGGGATGCAAAGTGACAAGGGCCCTGAAGAGCTGAAGGGCAAATTAGGTCTTTTCTTTTTTTAAAATTTTGAATAGTAGGATTGTGACCAGGATTGGAGACATCTGTGGTGACATAGGGACAGGTCAGGCCTAGTTGGAGGTAGGTGTCATGGAGTGCACCTGGAGGTGGTATATGTCTTGAGGGCATGGAGTGCATCACAGGGTGGTGTGGATCCAGTATGCCTATGGTTGTGAGCCAACAAGGATGGAAATGGTTATCTAGAGAGTGATAATTGATACTCTAGTGAGTACTCAGGTGAGCTATACGGTCATATGCACAATGGTCTCCAAATTGGCATCACATGTTGTGTTTTTTATCCATCATTCTTTGGTAATCAAGGTGCAACTTGTTTGGTTAGATCTACTTGAAGTCTAGTTGCACTACAGGTGACAGATTCTTGTGGAGCTATCAATGGGTAATGGATATTTGGTGATCAGATGGTACAAAGTACGAGTTTTTGATGGAGCTTTCCTACCTAATATGATATGGATTGTGAATGAGTCTCTCATCGCGATGGTGGATCTAGTGTGCATTTGCTTTGGTTTGGATGACATGATGGATGTTTTAGTGAGATAGGTACTGTTCAAATTAGAATTGGCAACATCAAGTATGGGAAATTTGAATATGCTTAGATGTAGGAATCGCAAACCATTTTAGTATCTCAAGGAGATGAGTGAGCTATCCAGATATAGCCTCCCATTGGATCATGGGAGATCTTTGGACGATGTATGTGGACATCTATTTGATATGTTTGGATGTGAGGGCATCTTGGTTACAAGTTTAGGCCATGATTGAGGATATGATATAGTGACCAATGTTGTAGCAGTGGATCTACAGGTGTTGGTACGGTAGGATACCACTTTTGGGCAGGCCTTGGTCATGTATTCATTGTTGGAATTTGATGCACAGCCTCAAATCCATTCATTAATGAGCATCCTGAAAAAAAACCAAAAGTAGAAGGCTCGAATTTTTGAGCAGAAGGTCGAAAAATTCAAGATTGAATTTTCTAGAATTTTTCGATACCGGATCGACTCAAAAAATCCATAATTTTTTGAGTTAGTGTAAATTTTTGAGACAGTGTATATTTTCGATACTTGTAAATTTCGATATTGTCGATCTAAAATCCGACCCAATGACTTGGCGTTGACAGTCCACCCACTTTGTACATGCATTAACTGTAATGAGGTGGTTGTAATAACTGCAACAAAAACGGTTGCTGTAGAAATTTTGTTGGATATCAATCTTAGAATTTTCAAAAGAAAACTTCTTCTAATAATTCTTAATCTGATCAGTCTTTTTGTAGCCAGCGTTATCATGCTCAACGAATGTAAGCTGAAGTTATCACTTCAAGCATTGTACTCACTACATATTAATCAAAGTGCAAATTCTCAATCTCGCTACTCTATTGTTTTATTGAGCACTTGTCTAAATCATTCAATTTGAATATTTTGCTGCTAACTGTGGCACTTCCGATCCTATAAGCACCCGTTCGAGCTTCTGCTGACTAGCCTCTCGATTTCTGACATGGTATCAAAGCGGGTAGTTCAGTAATCTGCATTTCTACTGTGGATTATTAGTCTTGTTTCTACCAAGACAATGTTCTAGCAAGCGTGCAGCCAACAGTATCACGAAATCATTGTTTCTATCAACGATCTTGCTCAACCAAAACGGATCCATCTACTAGTTCTTCTCTAATCGACAGACTCTATGGGAGTAGCTACCATATCTAGAAGCTCAAAATGAAGGTCACACTACTAGCCAAGGAACTGTGAGACATCGTTGATGGCACAAAAGTTAAACTTGAAGGTGATGCAGCCACCAAATGGAGACTGAACGATGGCAAGGCTTTTGCCATGATCACTCTCAACGTCAGAGACAATCAAATTAGTCACATACATGCTGCTCAGACTTCTAAGAATGCACGAGACATCCTAGCAACCCTCTACGATATCAGGGACGTCACCTCCAAGCTCCATTTGAGGAAGAAATTCTTCACTTTGAGAATTTCTGAAGCAGTATGTGTTTCGAGCCATCAACACTTTCCAAAATCTTATGGAGCAAGTGGCTGCAAGTGGCTCTGTCATAGAAGGTACTGATGTTGTTATGTCTCTATTATCGAGTCTTCCTAAGGCCTATGAAAATTGGGTCCTAACAATTTTGATCCAGGAGAAGATCGCCCTTTCAAGAGTGATTTCATTACTTCAACAAGAGGAGGCCAGAAGATCTACAACCTCCTCAGGTGCAGGTTGGATCCTCAAGCTCTATATTCCAAAAATCAGAATTTAAATAAAAAAAGAAGAGCAATATGCAGTCAGAATCGAATTTTGACTCAAGATCAAATTTTGGCTCTGAGGGAAAGATTTTGGCTCATGATCGAATTCGAACTCTTCATCTTTCCAACCAAAGCAAAAACTATTATGTAGATACTGCAGGAGAACTGGACATTGTGAAGAATTACCAAAAATTGGCAAATCTAGCTTGATAAAAAACCATGTAGAATAGTGTAAATTGTGTACACAAGTGGGTCCCACACATGTGAGGCCATGATGCCACATGGGAAACCCATCCTAATGTAGGTTAGGTCAAGTCAAGAGAGTTGGTCATCTCTATTTGGTGGTCATCCCTACTTTATAGGACCTACACCTAAGTTTAAGGTGAAAATTTGTCCAACTAGCTATCTACCAAGCATAACTCTAGGAAATAGACGAGGGTTTCATTTTAGGTCAAGGAGAGTGAGTTAACTTCCTTATTACATGCTAGAAATCCACCTAATTTCAAGAAGGAAGTCGAATTTGCTATGTATTCCCTCTCTCCATAGTGAGAAGATAGAAAATTTTTGGAGCTCATAGGCAATCTCAAGCTAGTTCACTATGTACATTGAGTTTTTGTGATCCAAATGAAACCAAATCAATTTCTACTTGTTTCTCAGGTTGAAGGCCGTACTAAAGCCTGTAGTACACACGTGTGGCTCGGATTTCAATGTTTATCAATGCTTTTGATTGTTAATGCTTGTTGAAGCCAGCTGAAAATTGAAACCAGGCTTGGGATTATGGTTTTTATACGTAACTGGTGATTTCTTCGCTGTTTGTGCACCGTTTTAAATGCCATAAGGACAGGAAGGCTAATCACATTGTCAACCAGCCATGGAGAGATTCTGAGGTTTATGTCAAAGATTTGTCTCCAGACAGTTAACCTAGCAGATTTGCGGTAAAAAGGTGAAAAAAGCCACTTTGTCAAGTTGAGCTAAAACCACCGTTTCTCCACGGAATTTCCTAACTGAACACTCTACAGTCATGGATTCAGTAGGGCGACCCTGCTCCAGGCCTCAGATCGTGCTCAAAACGATCCACAGGAGAGTTTAATCTGATAATTTTCAGAGAAGAGAGGCGTGGCCGCAGGCTGGGTGGTCGTGGGTTGTTCGAGCGCCCAATGCAATAGATAACTTAGTGTACCGAAGACAATAGCGACTGCAGGAGCATGGGTCGATGCCCAGATGCAGTTTGGACCTTTGGATGAGGTGTCAAATGAATCGACGGTTCAGAATCTGTGATGGGAAAGAAATTTGAACCACAAGATTTGGTTCAGCCATTGGATGAGCTTTGAACAGGGCCCTGAAGAATTGAAGTGCATTCTGGCCTTCAAATTCATTAAAAACTTTCATACTGAAAGTTGAGCTGGGTCCCTTCACAAGTGAAGAGTGAAGTTTCTTCAAAATGAAACAGTTCAAAAGCTAGAAAAGTCCCTATTTTTGGGTCCTTTGCCCGTTTTGACCCAAACGAAAGGCTATAACCTCCAAACGAAGGGCACCCGGACTGTACCTACAAGTACAGTACATCAAAACAGAGTGGTTGCAGTGGAGAAAGTGTTCAAAGTACGCTAGAAGTGGTTTCACCATTCCATTGGGCACGTTGTTGGGAGTTGACGACTGAGTGCATTTCGGAAGGCGACGCCGATTCGGCTTTTAAATTGGTGGAAAAGCGGCGAGTGGCCTAGTAAGAAAAAAAGTGCAGGTCATTATTTTCAGCTTCTGACATCATTGTTGGCCTCAACATACTGTTCTTAGCGCAGAAGTTTCAAGCAGTTTTGTGATGACAAACATGGGAGAGTCCATTTTGAGTGAAAGTAGCAAATTGGACGGGATTTCCAACTATGCAGTGTGGAAATTCAAAATGAAAAACATATGGATGGAGAAAGATGTGTGGGAAGTCGTCACAGGTGATGAGAGAAGGCCGCCAAATGAAGCAGACATCAAAGTGTTCGACAAAAAGATGAGAAAAGCTTTGACCTTCATTAACTTGTCAGTGAAGGATCACATCATTACCCACATTTGTGATGCTATTACATCCAGACAGGCATGGGATGTGCTAAAGGAGCAGTTCGAGACATCAAATCCGTCAAGAATCATATTTTTGAAGTCAAAGTTGAATAGTGCCCGCATGGAGCAAGGAGAGCACATTCAGACGTACATGACCAGAATCAAGACAATGAGAGATGAACTGCATTCTATTGGAGAGCGCATACATGATGTGGAGCTGGTGCATAATGCATTATGCGGCATTGCAGAACCCTATCAGATGTTTGTGAGCGGAATAGCATCAAGAGAAAGATTGCCAACCTTTGACGATCTCGCAGGAATCTTGATGCAAGAAGAGCAACGTCAAGAAATGGTGAAAGCTAGACGTCAAAATACTGACGATCAGGCACTTGTGACATGCCAAAAACAAGGCAAGGGCAAGGGCAAGAAGAAGTCTAAGCAGCAATTTGCCAAGTCTCAAGAGGATGAGGGATCTTCCAGCAAAACTAAGAAGAAAGGCAAGTGCTTCCATTGTGGTAGAAAAGGCCATTGGAAGAGTGAATGTCGCAAATTCCTGGCGGAACAAGGCAAGGGAAAACCAAAACAAGCAGGTAACCTTGTCGATGAGGGTGAAATTGAAGACTCTAGCATCATCATATCTGCATTGTCATCTAATCAAGATGATCAAGCATGGGATATTGACTCAGGAGCCACAAGACACATGACATGTAACAAGAATTGGTTCAGTAGTTTGAAGGTGTTGGATAATGGAACATCTGTTTCACAAGCAAATGATGAGGTGTGCATGATCAAGGGGATAGGCACAGTTTCAATCCAACTGCCTGATGGCAAAAGCAGGATGATCAAGGAGGTACTTTACGTACCAGGTTTGAAGAAAAATCTACTTTTTGTTGGAGTCATTACTGATCAAAAGTTGAAAGTAGAATTCGCCCATGATCATTGCTTTGTGAAGGATGCAAACCAAAAGTTCAAAGTTATTGCGAATGGAGTAAGAGAGCCCAATACAAAATTGTACAGGTTGAATGCTACAATCAAGGGGCAACATGGACTTGTATCGTCCATTCCTTCGCAAACTGAGTTGTGGCACAAGAGGCTTGGTCACTTGAACTTGGGAAGCCTCAGTGTGATGAGAAAATTGGAGATGGTAACAGGACTGCCTACCATAGAAGATCACTTGAAATCGATATGCGAATCTTGTGTATATGGGAAGCAGCATCGAGAGAAGTTCAATGAAGGGGGTGTTGCAAGAGCAAAGAACATCCTGGATTTAATCCACATAGATTTATGCGGGCCTATGAGGACCATGTCCTTAGGAAAAGCCTTCTATTTCATGACCTTTATTGATGATATGTCACGTAAGCCGTGGATCTACTTCTTGAAGAAAAAATCAGATGCATTTGATAACTTCAAGAACTTCAAAAACTTGGTCGAAAATCAGACAGGAAGGAAGATCAAAGTCCTAAGATTAGATAATGGAGGTGAGTATAAGTCTAATGACTTCAATGATCTTTGTGATCAATGTGGGATTAAAAGACAATTTATGCAAGCTCATACTCCTGCTCTCAATGGTGTAGCTGAGCGCGTGCACCAGTGCTTCTCTTTCAATCTTCAACCCGCCGTAAAATCCTGAACTCTCATAAGACAGTTCTCCCAAAGCTCTCTTCAACGGCGACACTGTACTGTGTACACTCCCTATACGGCTCTGATACCAACTTAGAATTTGCTTTACACAGGAACACAGATCATGCTACACAGTAACACAGACAGAAAATCACTCTCCTCAGCAAGCTCACATAGCAACTGTATTTCTCAAAATGAAATTACACTGTACATATAGTTGTTCACTCAGGCAACCCATGCATGACCCAGGTTGCCGTTGGCGGGGACGCGTGTCCCGTCGACTTGCCTCGTGGCGAGGCCAACTGATCCTTATCCACTGATAGGACCCACAGTACAGTAACACAGTGATTCTAACTTTAATTCTAACTGAAAGCATCAAAGATCATTAGCCAAAAATGATATTTGACTTAGTGTCATGAATATAATTAATTGAGGCTGAGTTCCAGCCCTTAAAAAAACATTTATAGGTCTTGAAGAACCATCAAGAAGAGGGAGAGATATTTAGTCATTTTTTTGTCCAAATCTAGTTAAAAGTAATAGGATTTGATAGTTTTTTTTTATAGAGTCTCATCTTATCTCTATTCTATCTTTGTGAGAGAGTTTAAGGGCCATGACTAGAAGTCCAAAGAAAGGGATAAAGTCAAATTTTAGATAATGAAAACAAGTGAAATCTTTGTGAGTTTCTAGATTCGAATCAATTCCAATTTTCTTGAGCATTGTTTTGTAGAATCCTTCTTAAGAGTTCTTTTGAATCAAGATCAAGAGAATCTTGCTACTTGTGTCTTTGTGAACATCAAGTGAGTGGCTAGTGAGGCAAATTCTGTCATATGTCTAGAAAACTAGTTTTTGGCCTGTTTAGCCACTAGAACTTGAATTAAATCATATGTACAACCTATATGATTATGGTACATGACAAGTACACTATTTTCACACGTGGGAACAGGCTCCACACATGTGTTTTTATCTATATACAAGATTTTTGGCCTCTACCAAGCTTATTTTTGCATTTTTCACACTCCTCAAAAATCTAGCTTCGTAAATCTAGCTTGATGGAAAACGTGATGATCTTGAACTTGACTCCATGGGCTGAATTGGTCTTTGCTGGTTCAAAAGGTGTGAAGATCAGCCAATGAGCTTGATGTTGATCTGAAATCACCATATCCATAATAGTGCTTCTTTGATGTTGACATCTTTGATGAGCTTGAGAGCTTTGCACCATCCTAGCACCTCCAAAATTGATTCCTTCCAAATTTCATGTAGATGCTTGACTTTGAGGCTTGCTCCTTCTTCATGTGCATTTTTCTTCATGAGAAAATAAATATTTCTTCTTGATTTATTAGGATCACAAAGATCTAACATCATGTTACCACGATCTAGAGAATTAGACTCATCCAAATTGGCAAGACTATGCATGCTATAATAACAAAGTGTTTGCATCATATCTTCATGCTTGTTTACCATGCTAATCTCTGATCCAATGAGACTAAATACTTCATTATGGAGATAAGTGTCTTTAGAAGATGATTCACTTACTCTCATAAGGAGTTTACAATTTGCCTCAATACAAATTTTCAAACTATGAGTGAACAAATCACTTTTGCTCTTACATGACTCAAGAGCATACATTTGATGAAATAACCATTTGCTTTCTAATTGACTTAAAATCAATTTCAACCTTTCAAGAACATCATCTATGTTCTCAAGAGAGACTTCATACTCAACTAGTATGGCTTTACTCCAATTTTGAGATGCAATGATCTCACTAAAGCAAATTGATTTATCAAATGACATAAGAGAAGTAAGTATGTGATGTATACCACATGAGATATGCTCCTCTTTCCCTTGAAATGTGAGCCACATGGACTCAACCATATTTCTTGAGTTTCTTTTTGGAATCACAATTTGAGAAGGTCTCTCCTCCTCAATCCTAGGCACATTTGAACCTTGAGAAGGATTCTCCTCCTCAATCCTTGGCACATTTGAACCTTGAGATGACTCCTTAAGATCCTCTTCATGGTGCTCCTTTTTGATGGAAATTTGAGACCTCCATGTCTCATAATGGTCACAACAACTATGACCACACAATATGCACTTCCTATGATTATCAAAATTACTTATGCTAAAAACATAAGTCCAAAAATCACCACAACTTGGCATGATTTTTCTAATATTGAAATCAAAAGGCATTTCCATCTCAATAAGGCTAACTACTTGCTTATGGATATAAGTGTCCACTTTGGATGCTTCACTTATTCTCATAAGAAGTTTACAACTTGCCTTTAAGATTGAAAACTTACAATTTTCATCTTTATGAATGAAAACATCATTCATGATCTTATTGAAACCAAAAGATCCTACATAATGAAGATATTTCCATTTCCTTGTCTTCATAACTAATGTAAGCTTACAAGGAAAACATGCTTTGCTATACTTTAAGGCATCACACTCAACTAGTATTGCCTTAAGCCACCTTTGAGATACAAAAATCCCTTCAAAGCAAAATAGATCTTCATAAGTTGACATGAGAGCATAAATGAAACTATTTTCATTATGTGATTGCTCCTTATTCTTGATTGATTTCTCTTGGATAATAACAATAAGTTTGAACTTGTCCAAAGTTCCAAGCAAAATACTTTCCAAGGACATAAAATAGATCCAAGTTACTTTCATGAAAGTGACATCTATCTTTGCATCTTGAACCAAACAATGCACTTCCAAATGAAAAATTTCAAAATATTTGACATGTGTTGTGATGGACTCTTGAAGACAAATCTTGCAAGTCCTTGTGAGACTCCAAGCCTCATTCACCTTTCCACAAAGGAAACACCTTTCCTTGGACTTGTCCTTCTTGTATTTGCATTTTGAACTTGAAGCTCCATCCTTCACCTCGGCCCCCTTGCTTTGGTTCTCCTTGGATGGATTGGTCTTCTTTTCGTAGCATCTTGAGAAAAAATATCCTCCCTTGCTGTTGTAAAGCTACCTTTACAAGCTTTACTTCTGGTGCCATTGGCGCCATCTATGTCCCCGGCGCCAGCAGCACCCCTGCTGCTCCCGGCGCCAACGGCGCCGGCGCCGCTCCCGGCGCCACTGTGACCAGAATCCAGCCGGTGCCAAGTTCCTATGGCTGAAAATCTTTGATCGGTTCTAGCGGAGTCCAGAGAGCTCAGATCGATGTGCAATCACCTCACACGATCTAGGCATGATTAAAGGAAGCCTGAGGATCAATAAAATCTAGAGAGAGAAAATGACTTTCTAGAAAGAGAAAATCCTAGAGAGAGAAAAACGTGCTTTACCAGCTTAGGTAGAGTGCTTGGTATGAGGGGAGGTGCCGAATCACACCAATACTATAGGGGAGTGCAGGTTGCGACTCAGGGCGAGCTCCAACCAAGTCTCAGCCTCCCTTGCTGGAATGTTGTCATGGCTCTCGCCTTGGCATGCTAGCGCCCCGGAGACTAGGGTCGGTCACACACTTGAAATGTAACCTTCTCAGATTTATTAATAAAGTGGGATTTTCCTCAAACTGACTCTGATTACCTTCTGAGTTTCAGTGTTCGGTAAAAGCGCCAGTTGTAAGGCCGCTTTCAAAATTTTTAACTTGGCACATAGCTGAGGGTCGTATCTCGGGACGCCAGCGGTATGCCGTCGGGACCATTCGGTCCGTGGCGCCAGCGGTATGCTGTCGGGACCATTTGGTCCAGGAACTGGTTGTTTCCATATCTGTCGCGGCTTGTGGTTCTGAGTGTTCCTTGCATGAACGTGAATGGGGTTAAGCTCTTGGGGAACGGGCTCTAACCTGTCGGCTGAGTTGGATGGCTTGCTTGGGTGGATGTTACCTGTTTATGGCTATCCAGTCTGGCGTGGCGCCAGGTTGGCTTCCAGCGCTCGTGACGAAGCTTTCAGTTGGTTAAGTCTGATGTAAGTCAGACCGCTTGCTTGGAATGGATGTTACTCGTTTGTAACGAAGCTTCGAGTTGGTTAAGTTTGATGTATGTCGGGCGGCTTGCTTGGAGGGAAGTCACCCACGTCGGGACTCCCGATCTGGCATGGCGCCAGGTTGGATCTCAATGTTGGTTTTCGGAACTTCAAGTTGGTTAAGTCTGATCGTTGTTGGCGAGTTGGCTGCTTGTATGTCAAGTGGGTTTGGATGGCAAGAGTTGAAGGCTGGGAAGCTAAGTCGTGGTTCCCGGCTCCCTTTGGGATGCCTGCGCTACATGTGGTATCAGAGCCGACTGGCCGGTCAGCTATGCGGATCTCACGGAAATGGCCACGGTTTGGGGTTTGTGAAAATTGTCAACATTTCCTAGCTAGTTTGAGGCCTAAATTGGCTAAAATTGTAAATAGTTTTGGTTCTGGAGTTTCACACGTGTGAACCAGGCCACAATGTTTTTATTTACTGTATTTTTTCAGTATGATGAAGTGTCAAACTTCATACCCTTCAAAATGAGACCATTTTGATGTATTTTGGTCATATAAGCCATTTTTAGCTATTTTTCCTATATAGGGAATATCTAGGGTCAAGTACCTTCTAGAGAGAGGAGAGAGAGTCATCTTCCTCATCCATAAATAGTAGGGAAGTCGTGGAGAACAGGTTGGAGAAACCTTTTGTATGCTTCATTGAGATCAATAGATCATTGTCATTGTTTCTTCCTCCATTGAGAGCATTGTTGTGTGTATTGTCTTCAAGCTATTGTGTATGATCTTAGGTGCTTTCCAAAAGTGATAGGCTGATGTATTATGGACTGTATAATGCTATTTTGGGCCGCACTTGATGTTTATGGAAGTTTCCATTTGTGATAAATGCTTTTTGATCAAGTTCTTTGCATTCTAGGTAGCATAGAATGTGTTGCCAATTCCTAGCTTATGTAGTTTGGAGTGCAAGCATTCAAGCCAATGATCTTGGAGTTTAGATCCACTTAGGATCTGTATTTTTCACATGGTATCAGAGCTGGTTGGCTTCTATTTACAGTAAGTATTCCATTTTTGGTGATATTTGGATGTTTGATCAAGTTCTAGCATGATTTTGCATTGCTTTGTTGATCAAATCTTACTAACCTTTGTTTTGTGAGTTGAACTTGTGGATCAAAAGCATATTTCAGGTCTATTGAAGATCAGAGGCTGAAAAGAAACTATTTTGGATCAGATCATAACACCTAATCATTTGTGATTGTGAGGCTTGTGCATATTCAATACTAACAATGTTCTTTTCAATCCTATTGTTGACAATCTCCATTCTTGGATGAACACTCTCCTTAAGTGGATGAAACTTCTCCTTAAGTGGATGACAAATGCTCTTTTGAGTGAGTTGTAATTCTCCTAAAGGCTGAGCAAAGCTCCCATTTGGATGAAAGATCCCCTTTTTTGGGTGAACATATTGTAAGCTCCATTGTGAAGAGCATATTGTAAAGATTGTCATCAATTTTGGCATAAATTTTGGTGTACTTTGTTGAGCATGTAAGTAACTCTCCTTATGTAATTTGATTGGAGCATTTGCTGGAAGGTGTTAACCATTATGCAAGTGTGTTTTCAGGTTCTTAACAGGTTGAGGAACATTCTCATGTGAAGTGATCTTAGATCTACATCTAAACACCAAGATTTGACAAGATAGTGAAGCTAGTCTTGTGATTCACTAAGTGTGCTCATTCATTCACCTCTAAATCTTGTATTTATCACTTGCTGGAGTTTATAAACTTTTAGAAGTGTGGTTTACATGTGGTTTTACAGGTTGAATCAATATCTTAGTGTGTTGATCATATGTTGATCAAGTTTGTTCATTACTAGGTAATCTTGGCATCCTAGTTTTGGGTATTTTCTAAGAATGCAAGTAACTCTTCACACCATAACTTGATTTGGTCACTTGCTGGAAAGTTTGAGAGCTTAAGCAAGAGTGTGTTCAGGTTGGTTTGATTTTGTAATCCATTCTTAGTGTGTGCAAAGTGTTGCATGTGTTTCAATCTTCCTTTCTATGCTTGGAAACCATCTAGGTTCAAGATAGAAGTGTTTTAGGGTCCTAAATCTTCATAGATCTCTTTATCTATCATTTGTTGAGAGAAAAGTGAGTGCTAAGTGCTTTAGGACAGAACCTAAAAGTTGAAGAAACATTAGAATCATGGCTTCCAATGGTGGGATCATGCTAGAGTCTAGTGAAAGGTTGAGTTCATCAAACTACTCTACTTGGAAAGTGAGGATGGAGTCCTTACTTGAGTTGAATGAACTCATGGACATAGTTGCAGAAATTGAAGAGAGACCTCTCACACTTCAAGAGCAACAAAGGTTTGATAAGAAGGCCAAAAGGGCTCTTCATATCATTAAAATGAATGTTACAAATGAACTTCTCAAGGAAGTTGGAAAGTGTCAAAGTGCAAGTGAGGCATGGAATGCCTTAAAGAAGCTCTTTGAATCAAAGTCCACATCTAGGGTATTGACCCTAAGGAGACAAATATTTTCTAGTAGGCAAAGAGAGGGTGAAAGTGCTCATGCATTTATCTTGAGAGTTAAGTCCCTAAGTGATGATTTAGCATGCATTGATGAGAACATAAAAGATGGTGAAATAGTCCAAGTTATGTTGAATGGTTTGCTAAATGAACATGCTAACCTTGTGCAAAGTTTTGCCATTCAAAGAGTCTTGCCAAGTGTGGTTGACTTGCAAGAAATCTTATTGGCTGAAGAACATAGGTTGCAATCAAAGCTTGATGGTGCATCCTTGCAAGGTGGAGGTGAAGAGGCTTTCTTCACAAAAGGCAAATTCAAGGGCAAAGGTAAAGGCAAAGGGAAATGGTCCAAAGGTGGTAACTTTGATCATGATGATCACTCTTCCTCTTCCTCTTCTACTAAGAACAATAAGTCAAAGTTCAAGTGCTTTTATTGTGGGATAAAAGGTCATTTTGCAAATGAATGTTATAAGAAGAAAAGAGAGCAAGGAGAGAGGCAAGGAAATCTTACAATAGATGAGGAAGAACATAACACATGTGAATCACTTGTTATGACTTCAAGTTTGTTAGCCAACATAGATGATAATGATCCTTGGTGGATTGATAGTGGAGCCTCATCTCACATGACAAGACATAAGGAATACTTTACATCCTTATTGTCTTATGAGGGAGAAGGTAACATCATCTACACTGCAAATGATGGTCAATGTGACATCAAAGGCATAGGCACTATTCCTATTTCCCTTTCAACAAATAGGAAAGCAAATCTTGAAAATGTTTTGTACATTCCTTCAATCACTAAGAATTTGCTTAGTGTAAGTCAAATGATTGACAAAGGACTTGATGTGGAGTTCATTGGAGATGCATGTTTGATAAGTAAATGTGGATCCTTGATTGCTCAAGGTAGGAGGCATGGTAAACTTTTCAAGCTTGATGCATGTGTGATCTCTAATCATGAAGGATGTATGGCTAGGGAGCAATTGACAAACCAAGAAGTTTGGCACAAGAGGTTGGGCCATCCCAACTTCAAATCTTTGGAGGTAATGGCAAAGAAAGAGCTTGTTCTTGGTCTCCCTAAAAGTCTTCTTGCAAACAATAGTGTTTGTGAACATTGTGCCTTGTCCAAATCTCATAGACTTGCTTATTCTAGATCTACTTCTAGATCTAAAGAAGATTTTCAACTTGTGCATTCTGATATTCATTCTTCTAGTACAACTAGCAATGGTGGGGCAAAGATGTATGCAACTTTCATTGATGACTTTAGTAGGTATACTTGGATCTATCTTCTTAAAAGTAAGGATGAAGTGTTTGCTGCATTTGTCAAGTTCAAGAATGAAATGGAAAACCAATTCAATACAAAGATCAAATGCTTAAGATCTGATAATGGAGGGGAATACACCTCAAATAGGTTCAAAGACTTTTGTATAGCACATGGGATTAAGAGGGAGATGTCTAGTCCTAGGACTCCACAACAGAATGGAGTGGCCGAGAGGAAGAATAGAACCCTTTGTGAATGTGCCAAGGCAATGAGACTACATGCTAATCTTGCTAAGTCTTTTTGGGGGGAAGCTTTAGCATGTGCTAACTATCTATGTAATAGATGGACAAGTGCTTCCTTGGATGGTAAAACTCCTCATGAGGTTCTTTATGGTAGAAGGCCGAGTGTCAAGCATTGTAGGATCTTTGGATGTACATGTTTTGTCAATATCACACTTGATGATAGAACTAAAGAAGATCCTTCATCAAAGAAGGGTGTGTTTGTTGGCTATAGTGAAGTAAGCAAGGCTTACAAAGTGTACATTCCTTCTACAAAGAAAGTTGTCATAAGTAGGGATGTCATCTTTCATGAAGAGAATGTTTCCAATGTTGTTGATGTTGATGTTGATGTGCCTACTAATCATCATGATGTGCAAGATGTCTTGGATGAAGATGGAGATGCCACTCCAAAGCAAACTTCAAGGAAGACTCAAAGGCAAAGGGCTAAGCCATCAAGGCTAACCTATGATGAAAAAGGAAAGCAAGTGGTGGACAACTCTAACTTTGCTTTTCTTACCTCTTTTGATGAACCAACTTGTGTAGGTGAAGCAATTCAAAAGAAGGAATGGATCCAAGCCATGGATCATGAGCATCAAGCACTCATCAAAAGCAACACATGGAGGTTGGTAAAGCTTCCAAAGGACAAGAAGGCAATTGGTTGTAAGTGGATCTTCAAGATCAAGACAAATCAAGATGGATCAATCAACAAGTACAAGGCAAGGTTGGTGGCAAAGGGGTATGCTCAAGAATATGGTATTGACTATGATGAGACCTTTGCACCCGTGGCAAAGATGGTAACTATTCGAATCCTAATCTCTCTTGCAACTCTTTATGATTGGGATATGTGGCAAATGGATGTTACTAATGCCTTCTTGAATGGTGATCTTGAAGAAGATATTTACATGGAGCAACCCGAGGGCTATGTTTCACATGATGAGCCTAATCATGTGTGCTATCTCCAAAAGAGTTTGTATGGGCTAAAGCAAGCACCAAGGAGTTGGTATGCTAAGCTCAATTCCTTCTTACTTTCTCAAAACTTTGTTATGAGTGAGTATGATCATTCTCTCTACTTTAGATTGAATGAAAATGATATCACTTTACTTTTGATCTATGTTGATGACATTATCTTAAGTGGTGGTAACAATCTAGATATAGATGAAATCAAGATGGCACTCAAAAGAGAGTTTGAAATTCAAGATCTTGGTAAACTTCATTATATCTTAGGAATAGAGATTATTAGAACTTCTAAATCTACATTCATATGTCAAGAAAAGTATGTTAACTCTATTCTAAAAAGGTTTCATATGGAAGATTGTAAAGTTGTTTCTACTCCTATGGAATCAAATGTAAAGCTAACTACAAGAAGTAATGAAAGATCCTTCAAGGACATTACTCTCTATAGAAAGCTAATAGGATCTCTTATATGGTTAACCATCACAAGACCTGATCTAAGCTTTGTGGTTGGTAAACTAAGTCAATTTATGCAAGATCCTAGTGAGGCTCATTGGAAGCTAGGAAAGAGAGTACTTAGATACATCTCGGGATCTAGAGATTTTGGCATCTTGTATGGAGGTACTACACCTAACCTTTGTGGATTTTCAGATTCAGATTTTGCAGGTGATCAAATGGATAGGAAGTCAACAAGTGCCTTTGCAATCTATCTTGGAGATGGAGTGGTCTCATGGCTATCAAAGAAGCAACCAACTATCTCTCTATCTTCCACCGAAGCCGAGTACAAGGCATTAACAACATGCACCAAGGAGATTCTTTGGATCAAGAGGATGTTATTGGATCTTCACTTGCTGGAACCAGAGAAGACTCCAATCATACTTTGTGATAACCTTTCAGCCCAAAGCTTGGCAAGCAATCCTGTTTTTCATGCAAGGAGCAAGCACATTGAGATTGCTCACCATTTTGTGAGAGATCAAGTCATTGCCAAAGAGGTGGAGCTTCAACATGTCTCTTCAAAGGAGTGTGTGGCTGATATCTTCACCAAACCATTGGGAAAGGACCTATATTTAATGCATAGATCTAATCTTGGAATGTGCTCAAAGACTATGTTGAAACTAGCATCCAATGTTGAAGAGGGAGTGTGAAAATTGTCAACATTTCCTAGCTAGTTTGAGGCCTAAATTGGCTAAAATTGTAAATAGTTTTGGTTCTGGAGTTTCACACGTGTGAACCAGGCCACAATGTTTTTATTTACTGTATTTTTTCAGTATGATGAAGTGTCAAACTTCATACCCTTCAAAATGAGACCATTTTGATGTATTTTGGTCATATAAGCCATTTTTAGCTATTTTTCCTATATAGGGAATATCTAGGGTCAAGTACCTTCTAGAGAGAGGAGAGAGAGTCATCTTCCTCATCCATAAATAGTAGGGAAGTCGTGGAGAACAGGTTGGAGAAACCTTTTGTATGCTTCATTGAGATCAATAGATCATTGTCATTGTTTCTTCCTCCATTGAGAGCATTGTTGTGTGTATTGTCTTCAAGCTATTGTGTATGATCTTAGGTGCTTTCCAAAAGTGATAGGCTGATGTATTATGGACTGTATAATGCTATTTTGGGCCGCACTTGATGTTTATGGAAGTTTCCATTTGTGATAAATGCTTTTTGATCAAGTTCTTTGCATTCTAGGTAGCATAGAATGTGTTGCCAATTCCTAGCTTATGTAGTTTGGAGTGCAAGCATTCAAGCCAATGATCTTGGAGTTTAGATCCACTTAGGATCTGTATTTTTCACAGGGTTCATCAAGACAACTGTTGTGCAAGGTGCTGCCCACAGTGTAAGCACGGGTGCGTCCACGGTCGGGGTGGTCGGCAGAACGGGGGACTTGATGAGTCAAGGTGCTGCCCTTGAGGTGTAAGCACGGTCAGTTCTCGCGGTTCGGGCCTGGCGCTGTCTGCATGTAGGACGGATGAGGCAAAGTGCTGCCTAGGGAGGTGAAAGCACGGTCTGTACCTTGTGGGGTGCGGGGCGACATATTCGAACTGTACGGGTTAACCATTGATACAGAGATGCTGCTCGAATTCGGGTGTAAAACACGGGTGGTTAGCTGCCGGTGCGGGATAGCTGTCGATCGTTTAGCTATAAGGGCTATCGACCAAAAAGTGGTGGGGCGTGACTGAGGCAATGTGCTGCTTAATGGTGAAAGCACGGATGGTTGGAGGGGTGTCCTATGTGGGCTGATTTTGTGATCGATTTGTATGGGCGCGGCCAGGCAAAGGTCCGTTGGCAAGACCATCTCAAAGGGGGACCTTGTCTTTGTTACTTGTTAGTAAACCTGCCTGAGTGTCTTACTTGTACGTATTCGTGGTGAGTCTTAGTACTCGTGCTTTGCCTGGTTTGCATGATTGCTTGTGATACAAGGAGCTGATGGCTCGAGAAGGAACCTTTTCTTTTTGAAGGCTGATACCATCAAACAAAGAGGACTACAGAATCTGTGGGGCGGATTTGCAGTTCAAGTACTCACACGTGAACGACAACGAAACGACTCAATGTTTGCAAAGGATGGATGGCTAGCCTGTTTCTTAGGTTAGTTTCATTTGCGACAACGCCCACCAGACGCAAGCAGGAAGTCAAAAGTTGGAAAGGGCCATTTCAGGGGAGATCTTCTATGGAGCAGTTGGTCTTCATTTTGGGACGGCCACCTTCGGAACTGAAACTCACTGAGCATGAGCGATATCCAGAATCTGTGCGGCGGATTTGCAGTTCAAGTACTCGCACGTGAACGACAACGAAATGACTCAATGTTTGCAAAGGATGGATGGCTAGCCTGTTTCTTGGGTTAGTTTCATTTGCGACAACGCCCACCAGACGCAAGCAGGAAGTCAAAAGTTGGAAAGGGCAATTTCAGGGGAGACCTTCTATAGCAGTTGGTCTTCATTTTGGGACGGCCACCTTCGGAACTGAAACTCACTGAGCATGGGTGATATCCAGTATCAGTTGGGTTTTTCCTCAAAGGGGAAAAAGACTAGGATCCTCTTCAGAGATTGGCAACAAGTTGGATCGAGCCATAATCCTAGCAGATGGGAAGCAAAGTGTTGGAAAGGCTTTTTGTCTGAAGAACTCTACTCTAAGTCCGATCAGCTGATTTATTAAGTGGAGGGGAACTATCACACACACCTCTCTCTTGGGGCAAATTTTGAATGAAAGTTGATCAAAATGGGGGCAAATTCAAGGTGACCTAGCCATACTCACACGAGGAGACTGGCGAACTTTCGACCTAATAAGTTGACAAGTTTTTGTTGTGGAAAGGAAAGTTTGTTATAGGCTTTCTCTGGACCAACAATGATGAGCAAACATATGAGTACGCTGGCTTGTGTTACGTGTAAGGCAGCTGATCAATGAAGGAACTGTGAAAGTTGAGTCTGGCATAAAGACTTGGTATTTCGAACGGACGCTAAGGGATAGTTCGCGTTGAGATCGGACTAGTGCAAACTCTGGGTGCATGTTTCTGATTCAAAGAGAGCTACTTGAAGCTAAGCTCGATGTACACTTCTTGTTTTGACTGTGAGGCAACTAACCAGTGATGGAATTGTGAAAGTCAAGTTTTGCGCGACGGACATGGTGCTTCAAACAAACGCGAAGAGATAGTTCGGATGCGGATCAAACTGGTGCGACCCTTTGGCTTTCCACGAGGTCAATGGTTACATTTGGGCTGATTCAAAGAGCTACTTCAAGCTAAGTGAGAGGTGCATGGCGGAGTACTCAATCTTTGCCTACCTTAAAGAGCCAAGATGGAAAAGTATCAAGATCAGGCTGGGACAAGGAGAGAAATCAAGGTGCAGAAGCAACAAGGCACGGAGTGGACCAATAAGTGGGCAATCAAACGATAAATCCTTCGGCTCAGGGAGCCTTGATACCTGTGCGGAACCGAACAAATCTGGAGCTCAGGGAGCTCAACACAAAGTGCATCAAGGACAAATCAGGAGCTCAAAGGAGTTCCAAAGTCGAAAGTCAGAAGCGACAGGGGCGAACATTTCAAAGAAAGGCCTCTGTCACCAGTTAATAAGGCTCTCGGGTTTTACGAAAGCGATATCAAATCTACGCTTTTCCCAGACAAAGATATTTGTTTCAAAGTTATGTAATTTTTCAGTACAAAGAGCTGAGCCTCCGACTTGTGGTGTGCCAGCTTCAATGTTAATAAAAAGTGGCCAGTAAATTGAGTACTGTGCCAAGTAGCATAAATGTATAGTCATTTTAATTGGGAGACACCTTTATTTTAATCTGACATCTGATGAGGACATCAGATTTTATAAAGGTGGGGTGGATGTTGTAAAGCTACCTTTACAAGCTTTACTTCCGGTGCTATTGGCGCCATCTATGTCCCCGGCGCCAGCAGCACCCCTGCTGCTCCCGGCGCCAACGGCGCCGGCGCCGCTCCCGGCGCCACTGTGACCAGAATCCAGCCGGTGCCAAGTTCCTATGGCTGAAAATCTTTGATCGGTTCTAGCGGAGTCCAGAGAGCTCAGATTGATGTGCAATCACCTCACACGATCTAGGCATGATTAAAGGAAGCCTGGGGATCAATAAAATCTAGAGAGAGAAAATGACTTTCTAGAAAGAGAAAATCCTAGAGAGAGAAAAACGTGCTTTACCAGCTTAGGTAGAGTGCTTGGTATGAGGGGAGGTGCCGAATCACACCAATACTATAGGGGAGTGCGGGTTGCGACTCAGGGCGAGCTCCAACCAAGTCTCAGCCTCCCTTGCTGGAATGTTGTCATGGCTCTCGCCTTGGCATGCTAGCGCCCCGGAGACTAGGGTCGGTCACACACTTGAAATGTAACCTTCTCAGATTTATTAATAAAGTGGGATTTTCCTCAAACTGACTCTGATTACCTTCTGAGTTTCAGTGTTCGGTAAAAGCGCCAGTTGTAAGGCCGCTTTCAAAATTTTTAACTTGGCACATAGCTGAGGGTCGTATCTCGGGACGCCAGCGGTATGCCGTCGGGACCATTCGGTCCGTGGCGCCAGCGGTATGCTGTCGGGACCATTTGGTCCAGGAACTGGTTGTTTCCATATCTGTCGCGGCTTGTGGTTCTGAGTGTTCCTTGCATGAACGTGAATGGGGTTAAGCTCTTGGGGAACGGGCTCTAACCTGTCGGCTGAGTTGGATGGCTTGCTTGGGTGGATGTTACCTGTTTATGGCTATCCAGTCTGGCGTGGCGCCAGGTTGGCTTCCAGCGCTCGTGACGAAGCTTTCAGTTGGTTAAGTCTGATGTAAGTCAGACCGCTTGCTTGGAATGGATGTTACTCGTTTGTAACGAAGCTTAGAGTTGGTTAAGTTTGATGTATGTCGGGCGGCTTGCTTGGAGGGAAGTCACCCACGTCGGGACTCCCGATCTGGCATGGCGCCAGGTTGGATCTCAATGTTGGTTTTCGGAACTTCAAGTTGGTTAAGTCTGATCGTTGTTGGCGAGTTGGCTGCTTGTATGTCAAGTGGGTTTGGATGGCAAGAGTTGAAGGCTGGGAAGCTAAGTCGTGGTTCCCGGCTCCCTTTGGGATGCCTGCGCTACACTTGCCACAAAGGTTGCACGTAGGATCCTTTCTTTCCTTCAATAGGATGCCACCTATTGATGCCATGTGAATAAAAAAATGTGATATGATTCTACAAATGTAATTTGTGACTTTCAAGAGACTAGATTTGAACATCTTCAACAATCTAGAATGATCTACAAAAGATCTAGCTCACAAACCTAAGAATCAATCTTCACACTAATGACTAGTCACTTGGAAACTTTGCTTTGATCACTAAGACAAAAGCACACAATCTTTGAATCAAATCACAAAATAAATCAGATCCAATCTCCTATTGGACTCATTAAATACCAATGACTCTTTCTTTTGAAAGTTGAAATGGATATGAAAAAGATTTGACACCTAGATTTTCCTTTTCACTTGACTAGTTCTCTCAACACTAGAGATTCTTGAACAAAAGATAGGTTTTGTTTCAAATACATGAAAATCAAACTTAATCACTTCTTTTGGACTCACTCTTGACCCAAATAATCTCACACTTGAGATTTAGAATGAATTTGATTTGATTTGACAACAAACTATACCACCAATTTTTCACAAAGCTTAAAATTTAGACAACTAGAGATTCACAAAGATCTCAACCATGCATGAATACTCAAATATGGACTCCTCCTCATTCTAGACATCCAATGGGATCACAAATTGACCCTCACACTCTCACAAAGAAAGTTGAATAGAACTAATTTGAGTTTCATACATACTATGTCAATTTTTGCTCAACAAATTAAATTCAATCACTCCTATTGGATTCCACCAATTACTCTACCTTTTAAGACTTGGAATGAAATTCAAAATCAAAAGTTGTGATTTTTCTCACTAAAATATTGTGCTTCAAAGAGCTAATGCCACTTAGAAATATTTGATCACCTAGGAAGAGACAAACTCTCCACCAATAACAACACATAATGAGCTTCTAGATCTTGCCCTCTACAAAGGAAGGAACTCTTAGAAAATTGGATCTCTCCTACACATTTGCCATAGACACCTTAATGACTCTTTTCAAACCTTACAATCACTCAAACAAATTGAGTAGGATTGAACAATGTGACATGGATCTCAATCTCTTTTCTAGAACTCTCAATTGAAGCCAATCTATGTCAAATTTTACAAAAGATTTGCATAGATGCTCTATATGCACTAGAAACTCTAAAAGGTTTCACTTGGAGGACACATCCAAAGATGTTTTCTAGCAAATTGATGCTTCTAAACTTGACCCTATCACTCTTGAACAAATCTAGAGTGATGGTACAATGGATTTCAATCTCTCACCTTGCATATCACTCCTTAATCTATGATTTCTAGCAAAATCTCTCTTAACTTCAACATACACTCAAAAAATCAGAGAAAATCATTTAATGCTCCTAGTTCAAGCTTCAATTTTAATTTTTTGGCTGATCTAATCCAAGAACTAATCAAGGGATTAGATTCTCTATAGAAAATGCTTGATTTTGCACTAAAAATCTCTCAAATTGGGTGTGTGAGTCAGATTGTACAAATTTTTGAATTTTCTCAGCCAAAACCGGATCTGTACAGTCTCACACGTGTGAAAAGGGTTCCTACAGCTCACAACAAGATCTGGACCAAAAATCTTGAGGATAGCTATCAAATCCAACTCGCTACACAAAATTTGACTAGTTTCCAAAAAACTGCTAATTTTGGCTTTGATTTGGATTAACCCTATCAATTTCAACAAAACCTCTTGTACTAGGCTCTGATACCATGTGCAAAAAGTACAAAATGGACCAAGAGTGGATCCTAATCTGATCCTCAAGAGGGATTGGTTGTCAGATTACTTGATCTATCAATCTACTTCAGATTAAGATCAATCTAGATCAATTCTAGACACAAAATCCTAACAAGAACAATCATTAATTGAAGGTAAGTGTACTTTATGGTTTCCCACGTGTGAAAACCTGTCTGAGTACGGACTCCAACCCAAAAATCAAGTACACATTGATAGCACCTCAAAACAATCAAAACAAATGTAGACAAATGGAGAGAATCACTCAAAATTGCTTCCAAAACCAAGATTGGTGTCTCACATTGATTATGGCCAAATGTGGCTCTATATATACAATAAGTGGGAGCTCATGGTACTGATCATCCCTCTGATCCCACATGTGTGAAGGTGCTTTGTCATATGATGATTCATCATGCAAAACTGACACTTGGACAAAACCTTCTATTTTGAGCACTTTTGGTCCATTTTCCTTCTATATGGAGATCTACTTGGAAATCTTCTAGAAGTCAAAATTCGCCTACTTCAGCTTATTCCACATGTGTGAGTTGTCCTCTACACATGGGATATGACACCTAACCAAAGGATGTGGCTCATGCAATCAATAGATTGATGCCATGTGTCATATGTCTAGAAAACTAGTTTTTGGCCTTTTTAGCCACTAGAACTTGAATTAAATCATATGTACAACCTATATGATTATGGTACATGACAAGTACACTATTTTCACACGTGGAAACAAGCTCCACACATGTGTGTTTATCTATATACAAGATTTTTGGCCTCTACCAAGCTTATTTTTGCATTTTTCACAACTTGGAGATGAGTTCCCCAACTTGGTCCAAAGTCTTGCCATTCAAGATTGTCTACCTTCCATAGGCAAGCTCCACAGCGTGTTTGTGGCCGAGGAATGTAGAGTCCAACATGTCAACAATCGGATGAGTTTTTTGTCCTTGCATGATGGAGATGAGAAAGCCTATTTCTCGAGAAAAGGCAAATGGAAGACCAAAGGATCCAAGAAGAGCCAAAGCAAGGGAGCCAAGGCTGAGGAGGAGGATGAAGCATCAAGCTCAAAGGCAAAGAACAAGTCAAGGCTAAAATGGTTCTTTTGTAAAAAGAAGAAGCATTTTGCATCCAAGTGCTACAAGAAGCAAAAATCACAAGAAAAGATCAAACAAGGGAACTTTGCACAAGAAGAGGAGGAAGATGAGGAAATCTCATCTTTTATGTCATCTACATCCTCACCAACAAGCAAAGGCAATTCAAGAGATAGTTGATGGATTGATACTGGGGTAAGTTTCCACATGACTTATGAAAAGGACTTCTTGTCAACTCTACACTCTTTCAATGATGCTAAAAAGTTTTTCTTTACTAAAAGTGGTGTTGGTACCATGTCTTAAGAGTCTAGAATCTTCTAAAAGTATGGATCTAGACAATGTCCTTTATGTTCCATCAGTGACAAAGAACTTTCTAAGTGTTGGTCAACTAATGGATAGTGGCTTGGATGTCAAATTTGAGCATGGGGTTTGTTCTATCATGATGAATGAGAAATGCATTGCAAGAGGGTTTAAACAAGGTAGATTGTTTAAATTGGATGCTAATGTTACTATTGGGAGTGCAGCAATCTTGGTGACAAGAAGCTTGCAAGAATTGAGGAGGAGCATCAAAGAGAACAAGATTTTTAGGATCAACTTCAAAACCCAGGAGCTCCAAGAAGGACCTCAAAAACAAAGGCCAAGTCATCAAATTGCATGCAATTTTTCCATTCAAGTGTGCATCTTGCAAGGGTACATATCATCAGAGACTCTACTATCTTTGAATCCTTTGTATTAGTAGACATGAAGTATCTTGCTTCTTATATTTAAGATTGACATTAGGAGAAATATGGGCTCAAAATGGGCCCTTTAAGAAATTTCACTTTAGAGAGAGGTTACGTAGAGAGAGAATTCAAACCTGTAACTTTTGGTCGCCGTTTTTTGAGTTTTCGGCCTTGCCCAACATTTAACTGGTATGGTTAACTTCAGACATTAGTTAGTTAAGCATGAGATGTAATAACTTCTTTGCATGCTCGTTTCAAAATTCGGGGCTAGAGCTTTAAGACTGTAGATCTTGGTGTGCTCACTGCAAAAACTGAAGCGAGAGTAGTAGCACTTTTGAAATCTTTGTATGCTTATAGTAAAATATGAGGCGGGACAATTTTTCAGTGAGACATAGACATTACAAAAGTAAGGTATGCTAGATCTATTCAATTTGACTTATTGTAGTTTGAAGCATTTACGGATTGTAGCTTTCAATGACAATGTTCCATTTTCATGTTGCACTTCCTATGGAATGAACTCCAATTATTAAGAAAAAATTGAAAGTTGTAGAGAATGTTGCTGCAATAGTTAGAGAATTGAGAATGAATAATCATAAGAATATAGATTTGTGGGTGGGTGGATCAATTTATCCTAATGATTTAGCTACCAATTTGTGTCCAGATTTTAAGTCTGTAACTTATCTTCTCAAATTTGTATGTGAAGGAAATTGCAGATTACTTGCAAACCGTTTCATTATGTGCAACACAAAGCCATCTCCTCTACATGATATTCTAACAACTAGACAATCTCATCTGAGGTCTCCTTCTCATTCAAAATCTCCTCCTAAATATTTCTCTAATCCTAAACGCCAGTCTCCTTCTTCTCCTAAAAATTCCTCTCCTCCTAAACCTCAGTCTCCTTCTTCTCCTCCTAAAGATTCATCTCCAAATAAATCTCTTCCTCTAGCATCTCAGTCTCCTAAATCTCAATCTCCTACATCTCAGTCTCCTAAATCTAAAATTTTCCCTCATATTAGGCCCCCCCCCTCCAGCATCAAGAGAAGAGTTAGATGATTTTGTAAATTTAAAGGTCGAATCGATTTTAAATGACAATTCATTTTGTGGTTTATCTGTATTACTTCCTGCAACCCCTGCACTTGCCTTTGTAAATTCTCCTCAATATGTACAGCATGACCAATTGCTAAATACTTAAAGCTCTAGGTCCTCCATATAGTTTTAAGATGTTGAAGACTAATTTAGGTCTTCCCCATAATAAATAGATACAGGTGAATTAAAAAGTAGGAATAACATGTTAGGCGACAACGTAGGAGGGGGGCCATTCAATATTGGATGGAGTTTTTTCAGACCCCAATTTTTATAGATGTCGCATTGTTTCCTCTACAATTCAAGGTTGTCTTTGATTTCCCTGATTTTAAAAGTCTACGCGCTGATATGGTTCAATACGTCAGACTAGGGACTCCAATACTTGTGCTCCCATACATAACCAAGTAAGTGTATGTTTTTCAAATTTAATTAAGTTGATTTTTTTATATGAATTTTTGATTTTATATGCATTATCAAGAACATATTCTTTTCTGATTGCAGTGATCACTGAAGCTTATATGTGCTACCTTTATATGTTAATGATGAGGGTGTGTGTAATCCAATTTGTTTAAAGATGAACTCTATTACACACACCCACAAAATAGCAAGGAGCCATTTGAAGAAAATATTGGAACTATTTCCAATACAAGGTGCAATAGCCTATATGAAACTCAAAATGTTGATGTAGAGGTAAATAAATTTTAATATCGGTTCGACGTGCGCCTTTAGTGTTTGTAGTTTTTCATCTCATATCGTGCACGCTGATTTGATATTCCATCAATATTTTTTTGATATTGGTTCAATTAGAATTAAAGTAGAACTATTGTGTTACTGTACTGTGAGTCCTATCAGTGGATAAGGATCAGTTGGCCTCGCCACAAGGCGAGTCGACGGGACACGCATTCCGTCAACGACAACTTAGATCATGCATGGGTTGCCTTAGTGAAGAGTTTATATATGTACACTGTAATTTCGTTTTGAGAAATAGAGTTGCTACGTGAACTTGGTGTGGAGAGTGCTTTCTGTCTGTGTTACTGTGTAGCATGATTTGTGTTCCTGTTCGAAGCAAATTCTAAGTTGGTATCAGAGCCGTACAGGGAGTGTACACAATACAAGTGTCGTTGTTGAAGAGAGCTTCGTGAGAAGAGAAGACTTCTGAGAGTTCGGGGTTTACGATGGGTTGAAGACGAAAAGTGAAGCACTAGTGCACAGCTTCTAGCATACAAAAGTTTGTCAAGCTTGAAACTGTGAGAGGATTCAAAGACAGGACTTGTCAGTTGAATCTAAAGAGTGGAGAGACGGAATTATGAAAATTTTGTAAAAGTAGCTACTTGGCGTTTGTAGTCGGTGTGCATTCAAACGGACATCGTTTTGAGAACGGTTTGAAGCATCAGACTCCCAGCAGTAAGGCGACCTCAAAGGAAGATGATTGGCCTGTCATAGGGCTGTGAGATTTGTGAGAAAAACCTTGGTTTGGGGTTTGAAAGCACAAAATCAGAGTTTTCTTGTTATTCTGAATGGTTTTTGGAGCTGTAAAAGCTTGAAGGAGGGTGCCCTGAAGAGTTGAATTAGCAGCCAGGTGGTCGTTGACAGCCACGTGATCTGGAGGAAGCTGGAGCGTGATTCACAGGGTAGGAGAAACCCTCCATAGTTGGGAGAGCTCGTGAAGGAGAAGGAGGAGTCTGTGGACGGGTCATGCGTAGTGAAAGGGAGTCAGTACTTTGTGCATTTGAGTGTGTAGCGGCCGCAAGGAGAAGGGTTCAGGGCACCCAAAATCTCTTAGTCATTGGATTGAGGATCCAGAAGATCAATGCATAGAATCGCCCACATTAGAATCATTTTGGGCCATTGGATTGAGGATAGCCGTTGGATTGAGTTGAAGGGGGCCATGAAGAAGGCTAAAGGGAGTTGAAGTGCAAACTGCCCTTCAACTTCATTAAAAATTTTCAATTTGAAATTGGAGTTGGGTCCCTTCAACATTGAAGTTTGAAGTTATTTCAAGAAGAAGAAATAGTTCAAAAACAAGAAAGGTCCTTATTTTCTAGTCCTTTAGCCTATTTGACCCAAACAAAAGGCTATTGCCTCCAATCGAAGAGCACCTGGACTGTACCTATAAGTACGGTACCACAAAATAGAGTGATTGCAGCACTCTGTATCTGATTTATCAATATACATCTCTTGTTGTCTTATCTCACTGTTGTGTCTTTGAAGTTTAAAATTCTACCTTTTCAAATGCTCCTATAATCCATATTTGATTTTCTCTTTTTACCAAAAACACCTCTTGATGAGGGATGCATGAGAACCTAGTGAAATTTTCTATAGATACGTGGTATCCGGAAGCCATTGCAAAGCTAAAAGAAGATGAACAATAGAGTCTAAAACAAAATGTAGATGAATCAGTATGAAAATAAAAAACCAAATTTGTAATAAATGATGGCAGTCTTTCGTAAATCATATTTGTTACTCTAACTACGGTTAGATCAAAATTGACTTACTTTAACCACAAGTGTTAGGTCCCGGGCACTCAGGAAACTCACGGACAGCCATTACGGTCCAATAAGAGAGAGAGAGAGAGAGAGAGAGAGAGAGAGAGAGAGAGAGAGAGAGAGAGAGAGAGAGAGAGAGAGAGAGAGAGAGAGAGAGAGAGAGAGAGAATGCCATTCGCGCACGTTGTGTGAAAATGTGCTTTGTGTCTCGAAAATGTTATTTCAACTTGCAACATCAGTCTAGATTTTCAAATTGAGTCTCAATAAAACCACAATTGAGCAATTATAACCCATTGGATTCAAATCAATGCTCAAGAAAAAAGTGAAAGGGCCCAAAGACCATGAACTGCATTTTAGTCTTCAATTTCATTGAAAACATTTCTTGGAAAATTTGAAAAGGTCTTGAAGCTTAAAAATTTAGTTTCTTCATTAAAAAGAACTTTGAACTAGAAATAGGTCATAAAATTAGCCTTTTTGAGTGTTTTGGCCATAATTTGGACAATACCTATTGGAATTGACCCAAACAAAAGGCACTTGTAATGTACCTACAAGTACAAAAGTTGATAAAAGAGTAATTACAATGGACAACATGCTCAATGAGTCCCAGAAGTGATTTTCTTCTTTTAGAGAGGCCGAATTTGTCAATACACTACGAAGCCTTTTGTGTTCTGTAGATTGCTAGCAAATTTGTGACCTGAGCAACTGGGGGGCCTAGTAAGGGAATTTGACATGTTAGTATTATAGAATTTAGACATTGCCATTGTACTTAGAACACTCTTTTTAGCCTATCATTGCAATTTTCAGCCTTTTTATTAGTGAGGAATAGTTTTTCACCAAAATTAAGGAGTTACAAGACCAACTTATGACTATTGGAGGACTGATCATGGATTGGGAACTTGTGCATACTACAATGGGTGGCATGATAGAAACTTTGCACCAAAAAAGTGAGTGAGGACTAGTTTTTCATTAAAATCAAGGAGCTACAAGACCAGCTTATGACTATTGGAGAGCTGATCATGGATTGGGAACTTGTGCATACAATGAGTGGCATGACAGAAACTTTGCAAATGTTTATAAATGACATCACATCAAGGGAGAGAATTTCATTACAAGAGTTCATGAGTACAAAAGGGCCCTATACAAAATGCCACATAGGATGGAAGAATTCGTCAAAATTAAAAATTATCAGTTTATAATTGTTTGCACTATAGGGTTGACAAGAAAACAAATTTGGACCTATGGACAGACGAGACATTATATCCTAAAGATCAATATTCCATGTAGCATCCCAAATTTTGTTCAATTACTCCATTAATATATTTTCTCTATCATGGAATTTAGAATGGTTTACTAGGTTATTGTGAAAGATTAGAAGAATATGGTAATTCATTTTTAATGGAAAAAGTCCATTGTTTAGAGGATGTAATTAGATGTATATCTTCAGATTGTGATAAAAAGGACAAAATATTGTGAATAAAATTGCTAGATCATAACAAGGTCCTCCAAAAGAAAAAGAGAAATTTGTGAAATAAGTGAGTTGTTACAAAAAATCATAGTGCGTACAAGATAAGACATTGATCAAATGAAAATTGATTTGGATAATGTTCGTTATGCATACTCACAAGTATTGAAAGATGTTGACTTGATAGGTGAAAAGGTAAAAGCAAAAATGAAAGTGATCAACACAAACATTCATAATTTGTCATCAACATGAGGCTATCAAAAAAGGAGAATTTTTTTTTTTTTTGCAATTAAGTAAGTGTTTACTATGTATTTCCATTCTCCATAGTGAGAAGATAGAAACTTTTTGGAGCCTCAAGGAGAAACTCGAGTTTCCTCTCATTGTATGGTGATTACTCTATTTTTCCAATGAAACCCAGCTTTGGCACTTTGTAAACACTGTCTACAGGCCGTACTATAGCCTTATTTTCACACGTGTGGAGTTGGATTAGACTATTTGATCAATGCTTTGATTGTCTCTACTTGTTTTATCAAGCTGCTAAACTAGATCTTGTTTTCTGATGACTAGTTTCTGATAGATTGTTTAACAAGCATACAATCACCTTGTGGATCATTCAAAGATCCATTTATGGTCCTTAGTACTGTACTTTTCACATGGTATCAGAGCCAAGTACAAGGCCATTGATCTGTGTTTGAATCTAATCCAGTTTTAGTAGATTTTGGTGCAAAAAGCTAGTATTGGAAGGGCGAGCTGGTATCCAAGTTTTGGTGAGGGGATTTGATCCCAAACTTTTTCAGGATCAAAATCCGTACTGTTCACACGTGTGGGCATCTCTGAACCAGCATTTAATAACCCATATTCATTGGATCATAGAAAATTCATATGGTGTCAGTTTGATGTAATTTTTGGTGCAAATCCTAGGATAAGCTACCAAGATCACTTGCCATTGATTAGTTTTGAATTTGTTTCATGAAAACTAATTAATCTAGGCTGATTTCAGACCTTCTTAAAGTGGAAACCAGGTCTTGAAAGTACATCAAAGTGAATGAGAGAGATAGAGTCAGTTTTTGTCCAAGAATAGCCAAGATTGGCAAGATTTGCTTGAGTGTAGTTTTCATCTCATCTTATCTTCATTCCAGCTTGTGAGGGAGTGATAGAACTGTGATTACAAATCCATCTATTAGATTAGAAGTCAACATTTGAGTGAAACACTGCAAGTTAGAAACCTTTGTGAGTTTTAGGTCCAAACAAATCTATATCTTGTGTGTAGAATCTTGCTAGTAAGATGGGATCAGTGGGAGCCTACCTTCTAGAAGCTAGTGAGAGGTTAAATTCTACCAATTATGCTATTTGGAAAGTGAGGATGGAGTCACTAATGGTGCTCCAGGATCTTTATGAGTTTCTAATAGATGATGAAGATGAACCTCTAGGTGCACAGGAATTAGTGAGATACAAGAAGAGGTCTAGGCTTGCACTTCACTGTATTAAGATGAATGTAAGCAATGATCTTTTAAGGGAAGTATCATCATGTAAGAGTGCTAAAGAGGCTTGGGAATCTTTAAAATTTATCTATGAGTCTAGTAACACTTCGAGGGTTCTCATGCTTAGGAACCAGATTCTACAAAGCATGAAGAGGAGTGATGAGAATGCACAAGATTATGTGCTAAGAATCAAGTCTCTTAATAGGGAGTTAGCTTCCATTGGAGAGAAGATTCAAGATAGTGAGCTTGTTCAGATTGTCCTAAATGGTCTAGGGAGTGGCTTTACAAATTTGGTCCAAAGCTTTGCAATCCAAGACACTTTGCCTACTATAGAAAAGCTACACAGTGTATTAGTAGCTGAAGAGTGTAGGATGTTGCATACCAATGCAAGAATGAATGCTATTTCTCTGCAGGATGGTGATGAGAAAGCTAATTTCTCATTTAAAAGCAAGAAGAAGACCAATGGCAAGAAGAAGCACTTCAAGGAGACCAAGGAGGAGGATGAGGCTTCAAGCTCAAAGGGCAAGATCAAAGACAAGTCCAAGTACAAATGTTTTTTCTGTGGAAAGAAAGGACATTTTGCATCAGAATGTCTCAAGAAGAAGAAGGCACAAGAGAGCAAACAAAGCAACATTGCACATCAGGAGGAAGAGGAGGATGAAGAGTCATCCTTGATGGTTTCCAACAAACCACCATCATCCAAGAGCAACACCAATGATTCTTGGTGGATTGATAGTGGGGCAAGCTCCCACATGACATATCAAAAGGACATATTCTCCACCTTACTTTCTTACAATGACTTACATAGATCAATCTATACTGCAAGTAGTCAAGAATGTAAGATAAGTGGAATAGGAACAATTCCCTTGTATGTGGGATCATCCAAAAGGATGAATCTAGATAATGTTCTTTATGTTCCTAAGTTAACCAAGAATTTGCTTAGTGTTGGCCAGTTAATGGATAATGGCCTAGATGTAAAATTTAAGCATGGAGTTTGTTCCATCCTTAGAAATGATGAATGTATAGCCAAAGGCTTTAAGCAAGGTAGATTGTTTAAGCTTGATGCTAATATTGCAGTGGAGAGTGTTAACTTGGCAAAGGTGGAGCTATCAAAGGTGGAACTGTGGCACAAAAGGTTGGGCCACCCCAACTACAAAGCCGTGGAATCTATGACTACAAAGGAGCTTGCAGTTGGACTCCCCAAGCATTTGTCAAAGTGTGGGAAGAGATGTGAAGCATGCAGCCTCTCAAAGGCTCACAAGATACCCTTCTCAAGATCTACATCAAGATCAAACTCTCCTCTTGAACTCATCCATTCGCATGTTCATAGTTTTTCACATGAGTCTAATGGTGGTGCCAAGTACTATGTAATCTTCATTGATGACTATTCTAGATTTTGTTGGATGTACCTCTTGTCTAGCAAATCAATGGTGTTTGATTCTTTTGTAAAGTTCAAGAATCAACTTAGTACCAAGATTAAGGTATTAAGGAGTGATAATGGAGGTGAATATGTCTCCAATAAGTTGATTGACTTTTGTATTTCTAATGGCATAAAGAGGGAGTTGTCATGTCCATACACCCCTCAACAAAATGGAGTGAGTGAGAGAAGAAATAGATCTCTTTGTGAGTGTGCTAAGGCCTTAAGGCTAGATGCTTCTCTATCCAAACCATTTTGGGGTGAAGCAATAACTTGTGCTAACTATTTGTGCAATAGATTGCCAAACCAAGCCATTGGAGGAATCACACCATTTGAAGTTCTATTTGGAGAGAAGCCCAATCTCAAAGATCTCAAAGTTTTTGGATCCACTTGCTATGTACACCAATCCTTGGATAAGAGAAGGAAGGATGATGCAACATCCATCAAAGGCATCTTTGTGGGATATGGTGAGAATAGCAAAGGTTATAGAGTCTTCAATCCCATCACTAGCAAGGTGATAGTGAGTAGGGATGTTATTTTTTATGAAGGACATGCTTGTGATTTGGATGATAATGCTACTAATCATCTTGATGCCAAGGATCATGCTAGGATGGAGGAGGAGCTTCCAAGTGAAGAAGAACTTGAGGATCCTTCTCAAGGTGCAAGAACTCCAAGAACTCCAAGAAGATCTACAAGGGCAAGATCTGAGCCATTGAGGCTCACCTATGATGGTCAAGGTGATCAAAGGGAAGGCTCATCATCTTTCACATCTTACACCTTTCTTACTTCAATGTTAGATGAGCCAACATGCTATGAAGATGCTTGTAAGTCTAAAAGTTGGATGGATGCTATGCAAGTAGAGTATGATGCTCTTATTGAGAATCATACTTGGGATCTTGTGGATCTTCCTCAAGGGAAGAAACCTCTTGATTGCAAGTGGGTGTTTAGATTGAAGTATAATCAAGATGGATCAATAAGCAAGCATAAAGCTAGGCTTGTTGCCAAAGGTTTTTTACAAACCAAAGGCATTGACTATGATGAGACTTTTGCTCCTGTGGCTAAGCTTGTTACTATCAGGTTGATCATTAGTCTTGCTACAACCTTCAATTGGGAGCTATTCCAACTTGACTTCACAAATGCATTCCTCAATGGTTATTTGGAGGAAGAGATCTACATGAGGCAACCCGAGGGCTTCATCAAGGCAAAGCATGAAGGAAAGGTGTGTTTTTTGAAGAAGAGCATTTATGGGCTCAAGCAATAACCTAGAGCATGGTACTCTAGGCTAAACTCTTTTCTCATTTCCATCAATTTTGTAATGAGTGCCTATGATCCATCATTGTATATAAGTTTTCATGATGGCATGATCATTATTCTTGTTTTGTATGTAGATGACATTATCTTGAGTGGTAATGATCTAGATGGAATTAGAGATGTAAAAATTGCTTTAGCAAAAGAGTTTAAGATGGTAGATCTCGGCCTATTGAGCTTCATTCTTGGAATAGAGGTTATTAGAGGATGTGATTTTAGCTTCATTTGTCAATCTAAATATGCTACATCCATCCTAGATAGATTTGGAATGAAGAATTGTAAAGGCATTGAGACACCAATGGAGCAACATGTAAAAACATCTATTGGTTGTGATGAAGCATCCTTTGAGGACATCACATTATATAGAAGGCTTATTGGCTCCTTGATCTATTTAACTATAACTAGACCTGATCTTAGTTATAGTGTTGGAAAGTTAAGCCAATTCATGCAAAGTCCTCTAGTTTCACATTGGAAGATGGCCAAAAGAGTTCTTAGATACATTTCATTCACTAAGAATTTTGGTATTTTGTATAGAGGAACTAATCTTGGCTTAAGAGCCTATAGTGACTCGGATTTTGCAAGTGACAAAGTGGATAGAAGATCAACAAGTGCCTTTGCCACCTTTCTATGTGATGGAGTAGTATCATGGCTTTCCAAAAAGCAAGATACCATCTCCCTATCTTCCACAGAATCCGAATACAAGGCCTTGACATCAACATGCAAGGAGGTCTTGTGGCTCAAAAGGCTATTGGTGGAGCTTCATGTCATGGAGGAAGAGATCCCTATCATCTATTGTGACAACCAATCAGCCCAATCACTTGCAACTAATCCTACATTCCATGCAAGGAGCAAACACATCGAAATTGCTCATCATTTCGTGAGGGAAAAAGTGCAAGCTAAAGAGATCAAGCTCCAACACGTGCCATCATCAAGTTGCTTGGCTGATTTGTTTACTAAACCTTTACCTAAAGATTCATTTGTCAAGCTTAGATCTTCAATTGGAGTTATTGATAAAAGCATTGTGATCTCCAAGGCTAGATTTGAGGAGGAGTGTGAAAAATTGCCTACATTGGCAAATCTAGCCATGTAGAATATTGTACATTTTGTCAATATTGTTTGTTGGTTACTTGAATGGCCAAAGTGCCACTTGTACATACACACCTAAAGTAGGTTACCACGAGTCAAGAGGAGTGGTTGTGTCTATTTGGTAGTGATTCCTACTTTGTAGGATCTAGACCATGATTTATGATGAGATTTGTACCTACCATGCACCTACCAAGCATGACTCTTGGATCTAGACTAGGGTTTTCACATTAGGGCAAGAAAGTGGAGTCTACTTCCTTATTACATGCTGGATTTTCACCTAACTTTGCAAAGGAAGTGTGTTTTACTATGTATTTCCATTCTCCATAGTGAGAAGATAGAAACTTTTTGGAGCCTCAAGGAGAAACTCGAGTTTCCTCTCATTGTATGGTGATTACTCTATTTTTCCAATGAAACCCAGCTTTGGCACTTTGTAAACACTGTCTACAGGCCGTACTATAGCCTTATTTTCACACGTGTGGAGTTGGATTAGACTATTTGATCAATGCTTTGATTGTCTCTACTTGTTTTATCAAGCTGCTAAACTAGATCTTGTTTTCTGATGACTAGTTTCTGATAGATTGTTTAACAAGCATACAATCACCTTGTGGATCATTCAAAGATCCATTTATGGTCCTTAGTACTGTACTTTTCACAAAGGTAGAGTGGCATCTGGTTGGTGATTTGAAAACTTTAAAATTTATGATTAATGTTTTCCATGGAGAAACCCCCAAACATCCATGTTTATATTGTATGAAATCATCAAATGACATGACCAAGAATACAAGAATAACAAGAGACTAAGAGGATCCCAATTGGGAACCTGTTTTGCCAATTCCTCTACAAAATGTGCATATTTTCACATTCCATGTTGAGGTTAGAATAATGGAAAAGCTTGTGCATTGTCACGTATGATATGCTTGGAACACTAAGCCAGAATCATCTTCCAAGAAGGCTATTTCTAGATTAGAAGATGTTCTATCAAAAGCAGACCTTCATATAGGACATGTTAAAATACAAAAGGATTCCAAGCTTTTAGGGAAAACAAGAAATGTACCTTGCAAGCCAAGCATTGGCGGAACAAAGGCGCGAAGATTTTTATCTAACCATTCAGGTAAGCCATCTAAGACACATGACTCAGTTTGAAAAAACATCATAGCTGCTACTCAAGATTTTGAGCAGAAAGAATCAACAAGGGTAATGAAAGTTGAAGTATGGAAAAAATTAGATGATATGGTTTAAATACTATGTCATTGAAAGGAAATATTTTCAAATAATGACCTGTGACTGCTCTAGAAAAGTTGTGTTGAGTTTGTAGATGCAGTTAAAGTGGCATGGAGAGTAGATCATATTACACATTACATGGTAAGTAGTTAAAAATAGATATCAAGTTACCATTTTATTTTATTTTATTTTTCTTTTCTCGACATAATTCTATATAAGTTGCATACGAAGCAAAATGAGCAGATCGGAGAATAGTATTCTCGGGTCCATACCCTAAAATCTCGAGTGCAATTGAGCATTTAACAAAGATTATTTTGTGTGGTTTAATGAACTTAGGACACTAGTAAGTAATGAGACAACGCCTTTATTGCCATGATAATTGTTTCACCTTGAGCATTGAACTTCCAATGGGCAACACATATCTCATGGTCTTTGAAAAACTTGAGATAATTTTCAAGGCCGTTGTCCTTGTTGAAATTACTCAAGTATGTTTGGAATCCACCTCATCGAATAGCAAATTCGTCGAATAAGAAGAGCCTCCTGAATATATGGAAATTAAAATGTTAATTCTTATGATGAATACAATCACTACGCAAAATTAATTGCATGCATAAAAAATAAAAGAACTAACACATTCAAAGGCATCTACTTCAATCAATTTGGGGTGGTATATGTTGTGACCCTTTGGCAAGCTCAACTCTTTTGGTTGACATATTTTACGAGGCCCAAAACCAAGTTGGGTTTTGAAAGCAATAAACTCATCCTCTGAGGGAATATTTTTTTGATGCTCACGGGTCTTAGACAAAGATTGTTGCAAGTATATCATTTTCGATCTCATCATCTACTCCAAGAACAATGTCATCATACTCAAAATCATCATCTTCATGTGACTCTAACTTCTAACAACTATAATCAAATAGTTTTGACCAAATGTTTCAATTTTATTTTGATTTTGGATGGTTGTGAGAATATTTTTGGACACTTTGACAAATTTTGTTGTGGTATTAGATCTAGATTCACAACAAATAGTCTAAATTTTTTGGAAACTATAAGTAGGAGGCTTGAGTGGCTTTGCAAAAGTGCAAAATAAACTCTGTCATGGCTCAAAAGCCAATTTGATTTTGAATGGGTGAAACTTTAGATATTGCAAGCATACAATGACATTTGCATTAAAAGTAGAAGCAATTTGGAGACTGGTACGATGGTTCAATGCCAAAACTTGTCAAATTTATGCCTTGTTTATCTTCTACTAGACTAGTATCATCATAATGAACAATTTTTTATCTCTAGGCCAAAATTGGTGGCAAGAGTGTTTGGAACTTTTTTTGGTCACACATTAGGGTTGATTTGCAGAGCTCACCTTTGCATTCATTGAGCAATCTTAAGGTGCCATAATGACTTTTTTTTGAGTAAAATGACAATATCAAATGAATGAATGCTTGGAGAGATAGAAATTTAAAATGCGGAGCATCTTTGTGGAGCGAGAGCTTGGGGACATTGTAATAGTTGTTGAACAAAGACTTGATATGGCACCAATGGATCAAAGGGCTTTTGATCATCAAGCACAGATTCCACATTTTAGTTGATAATTATTGCATTAGTTGTCCACTAGTAGTAAACTCTAGCTTTAGTTAAAGTTCCCCATGCATACACCAAAGCACCTCAAGCCAATTCAAGTCTCTCACCTTTCTAGGCTCCCATGATGAAGTTAGTGGCTAATGAACCTAAGTTAATTAGGGATTTAACAATAATCATAAGATTGATCAAGCTCATCAAAAGATATATTGTTCAAATAGATTGCCACATTTGAGAAATTGTGAATATGAGCCTCCCACTCATGTCCCAACTCATGTCAAATAGCAAGGCATCCTATATGGTGTGTTGATTTATGATATTGTATTCAATATGTCCTTCCTACATGGTGTGCCCATGTTTCCTCGAGATATTTCACATGTGGCATTCCTACAAGTTTTGCTTCTATTGAGCTTTTTATGTTGTGTTTTGTATGTGTCAAAATTTAAAATAGTTCGACTTCACTCTTATTTAGAAAAAAAAATAGAAAACAAAGGTCACCTCCACATGAACACGCAATATTTTGCAACGTTACCCAGCCTTTGAAACTCAAATACAAGTGAAAACACTTGAAAAATTTATGTTTTACAAGCCTTTCCAAACAATTTACATAGATTGCAGTTCCCATTTAGCAAGTTATTCTGCTCTTCTGTTACAAACCTTTCCCAAATGATGAAAGATGGAATAATTACAGTAGTATACTCATGATGATCATCATTGAAGATCAACCCTTTATAGAGCTGCTGCTAGCTAGATCACAATGAGTTTAGAGATGTCTTTTCTGAAGTTAAACCCTACTGCTGATTATGGCAAGCTGTTTTGGAGAGCTCCAGCTATTTTGGAACCCACAAACATCATGCAAATGGGTGGATTAACTTTGACTAATGCCAGAATAGCTGATGGCACAGACCATACACCATCGCCACAAATGAACCCTGAAGCCACTGCAGGCACAAATATCTCTGATTTTCTCTTGTTAAGCTTCTGCCAGACGAAAACAATGACAGTCCCAATGAACATATCGATTGCAAAATATGCTCCTATGTAGAATGGTATAGCCATAGCCATTGGAATAGGGATGTATTGAGAAATCCTTCGAGGAGTTAGATCTCTAATCAGGTTTGTGATAATAGCAAATGAAAAGAATCCATAGCAGAGTTGGAGACAATGCCTTGGCAAGGCAGAAAATCCTTGAACTCCAATGAGAGTCATCTGCCTGTATATTACTGCATAAGGAGCCTTATACTCTCCATCGGGGTTCCCAACATCAAAAGCTTTCCAGAACATCCAAAACGTGACGGGTGCTAGGATGCATCCTATTCCAATTCCAATTAGCTGACTTGTAAACATGGATCTAGGTGAAGACCGAGTTAGATAGCCAGTCTTGAAATCTTGCATTAAGTCCGCAGCAGAGGCAACAATAACCATCATTACTCCACATGCTGCCAAACCCGCCACTACACCATGACCATGACTTCCTGCCCAGGCAGAAAAAATAAAAAGTCCCAGTTTTCCGTATGTAGATGCCAAACTCCAATCTGTTAGGCCACATCCGTAAGCATTGCAGAAGGCAAGAACAGGTGCCACAATATAGCAGATAAGTACATAGTACCACTTTAATGGCTTGAAAATTTGTGGGACCACCCCAATAGATATGCCAGCTAGAACTATATAGCTTGCCACAGCTACCCACAAGGGAATTCTATC
Organism: Diphasiastrum complanatum; assembly: GCA_029204225.1. Taxonomy (NCBI): domain Eukaryota; kingdom Viridiplantae; phylum Streptophyta; class Lycopodiopsida; order Lycopodiales; family Lycopodiaceae; genus Diphasiastrum; species Diphasiastrum complanatum. The sequence continues at coordinate 1,569,825 of CM055094.1, read as the reverse complement.
CTTCAGAAACTCCTCATTGCGCTTTTTCTCATCTATTGACAGCACCTCAATGCCTTGAATATCTGCGACATGTTTGAGGTTAGCATACACTTCGTCTGCTACGTAAAGTGAAATGTTTTAGTGGAAAATTCCAATCTTTGGCCTTAAAATGTGACAGTGCTTAAGATATCTTTAAACATCAAGAAAAACAAAAAGGGCGATTCATTGTGTTATGCATGCTAATTTCCTGATACGGTTAACAAAATCCTTCTGACATACCATTGGACATAGGAAGTAGCTGATTGTTCTTGTACTGTATATAGAAAGACTTTGCACTGACGTAGAAAACCTTGACAAAATTGTACAGCCCATCGCCGAGTATGAGTGCTATGGCCACAAACACCTGTACAAGAAGCATATGCCATGATCCATCAGCAAAACATTGTGCATTGACTAGGCTTACCTGGTCAGCTATAAGGTAATCTTAAAGGTCATATGGATAAATAAAAAAATCAGATAGAGAAAATGCTTTTGACACTGGAAGAGATTAGACGGTTTTGTTCCCAGAGAACTTCATCTTTAGACAGGAGAACTCTATATCTGAACATGTGGTTTGCTACTGAAACTCAAATATCTTCCTACGAAATTGACCATGTATGCCATATTAAAATGCGAATTGAAGAAATGGATAGGAAGTAAGATATCAAGTGCCGTAAGAAATGTTCATAGCCGGAAAAGGTATGTACTTTGTAACCATATAAGCCTCTAAAGTTTGTGCCTCCTAACTTGTGGGGATACCATTCGCCTTCTCGGTTCTGTATGAGTGGCCACATGAATCCCCATGAAATTATTGCTCCCAGTAAAACTGAACAGTTGACAATATGAGGACAAATCATGCCTGCCCCAACATATACAAGACTGAAATCAAAGTTGAATCTGCACATTCACCAAACAACACCAATTTTCAATAGATACCTCCTCCTTGTGGATAGCTCCTTAGGAGAATGCTGTTACTATTAAAAAAAATATGAGTGATACTGGGCTAAAGATAGCACATAAACATGGGCTACAAAGCTTAGACGTGTTTGCATGTAATTGTAAGCCTGATGAAAGAAATCGATGACGTGATGCAAGAATTTTACAAAATAATAATTCGCTTGTCAGCTTGACTTTTAGAACATACCTGTTATCTAGAGCTTTGAGCCCAAGGCTGGGAAAGCTATCAAATCCACAAGTAGCATCACCTTTGCCACTATAAAACCACTTGAAAAAGCTCCATAAGAAGCTGATTGTAAAGCTTTTACCAAGAGATCTAACCTGTTTCCTGTTCAAAGACAAGCAAAATCGACTAGTTCATCTCTACTAAGCATGCTGAGAAATTTGAACTCACTTTTCATGGATGCAATCCAATCTCAAATTTCAGAACCATTCCAACTGAGATGATTAAAGACCACTTACTTTGCAATTTCTGCACCTTGGGGAGTGTGGAAACTGTTGATAAGAACAGCTGTTGCAGTACCACTTGGGTATGTGAGCTTGTACTTCAGTATCATTATCTGCACATTAGATCATTTCAGGAGCCTGTGTGTGTGTCTGGGTTTTTTTTTTTGTGTGTGTGTGTGTGTGTGTGTGTGTGTGTGAGAGAGAGAGAGAGAGAGAGAGAGCACAATCTGTCCAAATTCTCTGCTTCTCTACGTTTTAGATTTGCACGAAAGAACATATCTTTGGTTTGCATGAAAGCAAGTTTGACTGTAGTATTTTGTACTTTTTTTTCATTGCATCCGCAAAACTTTCAGATCTTGACTGACCAGAAAGAGAAGTCCTTCCAGAATGTTGATCTGGGCGTTAAGATGTTTTAAAAAGGCAAAGCATTTCAGCTAGAAGACCAATAAATCAAGGTTTGTTTAATCTAATAAGAACATATGGTCCACATGAGCACGAACTACCAGATAGATCGCAAAAGATCTGATAATGCTGTTTGCTGGTGGAACTGTAGAAGGATCAATATTTGTTCATGTAAGAACTACCTTTCTGAGTGGAACGAGGACCAGGACACCTAGGAAACTGACTGTGAACAAGAATGCAATAATCCATCCTAGTGAGAGCTTTTTAACATCTTCAGCGTGATTTCCGGGATAGTCTGCCCCAATGCGATTGTATGTTTTTGGATCCAGACCCAGAAGATACGAGCCGAATCCTCCTGAGAGTTCAATATATATATTAAAAACAAAGAAATTCAGCCAACAAATTCAAGAGAACAAATGGTACCGCAGGCATTTCTCTGCACTTTTATGTCGTTTCACTATTTAGGGACAGTAAATTATACCACTGAATGCAAGGCCGTAACACGCAACCACGCATGTCTGGATGACAGTGTTCTCCTGCCTAGTGAAGGGTTTGCTGGAGAAACCCAACTTGGATGTGATTGCAATCCATGTTCTGATGAAGAAGTATCCGAGCAACCCAGCAGACACATTGAGCGACGGGATCACTCCAACCGTAAGACTGAGCTTGTGGGTGATGATACAGAAGAACCCCCCCAAGATCACACTCACAACGATCGACCTGACAGTGATCTGCTCCCACCATGGCGGCACAGGAGTACCTGCAAAGAGCTCCTCAACTGAGAACTGTCCCTTGTCTCCAGTAGTGAGGTGCTTAGAGCTGTCCGCGTTTTGCCATTGCCCTTCTTTACCCAACTTTTGTTCCTTGTCTTCAAAGCTACTCACTCTATTCAAGTCAGCCTCACTCATTCCATACGAAGAGGATTGATGCACGTCTTTTCTGTGATGCCCACCTGCCTCTTGTTGCTCCAAGCTTTGCATCTCAACAGCCATGGCTACTCTGTTGCTGAAAAACCCAGCATGCAGTGAAGCTACGTCTGCCTCGCTTTTGATCAGCGACGCTCACCCAAACATTAGTCCACCCCCGCGTATCATTTATAGCACTGATAGAAGATTGTTTGGCGTGTTCTTCGTCCTTAAACTGTACTTCATGTCCAAGTGATTTTTTTAGGCATCATCAAACCTTCTCAAATTTAGCATTTGTGCTAAATTTCGTGCTCGCCATCGCCATCTCAGCCTCGCTATTCGTCTTCCTCCTCCTCCTCCTCCTGCTCCGCCGCAGCTGTATCTCCACACACTAGACTGCAGCTGTCTCCCTCCACACAAGACACTAGACCGCTCCTCGTGTGAAACCAGACATTGTAGAAGTCGTTTTGTGTGTGAATGAGCATTTTTTCCAACCGGCCTGCAGTCTCTATTCTTTGAAGATTGAGTGTATAGCAATATCACCTCCCAATTTTTAGGATGTGTAATTATTAAATAGGTAACAAGCAACCTTGGGAGAGGGTATCAAGGTGACACTTGCTATATATTAATGATATCATAAAACCTACCCAACTACTTTAACATTTTGTATTACTAGGGTTTAGAATGGAATCTTCTAGTACTTACTATCTTCATACTCATATTCATACTCCCGCTTATGGGATAGTAGTGGTTTTATTTTTGCCCCAATATTAATGTAGTAGTAAATTTTTTTTGATATCTCAAATTCAACCACGTAAATTTTTTTGTTACTTTGCTCTGGATACATTGATGGGCAGCAACAAACGGTGCCTTCCCCAAATCAATTGCATAAAACATGTGAAAAAAGGTTAGGCCTTTCAAAAATTACATATTATCCTTTTATTAAAAAGTCTTCCAACAATTTTTACATACTCATACTAGTAGAGGTGAAAACTGGCTGGTATCACCTTTGCGATACCAAGCCAGTTTATACTAGTCTACAACATCCTCATATTGATACTCCCCAACACTAGTAGCAAGATGATAAGAACATGAGAGCAATTTAAAAAAAGATGCATTCCTTACAATTCAAACTTAACCAAAAAAAAGTCAAGTGACCTTTGAGAGAGTCATCACAATAGCTTACCACTATCATGGTTGAGCTAAAAAGGATCCAAGAATGCGTTGCATATGATAAGTGATTGACTTCTTCACAAGTGGTGTTACATTAATGACCACCATCATTTGGCGTGCTATATGCTAAAATTCGCTTAAGTGAGGATAGATCAATCTTTGACCAAAATTTGGTGTGCTATGCCCCAATAGTTGGACCTTGAAATCATTGTTGAATTAGGTTTGCAATGAATGTCGGTGCTATACTCTAGTATAATTTGGCCCCTTGGGTGGTTGGCTTAATTTTGAAATAGTGTTGCTCACTAATGTTACATGAATGTAGAATGTGCACCAAAAAAGCGGTTTGATGTAATTTGAAATACCATTGCTACCCAGTGTAAATATTTATATAAGATTCATAGTTGTCCATATGACATAGTAAAAAATGGAATCTTTGAGATTACACAAGACTAAAAAAATGCCTTGAAATGAAATGGATAGAATCTCAAGACACATTTCCCTTTCATATTCCCTACATTCAAGACATCACAATTTCGAAACTCAAGTGAAGTGGGCCCACAAACTCCACATGTGGATAGATATGGAAATACAAGCTTCTATCATGTCTTCATGGGTGCAATGTTGATCATCATGGAGACCACGTTGGTTAATCCTTATTATGGATATTAAATTGATTCATCATATATAGAGTTATAAATTGATACATGTGATCCCTAAGGTTGGTGATATGTGCGTAGGACTAAGTCCACATGTGACATGAATTCACATGGAAAGTTAGTAAATTGGAACATGTATATTATTACTAAAATATCTTTGAGATTTTTCGTGACAATCATAACTTGGTAGTTGTACTATGGCATACAAATTTTGTCCTTAGTGGCAAGCAATCAATGATAATCACTTAAGAAAGAATATATTTTAAAGCATTTTCTTAGTTTATTAGCAATAATTTCTACAATTGTCCAAGAGTTTGGGGATTTAATTTCTTAGATGATAGGTGTATCTTTACTTTTAGGGTTTAAATTTATACATTTGCAACTTTGCATGTATTTCAACTTTGGAGTCTAACACAACTATACATGACAACATGAGCACACAACAAATTTTAACTTGCATGTTCTTTGGTTCAATTATCCTCTCGGTGTTATGCATGACGATGTGGAGGTTGCATGTCCCAACTTAACTGCATCTTACAAACATTCCATGGCCCAACAAATAAATCTAGATATAAAGTGGTGTGCCATGGTCCTTTCTTTCTCCACCTTGTTTATATCTCTTAACTCAATCGGAGCTCTTTAGCTGACAATCGTAGGAGTAGGAGCATTCATAGCATTCTCAGTTATTTGGAGAACCTTAGGTAGGTTTCTCCTCTCAAAGAAGATGATTGTTTTGGTTCAAATGTTATATACTTGGTGGTGGAAACATCTATTCTAGCTTTCCATAGTAATTTCTAAAGATCACCTTCCAACTTGAATATAATCTCATTCTTTATAAACAATGCTAATGGCAAATTGCCTATAATCATTTTTGTGATTTTCTTCTTTACAAAATTTGTTGGTGGTCTACGATTTATAAACTTACTTTGTTTGTCTATATGCTAGCTCATCTTCTAAGAGATAAACAAATAAAGGTAAGTAAGCACTATTGTTATTTCTATGTTAAAGGTAAATAGTCTTTGAATGAATTTGTTACAAAATTTTTCATCCTAGTTCTTTCTATTTTGTTGTTGCGATCACTATTGTTGTTGACCCTGCAACCTTAGTCAATGATATTTTTCTTTCTAAAATATTGTTTTTTCATAAATTTTCAACATAAATGTCACCTTTATGAGAAGGACTTTGTGGTATATCACAATGTTTTATAACTTAATTAGAGTTGATTTTTTTTAAAACTTTAAACCCCCTTCTGAAATAGTTCTTTCTATTTTGTCATTGCAATCACTATTGTTGTTTTAGTCAATGACATTTTTCTTTCTAAAATATTGTTTTTTCATAAATTTTCAACATAAATGTCACCTTTATGAGATGGACTTTGTGGTATATCACAGTGTCTTTGTTTATAACTTGATTAGAGTTGTTTTTTTTTTAAACTTTAAACCCCCTTCTGAAAAGATATCTATGACATCTGGACAAAGAATCAACCTTTTTGAGCAAGCCCAACCTAAACACACTAGGTATATGCCATGTGTGAGCCAGTCATAATCCAAAAGTTTTGTTTTCTCTTGTGTGTCTGCATTTTCTATATCAAATTCAAATCAAACTCCTAACCTAAAGGAGAAAAAAGGTCATTATTAACTCACCACTAATTGGAGAGCAATTATAATTAAGGAACAATAAAAGCTTACAAACATCAATTGTACTTGCATTGAATCTCAATAAAGTGTAAAGTGTAAGCGAAGAGAAAAAATTTGGGAGTGGTCCAGTCCACACTACATGCTGGCAAGTCCAAAATTTAAAGTAGATCTCTCCTATTGGTCTAGGAGAAAAAATGGGACTCCCACTTAGAGCACCCTTCAACCTTTAAAATGAAAAGTTTCATACTTGCATTTCAAAACACATCATCTTAAATAACATGGACCAATAGTATGTCAAGATTCAAATGGGCCAAACACATTGTAGCCCTTCATTTAACACTTACCTACCAAATGTGAAATGGGGGCCCATTAACTCACTTGCCAAGATTCAAAAAATGGGTGGCAAGTGAAAGTCCCAGTCAAAGAGACTTGCCAGTAGTCTAAAACCACCCTTAATGACCATAATCTTAGTCAACATAACATGTGCTTGTTCTAGATAGGTAAATTGCACAATAAATTATATGAGAGAGAGAGAGAGAGAGAGAGAGAGAGAGAGAGAGAGCTGACTTTACATAGATTATTTTTTTATGAAGACTAAAATGTCCAACAAATGGACAAAATACTACATGTATTGAATGTTCTTTTAAAGAGCTCTAATTCTCCCTCTTTCAAAAATATCAACTCTCTAAATGCTCGTAATCTTTCAACGCAAACATCTCCTACTTTGAACCTCTTTAACATAAAGGGCAAATTGATGAGAATATCAGTTACTAGGCAGCCCTATTAACACAAAGTGCCTATACAATTTGGATTCTAGTGTGTATTTTGATGATTTTCTTCACCATACTTGGACCAACTATAGGTGGGGTCTACCTCCAAGTTTCTCTTTTGGATAGATTTTAATTTTCTAACTTACATAGCTCAATCCAATATAAAAGAGTGGACTTTGACCATAATCTCAACACCTTATATATTCAAATTTCATAGAGTTAATTCGTTAATTTCAATGTGCCAATCCCCTTTCCTCCACAATTTGGCATGTAGAACAACTCTGACGTATTTGGCCCAAGATGGACTCTACCTAGCCTATTCTAAGGACTAAAGTGAATAGGAGAGAGAGAGAGAGAGAGAGAGAGAGAGAGAGAGAGAGAGAGAGAGAGAGAGAGAGAGAGAGAGAGAGAGTATGTGCTGAGTCCATATGGCAAAGACTCCTTCCCTAGTTGGTTTTTCATAGTAGAAGTAAAGAATAACATTGAAATCAAGGAGTGGAAATTTTCTCACCACCTAGACACAATGTCCAATGACCTACTACATCCAATGCTCTCCTCTGAAGCAAATGGAACTCTATGAAAAAAAGCACATACAGTATCTACTCGACAAGCTAACCACCAATGAATTTTAGAAAAGAAGGATTTGGCACCAACCAACATTCGAAGCTAGCATGCTCCTCACAAGGCTTAAGGACAAAAGGCCCTTCAACTTCATTAACAAATTTTGGTTTTCCTCGAACATTCATAAACATAACAAAGTCTTTAAATTGCACATATACAAAATATATACATTTAGTCTGGAGCATTTTGAAGCCTCTGTGAGAGCTTCTCATCAATTTCAATATGTTTTTGAATCCTTCTTCGTTTGGCCTTATGATATTGTTCGATAATTCTGTTGCCAAACTCAGCTAAGCATTGTTAGAAATCAATGATAAACTTGTTACTGTTTACTACGTACTTTATTGTTGCCAGTTGTTACCAGCTGTAAGTAGTTGTAGGCTTGTCTATAGTCAACTACTAGTTTTCTCTCTCTATATTTAGGGTTCATTGTACTCTCTTTCAGTTAGTGTGATAGAGTGATGGTGTGTTCTTCTTCCTCCTATTCATGGTGAATGCTTATGGTGAATGCTTGATAGCGTTTATCTGATTATTTACATGGTATCAGAGCCCGATATTCTTGCGTGCCTGATCAGTGGATATAGCTTGTCACAGGTTCCGCAATGAAATGAGAAAGTCCTTCATAGGAGGTGAAAGGTTGGAGAGGCAGAAGTTGGAAGAAATTCTTCCTTGGTGCATTTTGCAGGTTTGGAGCTCAGAATCATCAGTGGGGAACGAAGACACAGTCTCGGAGGCATTAGAAAGGCCAGGGTAGCATCAGACAAACTGAAAATCTTGTAAGCTAAAATTCAATGTTAAAAATATTAATAGGCTTGTTACCTATGAGTAATTAAACTTGTAGGTTTTGGAAACCTACCCAAAAAAAATTGCTAGGTGAATTTCGTTTTTTGTAGGCTTTTTAACATGGATTATAGGTTTTTGGCGAGCACTGGTTAACACCTATAGCAGAAAATAGGGTGCGAAAAAAAATTAACATATTTTAACGGAACATATATCCAGGGAATCAAATAAAGAATGCAAACATTTATGGAGAGAATCTTGCATTAAACGGTTGGGGCCTGGGCTAGCAAAACAACCTAAAATAAATGTGCCCTAAAAACTCAAATTGTTGGACATAGCCTTCTCCTATCTGTAAAATAACATTTAACCAGGTCAATTTCTTGAAGGCGGGAGTAAATTTTGTATCAAATAATAGTTAACATTTAAACTGTGTAAAATCTTTGGGAGTAGCCAAGGGTTAACATATATAGAGGTAACATATATAGAGTGTTCACTGTATCATGAATCATGATTCATGTCTGAGACTTTGTCAAAAGTCATGAGAACACTGAGTTAAGGTGGCTTGTGTAGAGTATTGCTAATATGGCATGAGCCAGTGCTCGGGAAATCTCCCTCAAGTTTCTCTTTGATATCCTACATCGATATCCACTTTTGAAAAATAATGCTTTCTAAAAACTTCAATTCATAAATGTTGCATTCTAAAATCCTAAAACCCTAAAACTATAAAAAAAAAATTGTTGTTTATTATGGTAGTTATCCTTGTTAAAAAAAAAAAAGTGCATCGATTGAAACTATTTTTTATCTCTTGAAAAATATTCA